>OY821745.1:18352090-18952090 GCA_963682055.1 Primula veris | reverse complement strand
AGAATAAACACTTTTAAACTCTTCTAGATCACCCTCTACCCCATAATCATCGGTGTTCCCATTATCATCAATTACGTCTAATTTTTTCCAGAATGGATGAATATATTCTAGAGGAAGAGGCTTCCCGAATAAAATATGTTCACTCATAATATGATGACAAGGTAAACCGTGAGACAATTTGAAACCGCAAGAACAATTCTCATCAGTCTGGGCACTACATTTTTTGTGTTCTTGAAATAATAAATCAAAGGCATAGTGTGTGATATACGACCTAAGATTTATAAATAGAGGTGTTCGTTCAGAATGTGGAAAATAAGACTTGCATTTGTCCAACTTCATCTTAATATCCTCAAACTGTTTTTCTAGAATTCTATTCACCTCTACCCAAACATTTTCAAGCGTGCCAGTATTTGTGAAAAGGGATCTTTTCAGCTTAGCATGTTGTTGTTCGGCTCGATTGCTAGTTCTGTTACCTAGATGTGTTGTATGGTTGGTATAGCATGCAACAAACTTTTCAGCATAATCATTTAAAAGCTTGTCTACATACTTAATCACAGCAGGGTACGATTTGTAAGAGGAATTGAAATAAGCTCGGTCATGATTGTACTCCTCTATCGACTCAGAATCAACCAATAAACCCCAATCATCTAGAAACGTTTGCCACTCCTCGTCAGGGATCTTTTTACGGCAGTTTTTCAAAACATTTTTTGCAATATGAAAAGTGCACAAAATATGATGAGAATCGGGAAAAACAACGAATAAAGCATTTGATAAGGCCATTTCCTTGTCGGTTACAAACACCCTAGGTAGTATACAACCCTCCAATGTAACTTTAAATTTTTCCAATGCTCATATATAACTTTCCTTTGTCTCATCACTCATGAAAACAAAACCTAAACAATATGTTTGGTTCGTTGATGTCATTCCTACGACTTCTAGAAATGACATATTAAAACGGTTTGTCCTATATGTACAATCCATTAACAAGACATCAGGAAAAGCTTTGAACATCCTTATAGAATCGGGGTGTGCAAAAAACAAGTTCTCAAGGCAATGGGTTGATGGGTTCATATTATAGTAGAATGTGTAGCGATGTCTATCCAACAAATTAAACAGTTCCTGTATCGGGTTTCTACCATCTCGTTCTTTAAATTTCAGTCCAGCCAAAAAATATGTATCGTTTTAGTGTTTGATACATTGTCAGGATTTCGATTTTTTATGGCCTCTAATATTGCACCAACTTTAAAACTACTTTGCCTTAAAGTTTTAACAAATTTTTTTTCATCTTGGGTTAAACGAGCACGTCGTGCTTGCCATTGGAGGTAAGTTGGAGGTGGGTGGTTATGTTGTCCATTTTCTACGTGACACATCCATTCACCATTAACTACGTAACCTTTAATGAAAAATGGACAATCTTTTTTCTTTGTACCTGAATTTACGGAAGATGGTTTATTTTTTTCGTAAACCCCCGATTTATCACACACAATATCAACATACGGTGTTCTGCTCCCATCACCCCCTCCAGACCTACGAATCGTAAGAATGAAACCCCAATTTCCAGCCACATCAGCAAGATCAGCAAGCATTTCATCCATTGTTTCCCAAGTCAATTCATCAACTTCAAAGTGCTCTGAATAATCAGTTAGCGCATCGTTTGAGCCACTGGATGAATTCGCATTGTTGTTATTCCATTGGTTGTTGTCATAACCATAGTTGTAATTCATTTTCGAAAAGTGTTTGTTTATATATTTTTTGGGGAGAAATGAGTATTTTTTTAGAGATTTCTGAAATGTGTTTGTGTTTGATTTTAGGGTTTGTTAGAATTGGCAAAATTGAGCCATATTTATAGTGTTAATTTACACTACAAACCGTATATTACTTTTTGGTGTAGTCATTTCCAAACTTTAATAATGCATTGAGTAGTCATTTTCGGATAGGGTTGTCAAATCATAATAATTCAAAAGTGATAAGGTGTTGTCGGAATTATTTTGATAGATATGGTATCCAATGTTATTTACACTACAAACCGTAGATTACTTTTACGGTTTGTAGTGTTTTTTTTGGTGTAGTCATTTCCAAACTTTAAAAATGCATTGAGTAGTCATTTTCGGATAGGGTTGTCAAATCATAATAATTCAAAAGTGATAAGGTGTTGTCGGATTTATTTTGATAGATATGGTATCCAATATCATTTACACTACAAACCGTAGATTATTTTTACGGTTTGTAGTTGTTTTTTTACGTTATTAACGGTGATTCAGTGCAAAAAGTATATTCGTAAAATGACGCTGCTTAAATCAGGGGTACAAACCGTACATTTATTTTACGGTTTGCACAGAATACATGCAAACCGTACATTTAATGTACGGTTTGTATGAAATCTGTACAAACCGTACATTAAATGTACGGTTTGTATGTATATTTCAGAATATTTAGGGTTTAGGGGTTTAGAGTTTAGGATTTAGGGTTTAGGGTTTGTAATTTAGGGTTTAGGGTTTGTAATTTAGGGTTTAGGATTTAGGGTTTATGATTTAGGATTTAGGGTTTAGGATTTAGGGTTTGTAATTTAGGGTTTAGGGTTTAGGGTTTAGGGTTTATAAAAACTCAATATTGGTCCTATCAATTAAAATACATAATATTTTTTACAAACATACAAATCCAACATACGAATCAAATTAAACTTACGAATTTATAACGTACAAATCAAACATACAAATCAAATTAAACTTACGAATTTATAATATTCAAACTCAGCTAAGAATAAAACTTACAAATCAAACATAGAAATCAAATACAAAAAACATTTACAAACCACACAAATGTGCATTTATTTTTTTTTGTAACGACTAAATGATTTAAAGTTGGACGTAGGGAGCATCTTCCCCGCCGATGTTAATCTATCCGATGACGGCTCAGTAGACTCTTCGATTTTGTTTAGCTCCGTACGCCGTCTCTGTCGATGCTTCGATTCTGGATACGGAGCACGCTCGTGGGATGTAAGTACTAATCTGCGACTCCAACTGTCGGTTGAATGCTGACTATGATAATCGAACGGAACATCATCCTGAACGTACTCCAACCCAACAAAAGAAGCACGACGACCATGACCGCTTGAACTCGGACCCGGACCCTGATCTGTAGTCGGGGGTCGACCTCCAGTCGATCTTCTACCCCGGCTACACCCGTCGCTACTAGATTCGCCTTCCCCTCTGCCTCTTTCGTCGGCATGCCGACAACTTGACGCCCTAGTGTAAGTTCTTGGGTCGTAACGTAGGTCGTCATCACCATCGTCGTCGTCGTCGTCATCCTCCTCATCCGACTGTTCATCAGCTGACCCATACGGATTCATTCCCATTTCAGCGAAGTCATTTCGTAGTAAGTCCACTTCCGTTTTCATTTTTGCCCGTTTGAACGATTTGAAATTGCGGCGCAATACCGCTTTCTAAAAAAAAATACCAATAAAAAACGATTTATAAGTATTGAAATATACAAACAGAAAGATAACAATCAAATATTAATGAAATTTAATTAGTTGTTACCATTTTATTGAACAACCCCGTATGCTCCCGGAAACCGTGAGATGGCGGGACAAGTTCAGGTGGGTTTATGAAGATGCGAGTCCTCTCTCTATACCATCTCATGTAATCCGGTGATGTCCCCGTACAAAATTCGCCGTTAAAAAGCCGGTTGTGGCGGTCATTCCACACGGTTATAAACTCTGCAAAAAGTACAGGCCAATCGTGTTTTTGCCCAATCCCAAATCTTCTATCCTTGCTGTGACCCTTTATGGGTTTCCAAATATATGTAGGGACCCGCTGAACAAAACTGAACTGTCTCATGAACCTGTCCGCGGGGTGGAACTCAATCTTCTCATTACAAATGAGAGGCACAGAACAATGCCACATATAACGGCCCCGCGTGCAGTATTCCGGATACTGATTGAGATTCCCGTAAGGTTGCCACACTATCTGTAATCAGCAAAATTAGAATATATAAACAAGGGTTTAAAAATACTAGTAATAAATTCTGCAAACATAAGACCAATGCAAACATACACAACATATAATACGTAAGTTACATATAATACGAAAGTTAAAATTTACCTGTTCAGGCGACATATTGTCAAACTGGTCACGTATGTGGACCACATTATGTCCTTAGACATATGGCGTAAGGTTAGTTTGCCTCCAAATCTTCCATCTGTAATATACAAACAAAACCCGATAAACAATAAATATAACCGGCAGCTAAGTAAATGATAGATGACACAATAAAAAAAAACACAAATCCAATACAAAAACTATATAATATCATACCTGTAACCGAGGGGGAACCTAGGCCAGCCCTCAGGTGGCTCGATATCTTTCGGCATCTCTTCACATGGTCTAACCGGCAGTAGTCTGGTAATCGCCCACATATCCAGAAACATCACCGCCCCGCTTACTCTGTTTGCCTTACAACGTACCAACCTGCATAGATTAGCCTCTAACCAGGCCAGAAGAGCTGATCCCCAACTATACTCAGCACATGTGTCAAAATCCTCCATAAATGGCAGAGGTCAGAGTGGAATCTGATCACTGCTCTTATCCGAAAACACATGTGCCTCCAGTAATAATAACATGGTAGCCCTAGACTGATATAGCAAACGCTCCTCACTAGGGTTGGGGGTAATTCACCAAAGGTGTGTAACATCCAATCAAGTCTAGCGGTCAAACAGTTTGTATCGACTTGATGGTCAGCAGGTCTAACACCCAACAAACTCTCTATCATATCCAACCTGCTCGCCTTGGTGTCATTCCGCTCCGACCGGGTAACAGCAAGACCATCAACCCTGAGACCAAGCATAATCTCTACATCCTGTAAAGATATCCCCAACTCTCCACCGACAAAATGGAACGTGTGCGACTCATCACGCCACCTATCAACTAACGATGTAAGCAAGCCTCGGTCTACGGTATAATTACTTATAGTGTGAATACCGTAAAAACCAGCCCTAATCATATTTTGAACTACCCTTTCCGGCGTCGGTATCTGCCAACTATAATTATAAACCCTAATCTTATTGGCATCTCCTCTACCCGATTCTCTTCCAGCATCCCAAGTCTGATTAGAAATGTGACCGGTCTGTCGTAAAATGCCCAACCTGCCTTTAATATGTGGACCTGGGTCTGCCATCCTAACTATGATAACCAAATATAACTCAATTAATGATAACCAAACAATGATAACATAACCAATTAATAACCAATTATAACCAAACAATGATAACATAACCAATTAATAACCAATTATAACCAAAACAATGATAACTCAATGATAACCAATTAATGATAACCAATTAATGATGACCAAACAATGATAACTCAATTATAACCAAACAATGATAACTCAATGATAACCAATTAATGATAATCAAATAATGATAACTCAATAATAACCAATTAATAATAACCAAAACAATGATAACTCAATTATAACCAAACAATGATAACTCAATTTTTTAATCATAACCAAACAATAATAACTCAATTTTTTAATCATAACCAAACACATTTAATGACCACCAAACAATGATAACTCAATTTTTTTATAAAACGGATAAAATATCAACAACCCCAATTTTTAGTACGTGTTTGGGCAAACAACCTAATTAAAAAACATAATTTTATAAAAACCCCTAATTTTCAAAACGGGTAAATATTAATAAAGCGTAACAATTTTTATTTTTCTCAATCAAAACAAATAACCATCATAAACATGTAACATCATAACCAAACCATTAGTAATAAATATCTAAATAAACAAATTTCAATAAAAACCATAATTTTTTTATTAAATGGGACAAATATCAACAATTATTATAATTTCTATAATTAATATAAACAAACAACAAACAACTATATATAGCTAAGTGAATTATCCATTTGCATATTTTATATATTTTTTCCTATTTTACAAATTGAAATTACACAAAATAAATAAATAATGCAAAAATGGGACAAATATCAACAATTATTATAATTTCTATAATTAATATAAACAAACAACAAACAACTATATATAGCTAAGTGAATTATCCATTTGCATATTTTATATATTTTTTCCTATTTTACAAATTGAAATTACACAAAATAAATAAATAATGCAAAAATGGGACAAATATCAACAATTATTATAATTTCTATAATTAATATAAACAAACAACAAACAATTATATATAGCTAAGTGAATTATCCATTTGCATATTTTATATATTTTTTCCTATTTTACAAATTGAAATTACACAAAATAAATAATAAATTAGAGAATAAAAGATATACCTTGAATTATGGATAAATTTGATTGATGATTTGGGGTTTTTTGTTAATAAATTTGATAGTTAATGTGGTTGATTGATTTGGGTGGTTTTTTTGGATGAAAATTGGGGGTTTTTGAGAGAAAGAGAGAGAATGTAGTATATATATTTTTTTTAATAAAAACGTAAGTTTCTGTTTTTCAGGGACCTGCTGTGTAATTTTTGCGCAGGGACTACCTGTGTAATTTCTGAAAACTAGGGACTGACTGTGTAATTTCTGCAGAAATTACACAGACCGTAGATTAAATCTACGGTTTACACTGTAAACCGTAGATTTAATATACGGTTTGAATTAAATGAATACAAACCTACGGTTTACAGTGAATTACTGTAGACCGTATATTTAATCTACGGTCTGTGCGTTTTTAAAGATAAAATGCAGTTTATTAATCCAACCTCTTAGACTAAAGTTAACCTATTTTTGGTTTTAACTTTTAAGAAGGCTGATACAGAGCACTCAATTTCGTTATTATTTTAATATATATATATATATATATATATATATATATATATATATATATATATATATATATATATATATATATAGTAACTGCCAACTCATGTTTGACGGTATTTACGGGGATGTGTATTGATGAGACTAGTGTAGTGGATATAAATGAATGGGTAGAACCAGGATCAATTAATGCATAAACATAATGATTATATAGGCTAATCGTACCAGTAACAACATTGGAAGCAGCATGAACATCCGAGCGATTCATATTGTAGACTCTTGCAGGTGCGCGTGCTCCAACAACTGTGTTCGTTCCTCTTGCTTGTACATTTCCCCTGTCAAGTGTCAAAGCATCTGGCATCATTGTACACTGACGAGCCACGTGACCATCCTTTCCACATCGATAACATTTTGTGGCTGAATGAGTGCATTCACTTGCATAATGACCCTTTCGGTTACAACGAAAACACGTCACATCCTCCCTTCTGGTGCGTTGGTCAACTTGGTTTTGACCAAATCTGTGCTTGTCATGACCTTGACGATGTGAGTTGTTACCTCCACCATTTCTCCGTTGGAATCTAGTACCATTGCCATGAGAGATACCATTTCCATGAGAGAAAAATCGGGGCCTTAAGTCTACTCGTTGTCGCTTGTTTTGGATATTGGCAAGCTCCTTCTCATCTTGTTCAACCATGTAAGCTTTATCAACTAGCTTGGGGTAAGTAATATTGTCAAGTAGAGAGAGACGGGATCGGAGAGACAGATCCAATCCCCGCAAAAATCTTTGAGACTTAGCTTCATCTGTTTTCACCAAATCTGGGGCAAAACGAGATAATGAAGTGAACATCCTTTCATATTCTGCTGCAGTTCTTCCATCTTGCGTAAAGTTAGTGAACTCTCTCTCCTTACGGAGATGATAAGAGATAGGGAGATAATGCTTATGGAAAGCATCGTAAAAGTGGGTCCATGTTAAAGAAGTCAGGTTAGGATTTGCTTCAAAAAGTAATCGTTTTGTGCTTGCCCACCAGCTACGTACATTCTCTTTCAACATGAAGACTCCTAGGTTAACCTTTTGATCTGGCGTCACGTCCATCACCTCGAAAATGGATTCTATATGGATCAACCATTCTTCCGCATCCTCCGGAGTTGTGTTTCCAAGAAAGGTTGGAGGGTTCAACCTCATGAAAGACTCATGCAACTTTGAATGGGTGCCACCCGCCGGAGTAGTATGCCTTGTGAAGAAACGCAACATGGCATTTTCCACCTCGCTTGCCATGTCAACTCGTGGCGAGTCTGTAACGACCCGGCCCCACGGGCCGAACCGCCATGCCCGTATCAACAATATTGTCCGCTTTGGCACAACTTCCCAGGGGGGTCACCCATCCTGGTACTACTCCAAGTTAAGCACGCTTAACTATAAAGTTCCGTCCTCGCTATTGTGCCGCACAGATTTAAAAGGCCTTGTTGATAGAAAATGGATCTTTAAACTCATATACCACACGAGTACTCTCATATCTGGACGATGTGGGACTGACGCACAACACCGCACCACAGAACTAATCTTGACCATTAAAAGTAAGTAAATGGAGGGTTGTGATTGATGTGTAAACATAATATGTTTTTTTATGTGTGTATGGATCCCACTCCATATATATATATATATATATATATATATATAACTAGTCACATAATTGATTAGTAGCTAAGGATACTATCATCATCAAAGTCACTTTAGAAAACAAGACACGGATAGATTTAAGAGTGAATTAGAGTCTCGTATCTTTTGAAACTCTTAATTTAAGAGTTAGTAGCACTTTTAAAATATTTATTGCAAATTAGTAACACTTCTCAATATATAGGTAAACTCCAACACATTTAGCCTAATAAAAGTTTGACCAAGACCAAGACTAAGACTATTGACCTGTCTCCGGCGTTGACCGTCGAACTCCGGCATTAACCGGAAAATTAAAAAAAAGAAGGAAAAAAGTAAAAAAAAAATCCAGAAAGATTATAAAATTTGGAAAAAAAAAATTAAAAATCGAGAAATAAAGGAAAAAATTCCAAAAAATTCTTAAAAAATCCAGAATTATCTTTAAAAAAAATTTAAAAATAGAAAGTTTGGAAAAAATAAAATAAAAAAATTTTATAGAAAAATCCAAAAAAAAATTAAAATTCAATGTTTTCTTACAATCTAATACATTTTTTTTTACAATATAATATAAATTTTCGACAATCTAATAGACAATCTAATACAATTTTAGTGACAATCAATACAATTTTTTTGACAATATAATACCAAAAATTGGAAAAAATAAAAAAATCCAAAAACATTAATACAATTTTTTTTAACAATCTAATGCAAGTTTTCCTCAATCTAATACATATTTTGACAATCTAATAAACAAGATAATGTAATTTTTATGACAATCTAATATAAATTTTATGAAAATCTAATACATTTTTTTTACAATCTAATACAAAATTTTGAAAATATATTATAATTTATTGGACAATCTAATAGACAATTTTTGACAATATAATTCAATTTTTTCAGCAATTTAATATAAAAAATTAACAATCTAATACCAAAAAAATAGATAATCTAATACAACATTTTTGACAACCTAATACATTTGCAATCTAATATAATTTTTTTGACAATTTTATACAATTGTTTTTACAATCTAATACAATTTTTGTTGACAATCTAATACAATTTTTTTATAATATAATTCAAGTTTTTGGGTTATTCAATACAAAAAAATTGAAAATCTAATACATATTTTTGACAATCTAATGCAATTTTTACGACAATCTATGCAGTTTTTGTGATAATATAATACAAATTTTTTGGTATTAGATTGCCGAAAAATTGAATCATATTGTCAGAAAAATAATAATAGATTATCAAAAAAAAATTGACAATTTAATACGGTTTTTTTTACGATCTAATACAATATTTTTGACACTTTAATACAAATTTTTTGACAATTTATACAATTTTCTTGACAATCTAATACAATTTTGTTGACATCTAATAAAATATTTTTGACAATCTAATGTATTTTTTTTTACAATCTAATATATTTTTTTTAATAATTTAATAGAAATTTTTTTTGACAATCTAATACAAACTTTTTGACAATCTAATACAATATAATACAAAAATTTGACAATCTAATTCAAATATTTTGACAATGTAATATAAAAAATAATCATATTTTTTTTGAATTTCCTTTGGACAATTTTATCAGAAGCATAATATGAAATGTAACTATGCCCTTACAAAAATCCAATTTTTAAAAATCAATTGTGTGATTTAAAAATTGTTTTGTTTTTCATTGTGTTGGTACGATTTCAAAAAAATTATATTGGCGAATTCGTTCTTTAATTTGTCTTGTTTTCTTTAATTAAAAATCAATGTCAGAATCATTGTATTCCACTTATTTAAATTAGACGGTATGTCAAAAGAGTGGAAGGAATTATCAAATTATGTATAGAGAAATAAAGATTAGCTAGTTTGTCTTGTCTTGTTATATAGTATTAGTACTTAAACTGTCCATTCGTTGTTATCTTTATTGTTAACTAAAAATTTTAGCTAAAAGTATCTACAATAGTGTTGTTATCTCTCTTGTTAATTAAAAATGTTAACTAATAATGCAATTTTGTCTCATCATTAGGTGTGTTAAACTGTGTGTTAACTTTATAAATGTTAAAAACATTATTAAAAATAATAATTTTTTTAATTGTTATTAATTGATGATATGGTAAAAAAAGTCTAACACACACAATTAATTGACATTTCTCAAGCATATTTTTTCTATCTCTACCGTACTGCTATTTATTTTCTTTCAGCACTTATCCATAGTACTATATTTTGAATTATTAATTTTTAATTAAAATAGGTAACATTGTTAAAGTTAAAACTAATATGGGTGTTTAAGTTAATATGCACCTGTGTCATTTAATAGCTTTTTAAATGATTATATGTCGCTAGTTAAAAATAAAAAGTTAATAAAACTATTGTGGATGCTCTAACAATGCAATTTTGTTTTTCCATTAGATGTGTTAAAATGTGTGTTAACTTTATAAACATTAAAAATATTCTTAAAGATAATAATTTTTTTAATTATTATTAATTGATAACATGACAAAAATGTGTAACCACACATTCACAATTAAAGATAACAATTTTAAAATTTGCATCTACGAAAAAAACTTCAGAGCTAAAGGTTGTACGATGTACCCATCAAAATTTATAGTCTAGACAAAGCACTCCATCGGACAAATTTTCATAAAAGAACAATTACATAAAAGAGCTACTAATGAACAATCTTAAATAACCAAAAATCATTCCAATAAAAATCCTCACCAAATTCTGGAATCGTACTAGATATGAACATATACTTCATTTATATCTACTAAATTTGGGTGTATGGTGCTGAAAAAAACACATAAATACTATATTTTGAATAATTAATTTTTAATTAAAATAGGTAACATTGTTAAATTTAAAACTAATTGAGTGTTTAACTTAATATGCATATGTGTAATTTAATAGATTTTTAAATAATAATATGTCACTAGTTAATAATAAAAATTTAACAAAACTAGTATGCATGCGGTTAATTTAAGTAACAGACGTAATTAAACATTGATCACATGCTTTTAATGAATGGACTACCCCTCCTTCCACCACCCATGAATTGTCACCATCAATTTAAAAAAAAAATGGACTGTCACCATAGTCATATGTACACATCATCCGTGACGTTATCACCGCCATAAAAATAGAGGGGTCAGATCATAGATCAGAAACTATTAGACCGGATATATACATATATTTACACACATATATATACATACATACACATATAGAGAGAGAGGGTTTCACATATTAAGAGAGAGGGGAGGAGGGATGAACGACTGAGGTGAGGGAGAGAAGTTTAGTCTGTCACCGGAGCTTCGACAACGGTGGCAGAGCTCCGGCCAAATCGTGACGGTGGTGATGGATTTTATTCTAGATAGAGAAAATGTAGTGTTATAATAGACCAAAACAGATTTGAAGATATTTATATATTTAACCTAGTGGTATCAAACTCTAATTAAATTTTTAAAAAAAGTTATGTTATATTAATAAAAAAATTTATTGATACTAAAAACTAATAAGTATTTTAAAATGCTATCGGACTTCAATTAATTCGAGATTTAAGGAGGGGAATGTAATTAATCGAGAGAGACGGAATGATTAGTGTTTAACCAAAGTATAGTTAGTATATATGTAATTTAATGGGACACTTGTACAGACTTCAATGGCCCACGTACTACAGTAAAATTAACAGCACGGTTACTACTGCATTAAATTCGAACCCTATAAATTAAATGGGGAACGGGAACTTTTTGGAGAAAAACAAGAAGGGTGCACATCAAACCAGCATGATTTTTTTTAGGGATATAGATCGTGTAAAAAATATATCAAATAAAATATAAAATAAATAAGGTCTAGTATAAGAATAAATAATTTTTCAGTAATTTTGTTTGGAAAAATATAATGATTATTTACAAAATTTGGTAATTTAAAGGTAAAAACAGAAAATTTTATAAAAAAAACAAGTAACATGATTTGAAGTTCTAATTTTTCACTAACTTAAATCTAATTTTATCAATACCCCAATAACTTTTTTACTTAATTAGAGAAACTATCGATCAATGTATATATATTAAAAAAATTAAATTACATATATATAAAAAAAATTAAAAATCGTGCGAGGATGGGCATGCGACCCCAGGCAGTGGGTCCGCCCCGCACCTCTATATTTGAAACAAATATATCTGGTATATTTGAAAGCAAAAGAAAAAGAGAAAGTAGAAGGTAATGAAAAAAAATCCAAGAAAAAGCACGGAACGTCCATCTGTAGTGCAGATATATCTGAGTAGCCAGACCATGACATGAGATGCTCTCATTAGCTTTATTTCTCAACTTTGCCCCCTCTTTCCATCATCTTCGTTAGATAATAATATAAATTTTTTCAGTACTCTTTGTATACAAATTGTGTTAGGTACTTATTAGGGTCACCAAAGGTGTGGACTTTTAAGATTGTTCATTCTTTTCTTTTTCTTAGGTTCTTTTTATTTTCAAGTTGACAAATTATTTAAGAGTGCGTACTTTTTCATCAAAAATCTAAAAGGAGTCTAGTAGTCTTCACTGAAATCAACCCCTAATTGTCCTTAAAACTGTTAAAGAAGTTTCAGTTCCAATTGAATTGTGATCATTGTACGACTAAATATTATTATGAAATTATAAATTTAACAAAATACATAAACACCAAATGTTTGTTAATACTATTAATTAGCGGACGAAATGGTATTTTATATGGGTTAATTTGACTATTATTAGAGTAGTTTTACTATTAATTTAACTTTTTTAATCATTATTTCGTAAAATCTGAGTTTTTTTATTTAATTTGCACTTATTTACATTTTTGTAGAAAAAAAGACATGGATTCAATTAGCACAAAAACGTAATTAGAAAGAAAAGATAACATGAATACGGACCAAATCGAAAAAATAAGACTTTGAAGGGGTCAAAAATCAAATCAAAATCACATTCAGCTAGTTCTTGACGGATAAGAGAAGCTCATTCAAAAAAAAAACTTTTAGAAGATGAACATAACCGGTTAGACTTCACTGATTATCTTATTCGGTTAAGTGAACATAACTTTAATTTTAAGTTTGCGCGATTCGATAGAGTTTGTTATGATTTGATTACTATATCTCCGACTTCCGTATCTGTAAAACATATACATTCAATAGTAAAAAACGCATAGACCACATTTAGCGAGAGAAGAGGAGAGAATTGAGCTTTTGGTGCACAAAAACCTCAATTTACCAAAAGCTAAATTTGAGATGTTTGTAAGTTCGATACTCGTTCTTTCAATACAACTTCGTTTTTTTCTATTCTTTACTGTTTTACTAGCATGTTTGTATCTGTTTACAGCAATTTAAACATTAAACTTTTTGCCTATTGCATGTTAATTGAAAGACGAATTTATTTCGATCACTAAAGCAACGCTAATAGTATTTATTTTTTCGTCAAAACACTCAAAACGATTGTATAGTTAATATCCACCCATATAAACATGAGCAATCCGGATGTTGGATTTAGGGGTGGGCAAAAAAATTGTAAACCGCGGGTTGGGTTAGGGTTGAGATTCCCAAACCGCGGGTTAATCCGCCCAACCCGTTTCAACCTGCAATATATATATATATATATATATATATATATATATATATATATATATATATATATATATATACATATATTGTGTGTATTTCAATATACTAACATGACACTCTTGTTATATTTTAGTTTGGTTACTTGTTCGTGAATGTTCTAAACGTATTTTTATTGTTTTTAATATATATTTTTCTTTAAAAGATTTAATTTATTTTAAATTTTAGGTTGATTATGCAAAATATAAAAAATGAAGGACCAAAATAAAAATTTAAGAATCTACTCAAACCTAACCCGTAATTTATTTTGCGGGTTGGGTTAGATTAGACTTTTAATTATAACGAGTTGGATTGGCTAGACATTTAATTTTTACCAATCCGCATCGCGATTTATTCTACGGGTTGGGTTAGCATTAAGCTCAATCCGTCCCGTGCTCACCCCTAGTTGGATTGAGAACCTAACCGCGACCGCTCTCTCATCAATTTAATTTACCCCTAATTAACCAAAACCACTTAAATCTCATGTTCCTCGGATTCCATTTCGGGCTCTCTTGCCCACTTTATTTACCGCAACCGTTGTCGTACTCATGCATCACAACTTGGTGTGAAAAAAACACGTTCGGAGAGCGGTCGCTATTTTAGCTTGGGTGCTGGGGAACAGTAGCTAAAATGTTGTTTTTAGGTGATTTTGTTAAAATCTGCTTAGTCTGCTTTTTTGGTTTATTTTCTGTTGTTAAAATCTTGATTTTTGGTGTTAATCTTGAATATGAATTCCTCTGATCAATCTTATTTTGTGAAATTAACCGGTTTAAGCTTAACCAAAAGGAATCGAGCCGTTAGCCTGATAAACTAGCCGCTGACACCTTCTTCATCGTAGTAATAATTGTGAGAAACACATAAAACAACGTTTCTTACATAAAATCGGTTTTCTCAGATTCGATATCGGGTACGTTACCCGTTTATTCACTGCACCTGCACTCGTACTCGTTCGATACCCTATTACGTGGAATAATACACGTACGAGAGGCACTTAATAGACATTACCTTGGGAACGAAGTGCCGTATACATTCGAAATAGAAATGTGGTAGTGCAAATATCATTTAAAAACACAATTGTTTGTATTTAGCTCATCTTTTATTTTTAAGTCTTTTAATTTATGTTATTTACTATTCTGTCCAGTAGTATAATTTAAATTTGTTTGGTAGTGTAGTTTTGTTTAATACTGTTCAAACCGACATTTTAATAATTAGACTATTTTGCCTGACAGTTTCAGTGTATTATATTTCACTCCGACAGTTTAGTAATTATACTAATTAATATGTCCACCATTATATGTATTTTCATTTCAATTTTGTTAGTGTTGGAATTTATAAAACTGTCCCTTTATTACATTTGTGAAATACTTGTTTATGTCATTTTAGTACGTACGTGTTATTTAATTTATTGCTTTTAGATATATCGATCAAAAGTTTGAACAAATACTTCTAAATCAGCCTCTTTTATAACCTGATGCCTACTTTACCACGACGGAAGGACTAAAAAATAAGGCAAAAGCAAATTATCAATATCAAAACATAGATCTTACAAAGTCACAAAAAAAGTGAATGAATTTTATGGTATAAGTTATTTCGTTGCTTTTGTAGATTCCCCGTAGTCTTTCTACAAATGAAGCTGGCATGGCTACTATTTTTCCAAACTTATCTTTGAATGATAAATGACATGCCTACTTAGTGAAACAGCCATAAGATTTGGACAACGAATCAGAATAAGGGCGTGATTGTTACAACCAGACGTGGCGGAGCCACAGTATATATGTTTGTATATATTTTTACTTATATGTCTTTAATCTAAATTGGCAAAGCACTTTCTCCCACTTCAATTTGTTGGATATTTTAATCCATGAATTGGTATAAACACATTGAAAATCAAATCATACAATTATATACAAACACGGTGCAGATAAATAAACTTACACATGTTAACAAAGTTATGGTAACAATTAAATCTACACCGAGTCGAGTCGTAACTCTCTCATTAAAATTTAATTATTGCTTGATTTAGTATGATAAAACTGAAATTTACCGTAAGGCTTAACTTGCATAATATTATATAGTTTCTGTTTTATGTTAATATTAATTGTACATGTAAGATGGAACCAAATTAATGCTGCATATGTTTTGTTTTAAATAAAATAAAAACTTGTATTATATAGTAACTGGTTGTATGACTAGTGCCACGCGGTTTGTTACTTAACTATTTTTATTTAGTAATTGCATGTCTAGAATTGAATTCTTAGTAACGCAAACAAAAATAAGTCACTACGTGTAATTAAGATGTTTAAGTGAATGTTAAGTACGTAGAATCATGTGATCAATTGGTAAGTAAAAATCTGGAAAGTGCATACCATAGTTTCCCGGGAGAAAAGGAAATTATGTCTAGAAAGGGGAAAAAATTTGAATCTGGTATATCGTGTGATTATATTGTTCTATTATAATAACCCAACCAAGATAGATGAATCTGCTCAATTTTATCCAATTTTTTTAAAAATACTCTCACTATGTTTTAATAATTACCAATATACCTAATCTAATTAATTAACAAATTGTCATCATTATATTTTCCTAATTACGGATGTAGTCTAAATTAATTAACAATTCGTTTTAACCTGCATAACTACAATAAATGATACCAAATATGAATATTATGTTCAAAATAAAATATATTACGAGATTTATGCCACTACGCATCCCATACGCAGCGCGTGGGTAAATTTTACTAGTGTGAGAATAGATAAACATATTTGCCTATTCTAGCGTATATTTCCTTACTTTATAGAATGACTCGTTGATTATTATTTGCTACTTTTGAAATAACTAGTGGAACTGCCCCGCGCAAGGCACGACATCGTCTTTTAGGATCTACTCTATCGTTAGCTAGCTATACACTGAATGAGATACGTAAGAAGTGATTTTAGGATCTTAGGATCTACTCTTTTGTTAGCTAGCTATACACTGAATGAGATATGTAAGAAGTGATTTTGTGTGTACTACAAGAATGTTCTTAATCTTTTAGTATAAATAGAATAACAATTTTGTTCCGAGCATTAGTATAACTAGGGTCGGGGAAAATCCCGAAATTCCGACCCGGCCCGTGTTACGACACGCACCTAATCCGAAATTTTCTGATCCGAGAACGTCGGGTTTTGTCCCGACCCGACAAACTTTGAGATCGGGTGACAATTTTGATTTCGTCGGGTGTCCCGACCTGATTTTTTAATTAATTTTATATTATATAATATGATTTTTTATTTTTTTTTAACACTAAAATATAAATTAATTTAAATCAAATGAAAGTGATGAGAATCAAACCTTATATGTTTATGATGTAATGTAACCATATGAGCTACAATCCTTTTTATTTCATATATTAGTTATAATTAAATAAGTATAATATAGATTTGTAGTTTTGAATATATAAAACTATTAAAATAAAAAATATACTTAAATTAAAAAGTTATATTGTTACTCCAAAAAAGATAAATGACCATTATTTTTCTATTATAAAAATTATAATGATAATGTATCTCATTTAGTATGATAAGTGTTGCTTTTATGAATAAAACTAAATACTAAAAGAATCTGATAAAAAATGTATCAATTTTTTTATCTACTCCATTATTTGTATTTTTACACTATTTTTTCTACTATATGTTAATTTAATTTTGCATTTATTAGGAGTGTTATTTTTAAACTAGGATTATGTTTCGTGCTAATAACATGTTTAGAATTTTCAAATAAAAATTGTTAATAAAAAATGACCTTGTTGTAAAATAAAAAAGATATGTCGGGAGATTCGGGATAAATCAATCCCGACCCTACGGGATCCCGAAAATTCGGGTCCCGACTTTTTTCGGATCGAGATACATGTTGAATGTTTACGGGTCTGACTGAATTGTCATTATTTCTTATATTTAACGTCCATATAGTATACATTATTAACATGATTAACGTGTGTATACATATAAATTGTAAATCAGTGCATTATGATAAGAAAATATTCAAACACCCAGTAGAGATTGAAACCAAATATCATAGTGGAATGTTAGAAATATAATAAAAGACATGCTTGTTTTTTAATTTATATTTGACAATGTTTTGAATTGATTTATTTAATGAGAATAATATGAGCAATTATTATTTATCATTATTGTTTAAATGAGTAAATAAGTGTCTATTATTCTATTTAGTAGATGGTCTAGTGTGCAGAGTACAGTTTACACACGAAAGATTAGACTGTCGGTTCTAATAGAATATAAATTATATGTTTATAACTTTAGATGAAAATGAACGCACTATCAGTAGAGTTGTAGTACGTGGTCTTAACTATAAGAAATGGATAAATTCCAACTCCATTTACTAGTACACGTTGTGTGTATTAAACAGAACTGTTACGAAATAATCATTTGGTGACTGACTAGACAAAATAATTTATAACTCGTGGTCATAGTTATTGTTTATGCTCTTAATTCCTATATTTCTATTTAGACATGTATGAATGTGTTTGTTATTTTAATTCATAAATGGTGAGATTCGTAACGAGTCAATAAACTTAATGAGTTGGATAGCAGCATTATTTATATCAGTGTTTATTAGTAATAAAAAGAAATGCATGTCCCGTAAGTGATTGATGATAATCCATTGAGGAAGCTTATAAGTTTTGTTCGTGTAAACCCTGCAGGTGGATTTATAATCCGACACGACAAATAAGTTAAGCGACGGGCTTGGAGATAATACGTTCAGTCAGTGATGTAATTTAATAAATGAGTATCTGATTAATCTTTACGTGGGAAGATAATGAACATGTTTGACAATTGAAACGAATTGGATATTCGGATTATGGTAGAGAGATCAGTCGTGATCTTTAGTGGAATAAATTAAGATTTAAATTGATTGTTTATATCTCGGTTTTTAAGGAGATATGATAGCACAAAATATTTTTAAGAAACTGTATACTAATCAGCCTACAAGTTTTTACCTTATCCTACATATATCACGCTCTTTTTCTTAACAGAATAAGTTTTTCATAACTATATTTCGAGATTGCCTAGAGAGAGAAAGAGTCTACCCTCTTTAAAGAAGCAATGTGCTAGTTAGGAATAAGGTAGAAGAGTTGAGACGAATCTGTTCCATCACAGTCGTCATCTGTTCACTTCTGTTATTCGGTATGATCTAAACATATATGTTAAAAGATCATGTATAATATACGTACATATCAAACCTAAGAATCTGGACACATTTTTTTTTCCGCTGTGCAAACTGATTTTCTATCAGAAATGTGGTAAGAAAAGCCTAAGGTGGTAAGAAAAGCCTTACAAAGCGGAGAAAATGCATTTGTACAACATATATAAACATGATTACAGTTAAGATTAAGACAGTCAGATTGCGTCCTTTACTGTATCTTACTATCAATAAAAACTTTCCAACGGCTTATTTATATCCACAAGAGTACATTATGCAGAATCTTTGAAATCTTTAACCTAATCCAAACCCTTCATTGGCTTCATGTATAGCAAGCAACAATCTTTCCTATAGGCGTTTTTTTCTCGAAGGGTGGTCGGGTAGATCTAGCTGTTTGAAACTGCACGATCCGGAAAGCTAAAGAATCTCATTAAGGTGATAGAAAATGAATCAGTGTAACATAAGAAAATATAAAATGAATAAAAAGGGAACCGAATTCAAGCCTCGTCTAGTTAAAAAAAAAAAAAACTAGAACCAGAATATGGTTTTCACTTGAAATCGACACGCTCCCTATTCTAAAACAAGCTCTTTCACTTAAAGACAAAAGCCAAAGAGTTTTTACATCCACACTGCATACTGAGCTATTAATTTTTCTTCTGTATAGAAAAACCCCAAATTAGATCAAAAAAACTAAGAGTGAAGCGAGCACATGCTAAGACAACAAAGTAAAGTACTAAAACCCAAATGACTGAATTGAAATAATAGATTATATAACAAGTATGAGCATAAGGAAAGTGGTCAATGCTACCGTAAGCTTTGTGAATCTCAGACTTCTCTTGACCCTGAAATTCTTTCTGAGGCGTTGAATCCTTTTAAAGGCACTTGCATTAGAATACATTCTTACTTGTAAGACTTAATCACTAATAGCAGTTCCGAAAGCCAAATGCCAATTCTATTTTCCCCTCGGGAGGAGAAGAAAAGGCAACCGATAGTAGATTAAAAACAAGCCGTGAAATGTGAATGAAGAGAAAAGCAAGAAAATATGGTTGGCAAATGTATGGTTGAAGTGGGGGCATATAAAACATGAAACCTTAAAGACGTCGAAAATTAAATTTCTGCATGAAAAATAAATAGTCTCTCAAATCTAATGAATTACCGGTTTGAGGAAAATTATGGTCAAGCCTTATCTTCTTCACAAAGACACTGAACCACCTCCCAAAACCATTGAATGGCTGTACCCAGAGTTATTCAATAGAAAACATAATAAACTCACATTATAGTCAGAGAATTCAGGTTGATCTGATGATAAAAGAGAAAAAGTGATTCATCGTTTATGATTGGGGAAAGAAAACTCACAGTCGATATCCGGAATTCCACTAATTTGGAGTACAGCTCCTGGTCAGGAAAGATCGATATTAAGTTACAAGATGTTAGATCACTACATCCTTCCGTAAATGCGTTGATCTGAGGACGAATAGCCGTGCCTAGTCGTTGCTCAGCAATCAAATCTATATATTCATGCTTGTTTTCTTCAGCTACTCGGATGTTTCTTCCTGTTGGTTTCCGTGTACGAAATAACAATTAATAATAAATAAAGGACTAAACAAGAATTAAACAAAACCAGTGTAATGTTTATTAATTTCAAAATGGAATACAATAAACTGATTACAACATGTAAGTACTGAAAAGTAATTAAAGCAAACGTTATCAGATTATTATTAATTAATAATCTGATGTACTGATTTGCAATTAATAGAAACTGCCGGACTGGAAAGTATAAACTTAACAGCCGGATTGTTCTGATATGAATTGAAATAACATGACTGAATTGAAACTATTCTAATTACATAATCTAATTACAGAAATGAAATTACAGAACAGAAACAGTACTTTAAGTAAATTACAGAAAGGTAAATACAGAATATAAAAGCTACAGCTAAGTACAGAAAATCAAAATACTGAATTAAAATACTGAATTGAAATGACAGAATGTAAAAAACTGAATTTAAATGCGAAATAAAACTGGACAGAATGTAAATAAATTTAGACGAGGCTACTGTTAACAGTATGCCCTTAACCGATATTCGCCCAACCATCTTGATGTTTGTGGTTGCGTTGGCGCTTCGATCCCAAGGTACGACGTCTCTCGGAAGACTCACCGAAAACTGGCGACGAGTCTAAGTCGAGCTTTTAGTGGGTGGTTCTCTCTGGTTTCTAAGTGCTATGGAAAAAAATATATGCTGCTGTTTGAATGTTAGAGAGAAGAGAGAATGATTTCATGTGTGTTAGAATGTGAGTGATGGCTGCCTCTTTACAGAGGATTCTGAAACCGCAGAATTTATTGTGGTCATTTAATTCTGGGAGTTACATCCCCAGAATCCGCCTCCATTACTGCTGGAGTTTCAAACTTTCTGAAACTCTAGGGACTGCTCTTGCAAATATGCAAAAGTCCATTTTCAGATTAGTACAAGACCCAAGACCCAAAACCCGAGACATTCCCCAAATCCCAAATCCCAAATCCCGCATGCCGCGGCCCGCGTCCCGAGGCCCGATGCCTGAGGCCCGAGTCCTGAGACCACAGACCCGAGCGAGCGCACGCGTGTATGGTACACACTAACCCACTCATGGGTATGTGGATTTAATTAGTTTACTAACTACATGGGATGGACTTGTATATATAGAGTAAAAATCAACCTTGATTTTTCAATGTGGGATAACCCTCATGGTTTATTCCCACTCTCTACTCCATTTTCCAGATTTCGGTTTTGCCCTCTTTCGAGTACCAACCTTCGAGTCCAATTATCATTCACACCCTTCCTCCGAATAGGTCATGCGATATACCGTTGCGAAGCTCGTCGCACGAGCTACTCAAACGCATAGAGTATGGCCTCAGAAAAACTTAGGAGTCGCATTAAAAATTGACTCAAAGATGGTCCCTGACCACTTGAAACAACCATGTTTAAACTACATGTTTTCCAACTTTTTGCCAACAATCCCCCACATGAATGCAATTGGCTCAAAAGCCCATGTCCTAAATGCAAATCAAGAGAACCGCAAAAGTTCACTGCCTAAGGTCAGGTAGCACGCGCCTTGAACCTGCCGTAGCGGAGTACCACCCAGAATACTGCTATTAGGTAGCTGTAAAGCTTTGAACCATCAAGCTTTGTGTATCCCAGAATGGTACCCGCACAGTGACCTCTCTACCCACGTACTAGGCCCTTTAATTGTTGTCTATATTTGGCCTGGACTGCCTTGGCAACTTCAACTGAGTGCTCTAGTGAATTAGCCCAAGCTCATCACATGGTACCGGCCTTACACACTCGTTATAGGTGTTCCAAGTCGAAAGTGTCCTGACTCACTTTACTCGACCGTCGAGTTACTTAGATCATTAAGAGCCTCAAGCTCACCCTTACAATGGTACAGGTCTATCACTCTGTCATCGCGGAAATGGGCTGGGAACTCCAGGTTCCCGAGTGCTTTGTTCGGTTGCCCCCACAGTTCAGTTTCCCTTTGAACCTATCAGGAAAGATTCCGTTTAGGTTGGGTTGCCTATGGGGGGGCCACCAATTTAATGGGCTTTAATCCCATTCCGTTCGATGACGTCTCGACTCCTACTTGAGTCAAGCCTTTAGTTAATGGATCCGCTATGTTTTCTTTTGATCTCATAAAATCTAAGGATACCACGCCGTTGGATAACAATTCCCTTACGGATTTATGTCTCCAACGTATATGTCGAGACTTTCCATTATATATATGATCCTGATCCCGCGCAATAGCTGATTGACTATCACAATGCATGCTTATTGCGGGAACAGGTTTTGGCCACATTGGAATTCCTTCCAATAGACTTCTCAGCCAGTCTGCCTCTTCGGTTGCTAAGTCCAACGCTATGAATTCAGATTCCATAGTTGACCTTGCAATACATGTCTGTTTGGAGGATCTCCAAGACACAGCAGCTCCTCCCATTATAAACACATATCCACTCGTGGACCTTGTGCTATTGGAGTCTGATATCCAGTTGGCATCTGAATACCCTTCCAGTACCGCTGGATATCTGGTATAGTGCAGCAGTAATCGGCTGAAAACCTCATATACCTGAGAAGTTTCATTATGGCCTTCCAGTGTTCCTCATTGGGATTACTGGTGTACCTGCTCAGTCTACTCACTGAGTTTGCTATGTCTGGTCTAGTGCAATTCATTATATACATGAGACTGCCTATGACTCGAGAGAACTCCAATTGATTCACTCTCTTACCAGAATTCTTTTTCAGGTTATAGTTGAACTTAATTGGGGTTTTAGACATTGTCTTACTGCCCTTGTCAAACTTGTCTAATACTTGTTTAACATAGTGACATTGGGACAAGGCATATCCTTCTGATGTTTTGGTAATCTTCATACCAAGTATTACATCAGCTATACCTAGGTCCTTCATATTGAAGTGTTGTGATAACATTTTCTTTGTGGAGCTGATTCTATCATTACTCCCAATTATGATCATGTCATCCACATAGAGACAGACTACAACACAGTCTCTTCCACTTCCTTTAGAGTAGACACATTTATCACACTCATTAATGTGAAAACCGTTTGATAGCATAATTCTATCAAACTTCTCGTGCCATTGCTTTGGCGCTTGTTTGAGTCCATATAGAGACTTTACAAGTTTGCACACTTGGTGCTCTTTACCAGGAACTACAGACCCTTCCGGTTGTTCCATGTAAATCTCTTCTTCCAGTTCTCCATTTAGAAACGCCGTCTTTACATCCATTTGATGTTTTTCCATATCAAACAAAGCTGCGAGAGCAATGACGATTCGGATAGACGTTTTCCTGGAGACAGGGGCATACGTGTCAAAATAATCGACACCTTCCGTTTGCCTGAAGCCTTTTACTACAAGTCTCGCCTTGTATTTCTCAATCGTGCCATCAACCCTTAACTTCCTCTTGAAGATCCACTTGTGACCTAGGGGCTTACATCCTTTCGGAAATCCACTAGTTCCCAAGTGTGGTTTTGCATGATTGATTCAATCTCATTTTGAATGGCTTCTTCCCAATATTGGGAATCTGGTGTTGACATAGCTTGTTTATATATCACCGGTTCGCCTTCAACCATGAAGGTTAAAAAATCAGGTCCAAAGGAAGTTTCCTTCCTTGCCCTTTTGCTGCGCCGAGGCTCTTCCTCTTCCTCTTCCTCTGTCGGTTCACTTGCCCCCACATTTCCCTCACTGTTCAACTCTTCAGTTGGTACAGATGTAGGTAATTTCCGGGAAAAGATATCTTCAAAGAAAGAGGCCTCTCGGCTTTCCATATACGTATCTACGTGCACATCGGGATTGTCCGACTTGTGCACGAGAAACCGATATGCACTACTATTCTGTGCATATCCGATGAACACACAGTCCATCGTCTTAGGACCAATTCTCATCCTCTTAGGAGTGGGAACTAGGACCTTTGCGAGACAACCCCAAACCCGCAGGTTCTTATAACTGGGTTGATGACCTTTCCATAATTCATATAGAGTCTTTTCTCGCTTCTTATGTGGTAACTTGTTTAAAACATAGTTAGCGGAAAGTATCGCTTCCCCCCACATGTTCTGGGGTAACCCAGAACTGATTAACATAGCATTCATCATTTCCTTTAGCATTCTATTTTTACGCTCAGCAACCCCATTTTGCTCGGGAGTGTATGGGGCTGTGGTTTGATGTATAATGCCGCTTTCACTGTATATCTGTTCAAACGGTGATTCATATTCACCGCCTGTATCACTTCTCAATATTTTAATTTTTCTATTGAGTTGATTTTCAACTTCGGTCTTATAAAGAGCGAATTTCTCTACTGCTTCGTCTTTACTTTTCATTAAGTAAACGTAACAGTATCTAGTACAATCATCTATAAAGGTGATAAAGTACTTTTTCCCTCCTCGCGTTTGTATAAACTTTAAGTCGCATACATCCGTGTGTATTAGACCGAGAGGTTCACTTTCTCGTTCAACATGTTGAAACGATGATTTCGTTAATTTTTCCTCAACACAAATCTCACATTTGTGTTGCTTATCAAAAACGAAATTTGGTATTAGTTTTAGTGATATTAATTTCTTTAAAGAATTATAATTCACGTGACCTAATCTACCATGCCACAAATGAAATGACTCAAATAAATAATTAAACTTAAAATTTTTATTGGCCTCTTGGGCAACAGTCATTACATTGCTGGTGCTAGCCTCAGCTTTAGCACATTTATTGGGAGCAGGTGTCCCTACGTTTAACTTAAACATGTCGTTAGTCATATAGCCACGGCCTACATATACACCATTTTTTGTGATTATAATTTTATCGGATTCTAAAACTAACTTGAACCCGTTCTTCACCATCACCGATCCTGATACCAGATTTTTGCGGAATATCCGGAACATGAAGCACATTTGTCAAACTCAGCTCTTTTCCCGAGGTCATCTTCATCACGACCATTCCTTTTCCTTCCACCTTGGAAGTAGCAGAATTTCCCATGAAGTAGCTTTCTCCCTCTACCGCTTCATAGGTCTTAAACATCCACCTTGTTGAGCAGATGTGGCTTGTGGCGCCGGTATCCAGCCACCACTCTTTGGGGTTGCTCCCCACGAGATTCACTTCAGAGACCACAGCAGTTAAGTGGTCATCATCTCATCTTCCCTCGGCCAGATGTGCCTGAGCTGGAGCTTTTCTCTTTCCTTTGCCCTTGAAGTTTCTAGGGGGGGGGGGGGGGGGGGGGGGGGGGGGGGGGGGGGGGCTTAGGCTTAACAGCGCCTTTATTGTCATAACAGTCCGTGACACGATAGCCGGTCCTGTTACACACAAAGCAGGTTCCCGCAAATTTCTTTGCGACAACAGCACTGCCTCCGTTGTCAAAACGTTTACGTTTGACGTTGGAGCTTTCGACCACATTGGCCTTTGCCATTGGGATGTTAGCACCACCGACTCTCCTCACGGAGCGACGGTTGCTCACCTCGATATTGAGCTTCTCAATGAGCCCCTCCAACCTCATTTCCTTCCACTTGTGCTTCAGGTAGTTTTGAAAGTCTTTCCAAGACGGCGGCAATTTCTCAATCATGAGTGCCACCTGGAAAGGCTCATTAATAACTAACCCCTCAGCCTAAAGGCGGTGATAAATCAGTTGGAGCTCCTCAACTTGCTCCATGACACCCCTGCTGTCAGTCATACGGTACTCGTGAAAGTCCGTGACAACAAATCTCTTTGTACCAGCGTTATTCACTTTGTACTTATTTTCGAGAGTCTCCCACAGCTCCTTTGCAGTAGCTTTGGGCTCGAAAACACTGAACAGCGTGTCATCTAGAGCACACAAGATATAGTTCTTGCATAGGTAGTCGGCATGTCTCCATGCCTCAACCGCAGAGAACGACTGCTCGTCCAGATCGTCCTCGCTTAGGACGGGAGCAGTCTCCTTGAGAAACCTGGTCAGATTCAGTCTCCTTAGTTTCCGTATACGAAATAACAATTAATAATAAATAAATGACTAAACAAGAATTAAACAAAACCAGTGTAATCTTTATTAATTTCAAAATGGAATACAATAAACTGATTACAACATGTAAGTACTGAAAAGTAATTAAAGCAAACGTTATCAGATTATTATTAATTAATAATCTGATGTACTGATTTGCAATTAATAGAAACTTCCGGACTGGAAAGTATAAACTTAACAGCCGGACTGTTCTGATATGAATTGAAATAACATGACTGAATTGAAACTATTCTAATTACAGAATCTAATTACAGAAATGAAATTACAGAACAGAAACAGTACTTTAAGTAAATTACAGAAAGGTAAATACAGAATATAAAAGCTACAGCTAAGTACAGAAAATTAAAATACTGAATTGAAAGGATAGAATGTAAAAAACTGAATTTAAATGCGAAATAAAACTGGACAGAATGTAAATAAATTTAGACGAGGCTACTGTTAACAGTATTCCCTTAATCGATATTCGTCCAACCACCTTGATGTTTCTGTTTGCGTTGGCGCTTCGATCCCAAGGTACAACGTCTCTCGGAAGACTCGCCGAAAACTGGCGACGAGTCTAAGTCGAACTTTTAGTGGGTGGTTCTCTCTGGTTTCTAAGTGCTATGGAAAAAAATATATGCTGCTGTTTGAATGTTAGAGAGAAGAGAGAATGATTTCATGTGTGTTAGAATGTGAGGGATGGCTGCCTCTTTATAGAGGATTCTGAAACCGCAGAATTTATTGTGGTCATTTAATTCTGGGAGTTACATCCCCAGAATCCGTCTCCATTACTGCTGGAGTTTCAAACTTTCTGGAACTCTAGGGACTGCTCTTGCAAATATGCAAAAGTCCATTTTCAGATTAGTACAAGACCCAAGACCCAAGACCCGAGACATTCCCCAAATCCCAAATCCCAAATCCCAAATCCCGCATGCCGCGGCCCGCGGCCCGCGTCCCGAGAACCGAATCCCGAGACCCGAGCGAGCGCGTGTGGTACACACTAACCCACTCATGGGTATGTGGACTTAATTAGTTTACCAACTACATGGGATGGACTTGTATATATAGAGTAAAAATCAATCTTGATTTTCCAATGTGGGATAACACTCATGTTTTATTCCCACTCTCTACTCCATTTTCCAGATTTCGGTTTTTCCCTCTTTCGAGTACCAACCTTCGAGTCCAATTATCATTCACACCCTTCCTCCGAATAGGTCATGCGATATAACGTTGCGAAGTTCGTCGTACGAGCTACTCAAACGCATAGAGTATGGCCTCAGAAAAACTGAGGAGTAGCATTAAAAATTGACTCAAAGATGGTCCCTGACCACTTGGAACAACCATGTTTAAACTACATGTTTTCCAACTTTTTTCCAACACTTCCATCATTGATAAGCTCGTAATCAGTCACCTTAAGATGAAAGTAAAGCTTTTAGCAAGTAAAAAAGATTTATCCGCCAAACATTATAAATTGAACATATTGTTGAATTTCTCACTTCTTTCTTCTCAGACAATATGAGCTTTTCCTCATGAGCATCAATTCCAAAAGTTAGATCCAAAACATCAGAGATATCATTCTGTTAAAAAAAAAACAAGACAATCTTCAAATTTACTTTCTTCGTAGTCTTAGAAATTTGATATAGAGAAAAAAATGGTAGTCTTAGAAATTTGATATAGAGAAAAAAATGATTGTCTGTCCAGGTCGAAGCTGCCAGCTTTATCAGGTGACGAACCAAAAAATCAAATTTTAAGAAGTCGGAAAAATTAAGTCTAGCATCTTACGGTAGAAAAACGGATCTTATAAGTTGCAAGTCGCAACCAAGCAATGCCAGAATCTGTGTTATATGAATCCCTTTTTTGCCTCGTTTTTACTAATTGCTGGAGGTTCTGAATATGTACTATTTACCCGTTTAAATAAGATTGGCCACTGAATAGCAGGTGTATAACGCTGCCTTCGTTTTTCCGTTCAAATTTCCTCCAAATTATAACCAAACCCCTAAAAGACCTAGGCCGCACACCTTTCAAATCAGTCAATACGTTTCAAAGTGAAGGATTAGGCTAATTAATAGAATACTCAATCAGTCAATACGATTGGAAATGAGGGAGAAAGCTAATTAAAGGGTAATTTGAAAGTCCATACTAAAGTATTGATGATGTGGTAATTAAGCAAAGGGTGATGGTAAATGAAGCAACCATGTCTTCAACAAACCCACACTTTTTATATTATATATATATATATATATATTATTATTTTTCCTAACGTTCTTAATCCCTTTTTACTTTGAATCTGTTCATATTCACTTCCTTGATCCAATAGTTATGCCTGTTTACAAACAGGTCCCTATATTTTAAATCTGTCCCTATATTTCTAAACAGTCACGTCTGTTTAGATTGACACCCTTTTGTTTTTTTATAAATTAAACCATTCCCCTAAGTTTTTATTCATTCCATTTCCAAATCCGATATTCTATATATCAGATTATCCCTCTCCCTCTTTATATTATGCATTTAGTTTTCTTAGAAAAAATTAAGGAGAAATTCTCTTGTTATTTTCTGCTTCGTCAGTATGAGCGTGTGTTTCCACTTTGCTACTTTAGTTTTGTCGTTTTATCCTGTTAGGTCAGCGTTCATTTCCTAGAAGGCAACGGTAGAAGGACGAATAGATCTTAAGGAGAGAATTGTTGAACAATAGACTCGACAATGACATATAAAAAATGGGTCATCGGAAATTCCCACGACAATCAAAATACACATTTCTAATAACACCCTCTTGATACTAAATTATGTTCACTTAAATTATACTATATATTATTTTAATATCAAGATAGTTAGGATAAACGCTTGCGTAATAGTTTTATAAGCGTTAATATTATGGTTCGGACTTATTAATACTTATCATGTTTTTAATGTCAATTATATTTTGTGATACATTCTTTAAATTTCATTTCGCTTCTTTGGCTGGCTTAACTCGAAACAAGAGAAGAACTAGAAACGAGACAAGAACTATAACAGTGATTTCACAAGAATTGTTTGTTCAGAAATCAAGGTTTCTAGCTCTCAAATAGTCATATGCTACTAATCGAAATTGAGCCTAATCTGCAGGTTATGCAGGAACTTTTTTAAAAGGAAGACTTTATGAAATTGAAAAAAACATGCAAAGAAAATATAAAAAAAGGGCTTGCATGTTATATCCAAGTTGGCTGTCGTCAGGCTTTACTGGTATAGTGTTGGTATGGTGTTAATACATGCATAGAAGATCATGATCAGCACTCCTAAAATAAGTCCATGAGATGGACATTCTCTAAGAAGTTTGTTAAATCTATAGCACGCTTCGTGATACGCTTCAGTAAGTGCAAGAATAAAGTTTTGAATTTGTTTGCGAGCATTGGCTAGACGAGAAGTTTTGTAGAAGTACTTAAGGAAGCATTCTTGCATAGCATTGCATGTTCTAAGTGAATTACTTGGCAGTTTTTTTGTAGCATTCGAAGGCATTTTCTTTTAGGGAAAAGCGGAACAACTTGAGTTGTTTCCGATCAAGCGGGATTCGACCGTTATACACCAGGCGGCATGTATCGACGAAATCCTCGAAATGTGAATAAAGGTTCTCTCTATTCAGAGCAGAAAAGTTTGAAAGAATGTTTAGAATGTGAAAATTATGCAGAACGAATTGCTTCTGGCCGAGGTCAAACACAATGTAAGACAGCCCAACCGGCACAACGGGATTTAAGCATTGTTCGATTGTTTCTTCATTTTCGGATGCATGCTCTAGTTCCATTTAGAACAAGGGATAGAAGTGTTTGGACGGTGTCGGAGTTTAAATTTTATTATTATTATTATTAATATTTAATAATTAATTCAAATTAATTAATTAAATATAATTAATGATTTTTTTTTCTTTTTAGAACTTGGTTCTTCAAACCAGAAAAACAATTTTGGAATTTTTAGTTTTTTTTAATTAATTAAATAATCATTAAATAAAATAATTAATATTTAATTTTTTTTTGATTTGATTTTTTTTAATAATTAACTTGATTCTTTAAATCAGGGAAAACAAATTTTTGAATTTTTTTTCGAGTTTTTATCAATTAAAAATTAATTAATTCCTAATTATCTATTAATATTAATTAAAAATATTTTAATTTCGGAAATTAGTTAATTCTTTTTTACAAATTCTGAAATCTTATCTCTTCTCATGGTTAGTTATGGCGATAGATTTTTTGGGATCTTATTTATCCAATTTTGGTAGAAAAAGATTTAATAGATTTTTAAAGATTTTATCCTTATCTTTTTTTAACAAATTTTTAACTTTCAAGATTTTATTATTATATTTTCGAAATTTATATTAATAAATTCCAATTTTTTTTTTTTTACTGATTCTCTAAATCGGGAATTAATATATATATTTTTAATTAATTAGGATTTTAAGAAAAATAACAAAAACAATATAGAAATCCTAATTTAGGATTTATGGGTAGAATTGGATAAAATAAAGAAGATATTTTAAATATATTAAGGTTTAAATCTTCCTAGGGAAAACCGTTAGCGGACAAACGCGTAAATTTGGCGAATCGTTCTCTCCCTACGAGATAAATAATAGTTTTTTAATTCAGGAGTGTGACCAGTTAGGGTGACCGGTCACGTCCGAGATCAAATTTTTTTTGGAAAAAATAGATCAACTGCTTTTTTGTTAGCTTTGTAACCCAGTTTCCAGGTTCGTTTTGTGAACTAATATCAACCTGAAATTAATTCACCGACAGCGGTGCCAAAATATTGACTGCCCCTCAAGTGTGTAATTTTTACATGCAAAAGGGTGTCGCAAGAGTATGAATGCAATTGTAATATAATTTCCGAAAATACGGGGTCGATACACGAGTAACTAACCAAGTGAAATATTAGTTCTATTTTATTTCCTAGATTTAGGTTTTTGATCGCTTTTTCTGTTTTCTCAATATTACAACCAATATATTATTTACTTGTTAACTAATTTGCTATCGACTAACACGCAAGAGTTGTCAATCCTAACTTGTTTTATCATACAAATTTCAGTTTAATGTTCAATTAGGGGAGTTCTCCTACAATTTATATTATGATGTTTAAGAGTCGTCAATTGCTAAAAATAAATATATAAACTAGTACTAACTAAAACAAATATAACCGCAAGGATAAAAACAAGCAAAGTATAATCAAAGATAATAAACATCAAGTTAAAAAAACACTTAGCTTGATAACGGTGAGTATCCAATGCGACAAAATATATCCTACAAATATAAAAATGAAAAATATTGAGAGAGAGGGGTGTTAAGAAACTCAAATGAGCTCTGGATGCTGAATAATGATAATGGTATATGGTTTTGGAATAGACTAAGGGTATATATCTCAAGACTTAACAAACTTATCCTTCTAAATTTTAAAATCTGAACTGACTTGACTGGTCAGGCTGACCAGTCAAAGCCTAACCGGTCAGACTGATCGGTCAGGTTGGCTTTTAGAATGTTCTTCGCTTTGACTTCTTTGGTCTCCACTTTGTTTCGTTTTGTAACTTCTTTGGGGCTGATTTGAGACCCTTTACCTTATGGGGTCTTCTTTTTTGGTCCTTTCTTGGGTCTTCTCACGTCATTGTCTCCTTTTTATGCTAATTTCGTGTTTTTTTTTTTTCTGTAAAAACGCAAAATAGTGCAAATCAACCGAAAAAATAACGAAAAACACAAAATATGGCTTAATTGGGTCAAAATGACAACGAAACAACGCTAATATATATCATTATTACATATAAAAATGACCATTTCCTGGTCTAATTAAAGAGTCTCATATAATGGTATTTATACAATTACCACTCTTATGTGTTTAGTTGGTCAAACACATAACTGGTAATGAATGCAACATACGTGCGCGCCAGGCTCGGCCAAGTGTGGGTCGTGGGACGCGGGTCTCATGACTCGATTGTCGGAGCTTGTAAGCTGGTTGTGCTTGTGCTATTGACGCGTCCTTATCCTTAGCCTTATCCATTTTGGTTTGGTACTGAGTGCTCGTTCGGTTCATGTTACGTGTGGTATATTCAAACTCTATATTAATTTCAGAGTTAATAATTGAGATTCTGTAACGCATAACAACGGAAATTATGGTACATCATAATTGATATGTAATCCTCGAATGTATGTTGGAGTTACCCTCGCCTAGTATAAATAGGTACCCCAATCAATCAGCATATTATTCACATTTACACAGCAACACACTCACAACATATTTAGAGAGAGAGTACCGCAATACAAAAGACTCGTCGGGTTCAGTGACTCCACTTCCGTTGCTGCATAGTGATCAATCGTTTTACCTTTGTAATCAATTGCCCAAAAAACCCAGAAGCTAAAAGGTGGCGGGTAAATAGGGTTTAAGGAGACATAGTTGTCTCGTCTGTGATTTTAAACTAAATCCAACTTTTTTCCTTTCACTCTTTACTTATTTTATTATTATTTCATTTATGTCATTAGTTCAATTAAGTCTTTTTAATTTCTCTAATTTCTTTTTTGTCCTTTTACTTTATATAATTTCATTTAAGTCCTTTTATTTTTGTAATTTATATTTTAGTCCATGTTATTTCATTTATTGCAATAAAACCTTATCTCTTCCTGTTTATTTTATCAAGTCCAGAAGTTTCATTTATTCATAAACAAATCCGCATTTTTTTTTACAACGTTGTTATCGTCCTATAAGCAAAACTCAATATTTTCAATTTAAACATACTTCGCTAGTGATATTTATTCCCAAAACAAATGATTTAGATTGTTTGTTCCCTTCGTAAGCGGTAAGTTTCTATTTTGGATTAATTATTATTACCATTTCCAAAAAGATCGAAACAAACAAGCTTGGTTAATAATACTTATTAGTTACTATCAATGAAAACAGTGCTTTGAATCGCAATTACACTACAGTTGTAATTAGTGCAAAGTTTACATTAACTTTAAGTCCAATGGGGTAAAATACATCCCCTTGCAAAGTACACTTTTAAAGGGTTTAACTAATCCAGTATGTTAAATTCGATAGGATGCGATTTATGCATGTATGTTGCTCGAAATAGAAACATAACTGCACATACAATTTATGTGATTTATTCATCGGTGATACATCACTGATTTGATTGTCTTTCCATTTCAATTTCACCATATATTTATAAAAACGGTATTAAATAAAAAAATGGCTAATTTTTAAAAAGAAAAAACTAATCTAGTCTATTAAATTCGGGAGGGTGCAGATTTATGTACGCATATTACTCGAAATAGGAATATAATGGCACATACAGTTTATGCGACTTATTCATTGGTGATACATCACTGGTTTGATTGTATTCCCATTTTTCTTTCACCATATATTTATAAAAACGGTAATTAATAAAAGAATGGTTAATTTTTTTTAAAAAAAAAACTAATCCAGTTTGTTAAATTTGAAAGGGTGCGGGTTTATGTATGCACATTACTGGAAATATGAATATAATTGCACATACAGTCTATGCGATTCATTCATCGGTGATACATGACTGATTTTATTGTCTTTCCATTTTTATATAACCATAATGGTAATGAATAAAAGAATAGTTATTTTAAATAAATAAAAAAAACCTAATCCAGTCTGTTTCCTAATTAAGTACAGTAATACATAGTAGTAATTTTCCCTACAATTAAAGCTCATATAAGTAGAAGATAATACAGCTTGGTATGTGTTATATACAATACATAGAGTAGGTCCTGTCTGTCTACCCCACGAGCGGACTTCTGCCATTCTTCCTCTCTCTCTCTCTCTCTCTCTCTCTTGAGCTGAGAAAAAAGTAAGAAAAAAACAACAGTCAATTTTAATTTAATTTTAAATAAAATCAAGTCAAGCCTCCAACCCCACACCTCAAAAAACAAAAAAACAAAAAACAAAAAACAAAAAACTCCCCCAAATTATTAAACAAACTCCTACTACTACTACTATACTACTCTATCTAATACACACACCCAAATTATTCACCGGTGGGGGATCCATATCTTTCCCCCTGGGTCCTTAGTAGGTTCCACTTTTTTTTTAAAAAAACTTGAATTTTTTTTTTAAAAAAAAGCTATGCAGCAACAGCAGGAAAGAGAGAAGCAAACTCCCCCTCCCTCTCTAGACGCCTCGCTTGCGATCGCCACCGGATCCGACAACAACAACAACAGCGATGCACTTGCAGTGGTGGCAGTGAGTAGCAATCCGGGTACAACGACGACGGTAGTAGCAGCTAGGAGATCGACAAAGGACAGGCACACGAAGGTGGACGGAAGGGGGAGGCGGATAAGGATGCCTGCGGCGTGTGCGGCTAGGGTTTTCCAGCTGACTCGGGAGTTGGGTCATAAGTCGGATGGGGAGACTATTGAGTGGTTACTGCAGCATGCTGAGCCTGCCATCATCACCGCTACGGGCACTGGTAATTACAGTTTTCCCCAATTTTATTCTGCTTATAAGTCTCCATTTTTTCTCAACTTTATAAGCTTTTTGATTTTTCTACTAAAAGGACATTTCCAATTATTGTACTTGTAGCTGTAATTTTCTACTCTCTTCAATTATTCTACTGAAAGCTCCAATTTTATTCTACATATAAGCTCCATTTGTTTGCAACTTAAAAGCTTTGTAATTTTTCTACTAAAAAAACATTTTGATTTTTCTACTACTAAAAGCTCCAAGTTTCTACCAAAAGCTTCAATTATTCTTACTAAAAGCTCCCATTTTTCTACTAAAAGCTCCAATATTTCTACTATAAATTCCCAACTTTTTTACTAAAATCCCCAAATTTTCCATTTTGAGCAACTTTTTTTCCAAAGTTTAAAAGCTTTCTAATTTTTCTACTAAAAGAGCATTTTCAATTATTCTACTAAAAGCTCTAATTTCTACCAAAAGCTTCAATTATTCTACTAAGAGCTCCAATTGTTTTACTAAAAACTCCAATTGTTCTAGTAAAAGCTTCAATTGCTTTAATAAGAACTCCAATTATTTCACCTAAAATATTTCCAATTTTTTTCACCAAAAGCACCAATTTTTCCATTTTGAGCAACTTTTTCAATCATCTAAAAAAAATCCTGACAGGTACTATACCCGCAAATTTTTCTACTAAATGCTCCAATTGTCTCTTATTCTACGAATTGATTTCCAATTTTGCTATTAAATGCTTCAGTTGTTCTACTAAAAGCTTATATGTTCCTACTAAAAGCTCCAACTGTTCTACTAAAAAGCTCCACTTTTCAAGTTTTTTAACTAGAAGCTCCAATTTTTCTATGAAAAGCCTTAATTTTTCCATTTTGAGCAATTTTTTTCAATAATCTAAAGAAATTTCCAAACAGGTACTATACCGGCCAATTTTTCCACCCTCAACGTCTCCCTCCGCAGCAGCGGGTCCACAATGTCAGCCCCTGCGTCGCGTTCGGCACCTCTTTCGTTCCACGGAGGCAGCCTGGGGCTGGCGCCTCACCCACACTACGAGGAAGGGTTCACTCAGATGCTAGGGTTCCACCAGCAGCCTCACATCCTCACTGCCGAGCAGCAGCACATTCCGGAAGGTATGAGAGAGGACAGTGAGAACTCGTCGGAGAGCTACTTGAGAAAACGCTACAGAGAAGATCTGTTCAAGGAAGAGAGCGAAGGTGGTGGTTCAAAGCTAGCGAAGCAGCATCATGAAGATCAAGCGGGGACCTCATCCAGGCTGGCTAACATGATGCAGGTTCCTGCCACCGCTATGTGGGCGGTGGGGCCCGCACCTGTTGCTTCCGGTACTGGCAACGCCTTCTGGATGTTACCTGTTCCTACGGGAAATAATAGTAACAACAGTAGCGGTTCGACCTTGACCACTTCTGGGGCTGAGCTGCATTCGTCAGGTCAAGCCCAGATGTGGCCTTTTGGGGCGGGAGGAAATACGGCCCCTCTTCACTTCATGCCTCGGTTTAATTTTGCGGGAGGGAATTTGGATTACGGAGGGGGGAGGCCTGGTGGAGGAGGGGGTTCGTTGCAATTGGGGTCGATGTTGATGCACCAACAGCCTTCTCAGCACCTTGGGTTGGGAGTTTCCGAGAGTAACTTGGGCATGTTGGCTGCTCTCAATGCTAATTACTCGAGAGGAGGGTTGGATGTGAACTCGGAGCACAATAGTCAAATGGATCATCATCATCAGCATCATCAACAACAGCAACAACAACAAACTGATAGTGGAGATGATGACCACAAATAGATCTCAATTAACATTGAGACATTTTTGAAAATTGGTTAGTCCGTAAACCTCACAACATTGTGATATTGAATGCTTAAGGGGATAGATGATGATAATGTGATCTATGCATCCTGATAGACTATAAGTGGATTTTGTGAATCGCGGTCCGTGGAGGGTCTGGATGCATAACATTTTCATTTAATGGTTTTGGTTTTTGCAAAGTTAAGGTGTTTGGAAAGTGTGATGAGTGAATGGAAGTTTGAGTTTATGCTTGTTCTGCATAGCATAGATGTATCTTGTTTTCTTTTTACCTCCCTTATTATTCCCATTTTGTGTAATTTTCTCCTTAATTTGATTTGTTGTCTTCTAGATTTCTTTCCCCTCCTTCATTTTGTGGGGTATTATGATGTAGTATGGTTAGTTTGGGTCCAACAGGGCAGGAATTGGTGAGGGTGATTGTAGAGGGGGATATTTTGTTTGTGTTTAAAATATTATATGAGTGATTTATTTATCTCCTTTCATTCTTGTATCTGAAAAGGTTATTCCATGAACTAATAAAGGTAAATTTTATCTGCACATTGTGGTCCTAGTCCTCCCCTTATTCAAAATAAAGTCTGCACGTAAAAGCTGCTAGCTTTAAAGAGTCTCTTCCCTCTTTTTTCTCCATTATTGTAAAACGAAAGCGATATTTCTAACATTTGAGTTCATCCGTTCACTAATCCACCTTTTTGTAATAAGCGCAGATGAGGTCACTGACTTTTGAGATTTCACAATTTGGTGGTTTAGGATCAGTAACTTTAAAGTTTTGGTTTCGAGGTAACCAATTATCATTCCAAAAACCGATAGAATCTCCATTATTTACCCTCCATCTTAAGCCTTTCTCGAGTAATTTTTTCCCTTCTATAAGACTCGCCCAAATCCACAATGCCCGACTACCTTTTGTTGATGACATACAACTTGAATTAGAAAAATATAGGGCTTTGAGAACACTTGCCCAGAGTTGATCTTGGTTGTGCATGAGTCTCCAATATTGTTTTGCCAATAAAGCACAATTAAAAGCATGAAGGTTACGAAAGCCCATACCTCCGATAGCCTTCGGTCTACACATGTATTCCCAAGATTTCCAATGAATTTTTCTTTCGGTACCATTCCCTCCCCACCAAAAACTCGAAATGATACTATCAATACGTTTACAGAGCCCTTTCGTACAAGAAAGCACATCATAGGATATGCTGGAATCGTTTGAGCTATGTGACGACCCAGATTTCCAGGAAGGAAATTCTGTGGTTCGGTGTTGTGCGCCAGTCCCACATCGCCCAGATATGAGAGTACTCGTGTGGTATATGAGCTTAAAGATCCATTTTCTATCAACAAGACCTTTTAAAGCCGTGCGGCACAACAGCGAGGACGGAACTCCACAGTTAAGCGTGCTTAGCTTGGAGTAGTACCAGGATGGGGGACCCCCCTGGGAAGTTGTGCCAAAGCGGACAATATTGTTGATACGGGCGCGACGGTGCGGTCCGCGTGACCGGGTCGTTACAGGTGGTATCAGAGCCTCTATCTGGCCGGAAATGTGGGGACTAGCACGTGTTTGTGGACCCCTGAAGGACAACGTGCCCGACGAGGACGTCGTGTCTAAGGAAGGGTGATTGTGACGACCCAGATTTCCAGGAAGGAAATTCTGTGGTTCGGTGTTGTGCGTCAGTCCCACATCGCCCAGATATGAGAGTACTCGTGTGGTATATGAGCTTAAAGATCCATTTTCTATCAACAAGGCCTTTTAAAGCCGTGCGGCACAATAGCGAGGACGGAACTCCACAGTTAAGCGTGCTTAACCTGGAGTAGTACCAGGATGGGTGACCCCCCTGGGAAGTTGTGCCAAAGCGGACAATATTGTTGATACGGGCGTGGCGGTGCGGTCCGTAGGGCCGGGTCGTTACAAGCTACCTCTTTAATAAGTACTTCTCTAGCGGCTGCGGACATTAAGCCTCTTTTCCAACCCTCGATTTTACTTAAAATGTGATCCCTCAGATACGCTAAGACCTTGTTCGATCCCCCCCAAACAGATGGTAAACCCAGATATTTACAGTCTCGATTAAAAGGAGACATATCAAGAGTATGTCTAAGACTAACTTTTTTTGCCTCGGGACAATTTGGTGTAAAAAGAACTTCAGACTTAGAGAAACTGATGGACTGACCTGAGCCGTTACAAAAATCAACCAATAAGGTTTGAAAAAAATCAACTTCTTGCTTCTCTGCCCTTAAAAATACCAAGGACTCATCAGCAAAAAATAAGTGTGACACAATCGGACAACCTCGACAGAGTCGGAAACTATTTATAAGCCCATTTCCGACAGCAATATTTATCTTGTTTGAAAGAATATCCGCAACTAGTAGAAAAAGATACTGAGATATAGGGTCTCCTTGCCTTAAACCTTTATCGGGATTAACATCGCCAATTTCAGCTCCATTTAGTAGAATCGAGAATTTAACAGTGCAAACACATTCCATAACCCATTGTACCCACAGCTGATCAAAACCCATTTTAAGAACAACTTCAAAAAAATTCCAGCTTACTCGGTCGTAAGCTTTACTGAGATCTATTTTAATATCCATGTTATGCTTTTTCCCTGTTTTCGATCTTTTCATGACATGGAAGCACTCATGAACGAAAATAATGTTGTCTTGAATTTGCCCTCCTTTAACAATGGCCGATTGCTAAGGCAAAATGAGCTCGTTCATGAAAGGTCTTAACCGAAGCGCTAAATTTTTTTAAATCACTTTGTAGCATACATTGCACAAGTTATTAGGCCTATAGTCCGTTACAAACTCAGGATTTTTCTTTTTTGGAAAGAGGACAATGTTTGTATGATTCCAATCTCGACGCATTAAATCGTCTCGGAAAAAACTCTTAACAGCTACACATAAATCATTACCGATTACGTCCCAATATTTATGATAAAATAGGCCGTTAAATCCATCTGGCCCATGTGATTTCATTGCCCCAATCTGAAATGTCGCAATTTGGATTTCCTCCTCTGTAACCAGGCGACAAAGTTCAGAATTTATATCTCCGCTCACAGCTTGAGGGATGTCCTCAAGAAATGAACAGGAGTCCCCATTATTTTGATCAGCAGTAAAAAGATTCTTGTATTAGTCCAGGAACATTCTATCCACTTCTCGCATATCCTCGATCCAAACACCGGCTTGGTTTTTAATACGAGTGATGCGATTCTTCTGTCTTCTAATAGTCGCTGTTCGATGGAAGAAACTAATATTACGATCTCCAAAATCTATATAGTTTAGCCTCGTGCATTGGAGCCAATAAAGCTTCTCTTGTTCCCATAATAATTCGAGCCTGCATTTTAAGACTTTTTCTTTTTCAGTCCCTTCATAATCTGGTGCTTGTATCTCTTGAAGTTTATTTTTCAAAAATTCGATCTCAGCCCTATGCTTACGGAAATGTCGGACACTCCATTTACCACCCAAAACTACTAGCCTTTAATCTACTAGTAAAACACTGCTGCGGAGAGCCATGTACCGGTTTCCTCCAATTTTCTTTAATAACCACATTCTTCTATGGTAGTCCAAAGAGCTTCGAACTTGAAGGTATATTTTTTCTTTTTGATCGGAAGATCGAAGTGCGATAAAATCGGGCAATGGTCAGACCTAATCATTACCTCATGGCTAACAACTGCATTCGGAAATAAATTGAACCATGATTGAGATGCCAAGACCCTGTCTAATCTTTCTCGAACAAGTTCCCCATTTCTTGTAGTTCCTTCCCACGTAAAAGGATTCCCTTTAAAGCCTAAATCTACTACTTCACAGTCCATCATCATTTCACGGAACCTTAACATTTTAGTCGGATTAGGCCTAGCTCCACCTAGCTTGCGGTATTTCTAACATGTTTGTGATAGATTTGCACTTTTGCTTAACTTGTCAAAAGTTTTAAAAAAAATACTTAAAATTTTAGAATTTTGATGAGAGAAATTTTAATTAAAGTAAAGAATGCTAGGAGTAGTAGCCTAATACGCTAAATATGTATTCTGGCTTGGCTTGAAAAACTGTAGAATTTAAAGAGTAGGAACAATATCACTAAAAATTCAAAAAAAAAACATACACCAAAACTTTCAAAGAAAAACAGCTTTCTTACTTAAAATGTGAGTCATTAAGTGTAAATTTGATTTCATTTAACTACCAAAAATTCAAAAAGTTAAAAAGATGAAGTAAAATTTACTAGGAAAAAAATTGAACACTTATTTTTGGGAGGTTTCAAAATGAAAAACAAGACCCTTAAAGACGGATGGAGTATTGGATAATCTATATAAGAAGAAATGTATGATCATTGATTAAAATAATAAATTACAATCATTGATTAAAAAATAGTGTCGCTTTTAATCGATTAAAATTGGTCTTTTACTCCCTGTTTATTGACAACAATATTGAGAGGGACTTTTGTCATTCACTTCCATAGTCATTTCAGGTGACTTTTTTATAATTGCTTCTAATTGGTAAACTTGTAATCATTTTGCATCGACATGCATACATCAACTCTCCTAAATATAAGGGACATTTTGGGTTTAAAATTGACCAGTGTCCAGCAACGAATGCAGTATTTTGAAAAAAAGGGAGCAAGTCCTTCTAATTTTTTTTTTTTTATCAACGCATACAAATCTACTTTTACATGATATATTATTTTTAAAATCTACTTTTACATGATATATTATTTTTAAAATTTTATATCATGACTGATGAGTAAACGAGTAAAAATATATTAGTTTATAAAGTAAATTATTGAACCATGAGAAAACTTATTAAGCAATTAGATATATTACACTACAAAATAATGTTTCATTTAGTGAGAGCCAAAAACTGTCACAAGACTGTCGCTAATTTAAAAATCTGTCACAAATCTGTCGCAAATTGACTAAACTGTCACAAAGCCGTCACAAAAACCGTCGCTAATAAGCTCGTAACAAAAAATACCGTCACTAATCCCGTCGCTATTTGTGTATTTTTTTGTAGTGTTAAGTCAATTATGTGTTAATAATGATTTTGTTGTAATAAATAATATTGTTATGTAACAACTTTTTATTTTTTAAAACAAAATAATCAGTTATTAATATTTTATATTAAAACATATAATGTTCGAACTTTTTAAGAGAAAAAGCTAAAGTAAAAATAAATTTTAAAAATATTGTCATGAAGTCTAGCACGTTAAAAGTAACGAGTATTTTGCTTTTTTTTAATTAGAAAAATGTATAGATAATAACATTGAGAAGAAACTAATAATAATAAAAAAAATAAATTAATTGAGTGTGACGCAAGATCCACTATACCAAGTAAGTGGGTTTGATAAAATTTGCATTTATCTATTTTCAAACTGTTATTATAAATAAATATTTAAAATTAATAAAAAAAATTATTTTTTAATTTATTTTTCTACTGAAACAAGATGGACGCTTGCACCCGTTGCCATATAATGCATTTGTCCTTGCTAGTGTCATATACAAAACAATACTCCTATAAACTGATAAACATGTTTAGAAGATAGAAATTTCATACTTATAGAATTTATCCATGTCAGCTTGTGCCAACACTTTAAAACCAATTAATATCCAGAAAATGAATTTAATTTGGCCGTACCATTATACCGTATTAATCAGACTGACATGCCTTTTAATTCCAACCGTTGTTACACACGATACTTTAAGATCACTTACATAAACGTGTTCTTTTTCTGGAAAATACGTATGTGTTCAGTATAACCATAATGTACCAACTTGCTTTGAAAATTGAACTGATATACTTACTCCTTATCAAATTGTTAGGATTATATCAAAATACGTACGATTTTAATTGATAAATAATTTATATTTAAATTGTCAAAATCGATTTGTTTTTAAATTTAATCACATAATTTAAATATTAAACTATATTAACAAATTTTAAATTTAAATAATTTAATTATAATATATTTATCAATTAAATTTGCAAGTAAATCTCCTAATATTTTGGTATGAAAGTATATTAACTTTGAGAGTTGTTGACTTCTCTACCTGGAAAGAAATAAAAATGAATTTTAGTCTCGGGACCTTGAATAATTGGTTCTCAAATGAGTGGAATAATTGCTTTATTAGGTAACGACAGAAAATGAGTCATCACTACAGCTAGCATTTAGCAAGTGGATGAACGGCTACTGGAGTACTTATCTATTCGGCTTTGGTAACGAAATAAAGAGAGTACAACTATTATATCTCATTTATCTACCTCCTTCCGTACCTCTTGCTTATTTTATTCAAAAACAAATTTCTAAAAAACTTGAAAAAAATTGTACAATTACTATAATACATGTATCAATACATTCCAATAATTATTTTTAAAAAAAAATCCACACAAAATTTATTTTGAAATAAATGTATAAATTAGTGTAAATTAAACATTGAATATTAAAAATATTGTCTAAAATAATATTATGTTCAAATGTTTTAAAATTTGAATACAATATAATATAAAAGTTTATAAAGTTGCGGTATAAGTTGTAAAAATTTAAAATTTGAATAAAAATAAATAAGAGGGCACGAAAAGGTATAGAGAATAGAGGTATAAGATTTGGACTTAAATAAACAGTGTTAATTCATACATTTAATATCCAAAAGTAACCATTATACATTGTGGAATAAAAAGATATACCCTATGAAGATGAATAAATGGTAAAGTATATTTTTAAATAAAAAGTCTTAATAAACGGATCCACATATCTATATTATATAGGTTGGTGTCACGGTTACTTCAAAAATAGGGGTACGTAGAGTCCGTCTTAAGGGGTTGATAATAGTACGAGTGGACCGGTTATCCCACTCTTAGGGCAAATAATTTCCGAAATAAAATAAATTTTATATTATGTTTTTCGAGATTTTGTTTGAATTGGCATAATAAAACTTTTCCATACTAGACAACCCATTAAAAATATTTTTTTTGGACCGGCTTTGCCTGTACGTAACGGGTATGTATCAAATATTTGTTTTTAAAAGCATATACATTCCACAAACTAGTTTTCACTAGCTAAAAAATGACACAGACAATAAATGAACATTTAACTTACATTAACACGTCCAATTACTTTAACATGTGTTTAAAATGTACATTAGACATGTTAATTTTACAAATCAAACTATAATTTTTTATATTTTAATTCATATGTTTATGTACTGTACATTTTTGTTTAACGAGAAACACATACTTTTATTGATGTAGTGCACCAATACAATATTCAGTAAATATCCTAGAACATGCTCTAAATGACTAAAAGAAAATGAAAAATACAAGCTCAACGGCCGCACTAATATAAAAGAAAACCCATAAGACGACTAATCATTCCCGAATCCACCCACCTCAGGTTGGCAGAGATAAAACCCCTAATAGCGCAGTTGTATAATCGAGAATGTATGTACGAGCTGCTTATCTCTCGAGTACTAGCAAAAACGCCATCCATAGTACCAGCACACTGAACGAATAAAGAAAGTCTAAACAGACCGTGACTAGTCGTTATAAGAAAATACGATACAAGTCCTTGAAATTGGTAACAAGCATTAAAATCAATACATCCAAAACAAAGACTACAAAACCAGGGTGTGTATCGTTGTCAAGCGAGAAGCGCCATCGGCGTGCCAACACAATAATAAAACCGAATGAATTAGGTCTAAAACTAGACCGCGGCTAATCACTAAAAGGGTAGAACATGACCTAAGGCCTGCCGGGGTAAAGAAAACCAAGGCAGCCACATGTCACTATCTAGTCGGTCCACAAAAGGCAAAAGTCGGGCAGAAAAACGTCCCCACTCTCATAAATACAACACAATATAAAAGACGTCAAACTAGCACAACCCATAAGCAAAAGACCGAGTCAAATTAGCATAATCACAATAGAATCTAAAAGACAAACATAGCAAACTAGCAGAAGTCCACGTCGGGGTGTCAACACACGTATAAACCAGAGAACCCGTTAAAACAAGAATCGTCGTGTAAAGCCAATAATGACTCAATCAATAGCCTACAAGACGATCATCGGAAAACTCAGCCGTCGGGTATATATAAAAGACAAAAGGCTTAAACAATGGATGAAGAAGATAGTGGGGGTGCGAAAAAAGCAGATCTTTCCGAAGAAAGCCGGATCTAACCGGACTGCGTGGAAAAAGAAAAGGCTATGAAGGGAGGAGAAAAAAGAGATGGAGGTGGGAGGACAAAGAGGATATCAGAAAGGAGAGAGAGAAGAGAGGGTAATTTATCTTCTCTCTCTCTCTATATATATATATATATTATACTATTAATATAAGTCAACCTAAGAGAAGTGAATCTGTCAAAATTTATCAATTTTTTCCAAAAATGCTCATATTCTAATTTACTAATTACTTATATACCCTGATGCAATTCAAATACATAAATAACTAATAAATATTTATTCCATCATTTTTTCAAATTTTTTTGAAAAATTTAAATTCATTTGTCCGACATCATATTTATATACGTATCGCACACGCAATGTGTGGGCTACGATTACTAGTATATATATATTTTTTAATATTTAAAAGAATGTTTGGTTGTTAAAGAGAGATAATAATTTTATTAGTTTTTATTTTTTATATTTTTATGGAAGTATGGTATTATTGTATTTAATATAAATGTGTAGCGGTATTTTTAGAAAAAAGTATCTAAATTGGGCAGACTCATTTGAATTGTGTTGGTTTATTATAATAGAATGATATGCTAGAATTATAACCAATGTTACATACTAGTACATGTTAGGTATATTTAGTTATTCTTAGTTCAGAATTGACTTCCTTGCGTGAAAAATCATATTCTTGCATGTATATTGGTAGTGTAAATTAACATAAATAGATACACACGTCTGGCAGTATATAATAAAAGATTTAGTTATAAATTACTAGAATATAGATTGATAATCTTAATATCACTTCCTTATTAGAAACAATACACATAGATACATTACATCTTGAGAATATTGATTGTTAATCTATGTACTCCCATGTTACGATTATTTGTTAAGCATGTAAACAAGAAATATATTGATATTTATTTATTGTCATGTACATATGTGTAAAAAATATTAATTTACGAAATCATATATTTTCACATTTAAGTTGAAAAATTTATGAACATTCTCCAAATAGGCTCGCCTATTTGGATACGATATCTAGAAAAGATATAGGCGGATAGTTGTTATCCTAATGAGGTCGAGGTATAAGTGGCATTCATGCCCACCACCTTCACTGTCTTACCTGATCGTGTTCAAGTAGAGCTACCGAAAGGGGTTGACTAAATAATAATTTCCCCAAGTATGTTTATATAGTGATGTATGTTTCGCCGAATTGGTGTCTCAGTATCGACCTGTCGTTCGATCAATGGGAACTAGTTCACTTGAAAAGCAAAACTAGTGTTTTTTTGAACATGTTGTTTCGGAACAAAGTTTGTGCTTGTGCAAACCATAAACATATAAACCAGTCATTTTATATTATAACTAATCCAGAACTCCCAACATATGTTGCATGCCATCTATGATGAGGAAAATCGCAAAACATACTTGCGAAATGACTGTTTAGACAATTATGTTATTCTGTCACTACATTTTAGTCATCCTGATGTGTGAGCATGTGATGCCTAATTTTTTTTGGATGCCATATTTGATGAGTAAAACACGAGTTTTTTGTTACTCGCGAGATGAAAGCTAAGGCGTTGATGTTATTCTGCCACCACATTTGAGACGTGATGACGTCTATGGTGAACAAATATCTGAAATTGACATATTGTAGCGATCCTTCACCAAAATACTAGCTTGGAAAATGTATTCCATTAGCAGTATCGTGAATTTATATTCACCATGTCCATTCATCGTCCATCTGTTTTTGGATGAGAAAATTGCCCCGATGAGCAGTTTTAATCCTATTAGGTCAATGGCGAATTGTTTGCCGGATACTAATGCTATTCATGGACATTTTTTTTTTCATGAATCGAGAACTGAGACAAGGATTATTTGTCTTGAACTGTCATGAGCTTGACGCTCTCCTATCAAAGCGAGGTTTTGACAATCGTCAAAACCGAAGACATGTGGCTCCAAGACAGTCCTTGAAAGGAACAATAGGGCCCGTTGTCCCAAAACAAGAGATAATACTCAAGGAGCCAACCCTATGCTATAAATACAAATGCCATACACGGTTACTCCTTAAATAGTTCAAAACTATTATAAAGGTGGAAAAGTCGATGCTAATGTGGTTAAAACTAACTGAAATGAAACTCTTGAGAGCCCCGATTTTGTGGCTCAAATGAGTTTGGTACCTTTATTTATTGATTTTGATAAATCATTGAGACGGTTTTTCGCTCATCTGGATTATGTTTTTCCATTTGGATTATGATTTTTTCATTTGGACCATACTTTTGGATTATGGTTTGCCTGTTTACAAAATTTTTCAAAATAATTTGAAGTGTTTTGAGCAAATTCCTTCTTACAAAATGTGACCAAACTTTAAATTATCAATCTTTATTGCAATACATGTGGGGTAGTTGGTTATCTAGAAATAGGGGGTAACAGTATACGACATAATTCCACCAACTAGTTACCTAAAGAGTCTTTTGTGACAATGATTATGGACATGTCGTTCCAAATCGAAATCTTTGGTAAAACGAAATTGATTTGTCAAATATGAGGCCTTATACTCCTGTAGGTCCTATCATACCTTGTTGAGTTATAAAATATTCGAGAAAATCAATGTTATCTGATAATAGCTCATGAAAGAATTGAAATTTCTTTACATAGTCTCCACTCAATACGACCAAAAGCGTATTATAGAGGAGTTAAAATTTCTTTCAAGTGGTTGCTACCCCAATTTTTAAAGCATTTAAAGTTACCTTATCATTTAGCCTGTCGTCGATTGATAAAGAATTTAGATGTTTCGCATGTCGTCGATTGATAAGAGCATTTTGATAGTGGCATTAACCGGATGAGATATTTCCGTGTCAAAAGACGATGCTGGATTTATAATCGCATCGTATTTGGATCATCTTTTAGAAGATAATTTTGTGATTAATGGAAAATCCATGTCATTAATAATCTATTTGAAAGACTAATATGTGTAAAGATTATAAAAATGGACTCGTAAATTCTTGTAAGAATTGAAAGAGTTATTGTGGACTTATCCAACCATAAGACGGACCATAAATATAAATGGTTATGGTTGATATATTTTATTGTTGTCCACAGAAATACAGCACTTCCCAAACTCTTAGCCCTATCATTAAATTGATAGCTCATGATCCGTATTATAATAAAAAGTCTAGTTTACTTGATAATGCCCAAAAGTAAATATCGAAATTTCGATATGTATTACTTGAGTTTGAGAATTGAAATTGAACATCCTGTCGATTATGTTCAGACCTAAATGGACTCACGGAAAGCTTGATGATGCGACTATAAATGATTGCATACACATCTTGGTCTGGCGCACCAAGATTCCTATTTCCCTATGGGGTTATGATGTACTGTTGCATTGGTCCATTATGAGAAACATAGACATTCAAACACCTTATGCATACTAGCTGGTTAATGGTTATGAACCAGAAGTCTCATATTAACGCGTGTTGAGTGCTTAATTCGTAATTTGACTAAGCCGCTAAAGCGTTTAAAATATGGACCTCTGAAGGAGACATAAGTCGATTATGAATCCCCCACCTATCATTTGATAGATTACATTGGCAAGCGATCTCTTCACTACATGACATGCGGAAGTAACATCGCTAAGACTATTCTCCCCGTCGTTAGGGGGAGATATGCATGTGAACGTTGATAAGGAACGACCTGATGTAACATGGTATTCCCACTCAGTCTGAGCTTGATTCCCAAACTACACTTAGTGATAAGTAAGTGTGGAGACTCCCCCAAGTCTAAATAAGTGCCATACGCACTTGATAATTTATGAAATATCACGAGATCATTTATACCTGCTGCAATTATGCTCGCAAAGAAAGACGTCTATGTCGGACGTCATGTTCCTGTTGTAACACGTTGATTTGGCCGAACCCGCCAAGCGAAGGACGTTGTTGTCGACTGTCCAGATTGTCGTCCTTCCCAAGATACGAGGAAGTTGATCGGTTCTTAATTCGTTCAGCCCCTGGAGAGGTGAACTGAAACTCGTTTTTCGCATGAGATTATAAAGGATCTAGGAGATATGTGATTCCTCCTCATCCAGGGAATCTCAAAATATCTGTCGATCATGATATCTTAGATGATATTAAAACGAAACGAGACTGTTATTGATTACTTTTTCATATATTCGATGACGACTGATAATATGAGCAAATTATGACAGGTAACCACGTACTGTTGCCAAATGTCAACGGATAGCAAACTGGCCTAATGTAAACTTGCAATCCAAGTAAACTTCCTTAGCGAAAGAAGTGTTCGAACCTGTAGCTCCAACACCGCCAATTTTAAACAAGTTTGTTTATTTGGTTATTCGTAAGAAAGGGTGTTGAGAATAATGAGATTTTAGAATGCTCGCCTAGTAGTGCAAGTCTTCTTTCACACCTTGGAATTGATTATAAGATGACTCGTTTCCTTGTAATGGGCGTTATATGTTCCACTACTTATTCAGTTTAGTAGTTTTCATAAAACTGAGTATGCAACTATGAATGTGGTCATGCTTTATCTCTATGTGGATTTAGACAAAGAGATGTAGATGAAGGTCCCTGTGTGACTTCATGTGCTTGAATCAACTAGTTCCTGACCACGGAACACGATCTCAATTGACTGAGACGTTCACTGTATGGACTAATATAATCCGAGCTGATGTGGTATACCCGCCCAAGTGAGTACTTGATCAACTTGGGATACTTGAATAAGTATTATGCCCTTGGGTGTTATGAAGCAATCCACGTTTTGGATTTGCCCTTCGAGATGAAGGATCTTGGGAAGACACGATAGTGAATCGGCCCGATGATTGAGTCATGTAAAGATTGAATCTAAGTCTATGATTCAGACTATACTTAGAAGGTGTTATGCCGTTTTAGTCATTATGACGCTAAGTCGTCAAATTCTCCTATGATCGTTCGATCACTAGAAATTGATATAGATCCGGTCCGTCCCTGATGAGACGATGAAGAGATATTGAACTATGATATTCTTATCTAAGTACAATAAGCATATCACTATACTTGGTCTAATGTGCTAGAACGAGCATCTCATCTGCTAGGAATGGTATAACTCGACACAGCATCGCACTAACACGCTGCTATCGAAATGGCATAAAAAACATTTTCCCATTATCTTAAGGTAAATGTGGATGAGGGCTTGTCTTATCCCATTGAATCATCAAGTGTACCCATCCTCTTTGGTACTCGAGTTAACGCAACCGGTTACTTATCAGACCCGCATAAGGGATATTTCTAGTATGGTTATGTATTTACCATTGGGAATAGGTGATATCTTGGAGGTCTTGTTAAGACTCCAAACGAATCATTCTGATTTACTCGTGCTCTATGAGACGACTAAAGAGTGTATGGTTTCGAGCTAGTATTAGCCATATTTGAATCACATATGCTCTGTCTCACGATCCAGATGAAGCACTTCTTATATTTGAGGACAACTTGCTGTTATTAATCAACAGAGACATGACTAGATTATGCTATTTAGCATTTCTCGCCAAAATAAATCTTCACATATGAAGTTTAAGAGCATTCCGTTGAATGCTCATTATATTGCATGCTAGATTTTCTTGTATCCAGACGTGTGCAAGTAAATGAAACATCCATACGAATGCTCATACTATTTCTTGGAATATGAAATCATTGCATTCAGTTGTGTGCATGTTAGGGGGAACATCCAGAAGAATTCTTATGACTACTTAGCTGAAATCATTGCATCTAGTCGTATGCAAGTAAGCTAAAGCATCCCGATGAATGCTCGTGTTGATTAACACTTATGAGTGCACTCTTTGTCCTTAGACCAAGAGTTTGTCCCACTGGGTTTACCTTGGCCATGTTTTAATGAGACACAATCAATCACAACTATTATAGTTTGTCTAAGTTATCTTGAAATATTTTATGTTCAAGATGAATTCTCACATCCTGTTGAGTGCAAGTGAGGGGGAACATCCAGTCGCATGCTCGTGTACTCTTTTTTTGTCCTTAGACCAAGGTTTTTTCCTAATGGGTTTTCCTTGGCAAAGTTTTTAGCGAGATAATTCCCATAATATCTCACTTAAGATTGCCGAAATTAGGAGGAGTATCATGTTATATACTTCTTACCACTATGTACTTTTTTTCCTTCGACCGGAGGTTCTTCCCACTGGGTTTACTTTGAAAAGTTTTTGATGAGCCACCTATTTTGTGGTTGATCCCCTACTACTACCACCATTGCACTCTTTTTCATTCGATCAGATATTTTTCCATTGGGTTTGACTTGACAAGGTTTTCTATGAGACACACTGTTTTTGTGGTTAGTTACTTACATAGTATTTCAACATATATCATTCAGCTACACAGTTTGTCCTAGGTACCGGTTTTGTCCCATACTGAATTTTTCGGCCCTAAGGTTTTTATGTATTTAGCACTATGAATGAATATCGACTCAGATCGACTGCATGAAGACGAACGCCTCAAGACATCCAATGAGGAGTGTTGTAGGTCATTTAGGTGGAACTCTTGGGCTTGAGCCTAATTAGGGTTTTTTATCATGTACACACCCGAACCTCTATTATATAAAGAGGGTTAGGGGTTATTTTGTATGTATCACTGGATATGAATAAGACCATGTTGTTTTATCTCTCTATGTTCTCTTTATATCTCTTATATAATATATATACTGAGCTAATAATACTCATAACAAATATATAATATTCTGATTTTTCAAATAATAGTTATGACCTGTGGAATTGGAAAGAAAATATCTGATCAAAGGAAAAATAGTGCAACAATGGTAGTAGTAGGGGATCAACCACAAAACAGGTGGCTCATCAAAACCTTGTTAGAGTAAACCCAGTGAAAAAAACCTCTAGTAGAAGAACAAAAGAGTACATAGTGGTAAGAAGTATACAACAGGATACTCTCCCTAATTTCGGCAATCTTAAGGGAGATATCATGAGAACGTGTCTCGCTAAAAACCTTTCCAAGGAAAACCCAGTGGGAAAAAATCTTGGTCTAAGGACAATAAGAGTACACGAGCATGCGACTGGATGCTCCCCTCACTTGCACACGACAGGGTGCAAGGATTTCGACTAAGTAGTAATTAGTACAATAAGCATTCACCTGGATGCTCCCCCTCACTTGCACACGACTGGGTGCAAGGATTTCATATTTCAACAAAGAGTACGAGCATTCGACTGGATGCTTCATTTATTTGCACACGACTGGATGCAATAAAATCTAACGTGGATTAGAACGAGCATTCAACTGGATGCTCTTCAACTTCATATGTGAAGATTTATTTCAGCGAGAAATGCTAAATAGCATAATCTAGTCATGTCTCTCTTGATCGATAACAACAAGTTGTCCTCAAATAAGACAAGTGTTTTATCTGGACCGTGAGACAGAACATATGTAATTCAAATATGGCTAATACTGGCTCGAAGCCATATACACTCTCTAGTCGTCTCGTAGAGCACGAGTAGATCATAGTGATTCGTTTGGAGTCATTCCAAGACCTCCAAGATATCGCCTTATTCCTAATGGTAAAGACAGATCATGTTAGAAATATCTCTTATACGGGTCTGATAAGTAACCGACATCCGTATAACCGAAAAAGGATTGCGTTAATTCTAGTACCGAAGGGGGTAGGTACACTCGATGACGCAAAATGGGATAAGACAAACCCTCATCCACAGTTACCTTAAAGTAATGGGAAAATGTCTTTTATGCCCTTTCGATGGCAGTGTGTTAGCGCGATGCTGTGTCGAGCTATACCATTCACAGCAGACGAGATGTTCGTCCTAGCACATTAGACCAAGTACAATGATGCGCTTATTGTACTTAGATATGAACATGATGGTTCAATATCTCTTCATCATCTTATCAGGGACAGACTGGGTCTATCAATATCTAGTGATCGAACGATCATGGGAGAATCTGACGACTTAGCGTCATGATGACTACAACGCCATAACACCTTCTAGGTGTAGTCTGAATCATGGACTTAGATTCAATCTTTACGGGACTCGATCATCGGGATGAGTCACTACTGTGTCTTCCCAAGATCCTTCATCTCGAAGGGCAAATCCAAAACGTGGATTGCTTCATAACACGCAAGGGCATAATACTTGTTCAAGTATCCCAAGTTGATCGAGTACTCACTTAGGCGGGTATACCACATCCACTCGGATTATATTAGTCCATACAGTGAACGTCTCAGTCAATTGAGATCGTGTTCTGTGGTCAGGAACTAGTTGATTCAAGCACATGAAGTCACACATGGACATTCATCTATATCTCTTTGTCTAAATTCTCATAGAGATAAAACAGTGACCACAATCACATGTTGCGTAATCAGTTTTTGGGAAACTACTAAACTGATAAAGTAGGGGACCGTTATAACGTCCATTATGAGGAAATCAACCATCTCGTAATCAATTCCAAGATGTGAGAGAAGCCTTGCGCTACTAGGCGAGCATTCTACAATCTCATTATTCTCATCACTTTTCCTTACGAATAACCAAATAAACGAACTCGTTTAACATTGGTGGTGTTGGATCTACAGGTCCGAACACACTTTCGCTAAGGAGTCTACTTGGATTTCAAGTTTCTATTACTACAGTCTATTCTCTGCTGACTTCAGACAACGTAACATGGTTCCCTGTCATAATTTATTCATATTATCAGTCGTCACCGAATATATGAACAAGTAATCAATGACAGTCTCATTTCGCTTCAATATCGTCTAAGATATCATCATTGACATATATTTCGAGATTCTTAGGATGAGGAGGAAATCACACATCTCCTTGATCCTTTATAATCTCGCGCGACAAACGAGTTTCAATTCACCACCTCTGGGGCTGAACGAATTAAGAACCACTCAACTTCCTTGTATCTTGGGAAAGACGACAGACTGACGACCGACGACAGCGTCCTTTGCTTGGCGGATTCAGCCAAAGCAACGTGTTATGACTGGAACACGGCATCCGACAGGGACGTCTAATCTTGCAAGCATTTTGCAGAAGGTATAAATGATCTCGTGACATCTCATAAAGTCATTAAATGCGTTTAACATTTAGTTAGACTTGAGAGAGTCTATGCACTTACTTATCACTAAGTGCAGTTTGGAGGATCAAGCTAAGACTGAGTGGGCTATGCCATATTACTTCACGTAGTTTCTTATCAACGATAACGTGCAAATCCCCCCCTAACGACGGGGAGAACAGTCTTAGCGATGTCACTTTCGTATATCATGCGGTAAAGAGATCGCTTGCCAAGGTTACTCTATCAAATGATAGGCAAGGGATTCATAATCGACTTATGTCCCATTCAAAGGTCCATATTTTGAACTCTATAGCAGCTCAATCAAAATATTAAGCACTCAAACACGCGTTCATATGAGGCGTATGGCTCATAACCAGTAACCAACTAGTACGCATTTAGTGTTTTGAGTGACTCTGGGCCTCATATGGAGCAATACAGCAATATGCAATGTATTGTGACCCCACACAGAAATATATATAGGTGCGCATCACCAAATAATGCATGCAATCATTTGCAACCGCTTTAAATTTTTGTGAGTCCATTTTGGGTCGGAACCTAATCAACATTATGTTCAATTTCAATTACCAAAGTCAAGTAATACAAATCGAAATTTCGATTCTTACTCTTCGGCATTATCAAGTCGACTAGATTTTTCAGGATAATCCGGATCATGAGCCATCAACTTAATGATAAGGCTAAGAGTTTGGGAAGTGTTGCATTTATGTGGACAACAGTAAAATGTGACCATATTGTCGATGCATCAACCAAAACCATTTATATTTATGGTCCGTCTTATGGTTGGATAAGTCCACAATAACTCTTTCAATTCTTTACAAGAATTCTACGAGTCCATTTCGTGATCTTTACACATACCAGTCTTTCAAAGTGAGCATTAGTGGCATGGATTTCGGATTAATCACGAAATATATCCTCAAAGAGAATCCAAATGCGATGCGATTATAAATTAAGCATCGTTTTTTGACCCGGGAATATCTCATCCGGTCAATGCCAAAATATCAAAATGCTCTTATCAATCGACGACAGGCGAATGATAGTATAGACAATCATGTCTTAGCATCTAAATCCTTTATCAATCGACGACAGGCGAAATGATAAGGTAACTTTAAATGCTTTTAAAAAAATGTGATAGCAACCACTTGAAAGACATTTCAACTTCTCTAAAATACGCTTTTGGTCGCATTGAATGGAGGCTATGTAAAGAAATTTTAATTCTTTCATGAGCTATTACCAGGTAACACTGATTTTCTCGAATATTTTATAACTAAATAAGGTACGGCAAGACCTACATGAGTATAAAGCCTCATATTTGACAAATCAATCTGGTTTTACCAAAGATTTCGATTTTTGGAACGACATGTCCATAATCATTGTCACAAGGGACTCTTTTAGGCAAGTAGTTGGTGAAATTATGTGGTACACTGTTACCCACTATTTCCAAAAAATCAACTAACCCACAAGTATTGCCTAAAATTTCATAATTTAAAGTTTGGTCACATTTGTCAAAGAAATTTGCTCAAAACACTTTAAATTATTTCGAGAAATTTCGTAAACAGACAGACCATAGTCCAAAAGTATGTACAAATGGGGAAAGAAACATAATACAAATGGAAAAAACATAATCCAGATGAGCGGGAAAAAAAACGGCTTAATGATTTATCAAAATCAATAAAGAAAGGTATCAAACTCATTTGAGTCACAAAATCGGGGGTCTCAAGAGTTTACTTTCAGTTAGCTTTAACCACATTAGCATCAGTTTTTTCACCTTTATAATAGTTTTGAACTATTTAAGGAGTAACCGTGCATGACCTTTGTCTTTATAGCATAGAGTTGCCTCCTTGAGCATTATCTCTTGCTTTGTGACAACGGGCCATATTGTTCCTTTCAATTACTGTCTTGGAGCCATAGGTTTTCGATTTTGATGATTGTTTAAAATCTCGCTTGGCTAGGTGATTCATCAGGATCGCAACATTTTGAGACAAATAACACTTCTCTCGATTCTCGATTCATGGAAAAAAAATATACACGAAGAGCATTAATATCAGGCAAACAATTCGCCATTGACCCAATAGGATTTAAAACTACTCACCAGGGCAATTTTCTTATCCAATAACAGATGGGCGATAAAGGAACATGGTGAATATAAACTCACGATACTGCTTATGGAATACAATTTCCAAGCTAGTATTTTTGGTGAAGGATTGCTCCAATATGTCAATTTCAGACATTTGTTCACCATAGACGTCATCACGTCTCAAATGTGGCGGCGGAATAAAATCATCGCCTTAGCATTCATCCTAAGGTTAACAACAAACTCGTGTTTTACTCATCAAAGATGGCATCCAAAAAAATTTGGGCATCATATTTTCACACATCAGGGTGACTAGCATGTGGTGACGGAATAATTTCATTGTCTAAACAGTCATTTCGCAAGTATGTTTTGCGATTTTTCTCATCATAGATGGCATCCAACATATGTTGGGAGTTCTGGATTAGTTATCATATAGAACGACTGGTTTATATGTTTATGGTTTGCACAAGCACAAACTTTTTGTTCGAAACGACAGGTTCGAAAACATTAGTTTTGCTTCTCATGTGAATCAGTTCTCATTGATCGAGCGACGAGCCGATACTGAAATACCAATTCGGCGAAACATACATCACTATATAAACACACTCAGGGAAATTATTATTTAGTCAACCCCTTTCGGTAGCTCTACTTGAAAAACGACCAGGAAAGACGGTGAGGGTGGAGAGCACGAATGCCACTTAAAACTCGACCTCATTAGGATATCGACTTCCGCCTATATCTTTCCTAGACATCGTATCCAAATAGGTGAGACTAGTTGGGGAAGGTTCATAATTTTTCCACCTTAAATATGAAAATATATGATTTCGCAAATTACCATATCATAAACATGGCAGTGATGACATCTATCTAGATGTACCAATCACATTAGCAAGGTATAACACAATATTTTATTATTCTATTGCTATATGTGTAAGTTTTATACATGATAATTCACAAGATACACTGCAATCATGCAAGTAAACAAATAATAGTTTATGGTAATTGTTTAAATACATTAACAAGTTCCAAATTTGCATGTATTGATCAAATTTTAGGTGAATTAAATGCATGAATTGGTCTGCATATAGGAGTAAACTACAGGGAGCACACGTGTAAATTCATCATACTATATGAGGCTACATAGTAATTACAGGTTTAGTCCATAAGTTTACATAATGTAACATGTAAGTATACATTATTCAGCGAGTTTCAGAATTTAGTACTACTCCAAATACTTTTGGTTTCAACATGCAGTAGATTAATTACATTAACATGCACACAGTGAGATATGTATTCAACCAAGTTTAATAATAGTATATAACTATTTAGGTTACGTTAATCATGCCGTTTCATACACATATCGTTAGTTTTAGTAACGTGGATTCTGGTTTCAATTGGTTCAATCTTGAAGCATAGCTACTAGACCTTTTATATATATTATATATACATATACATACACTGTATTAATTAATATGTGTATCAATCACTAAACATAAATGTCTAAACAAAGTTTGATTTTATTACAGTATATATGGGCCAATTCCAGAATCTTTTTAATTCAAGTATACACCGATACAAGCAATTTATTTATATGCAATAAATTATACACACATGGCATAGTCAGATAATTATTGTCCACAGTTGTGTTTGTATTTCATGCAACATTTATTTAGAGCATCTGGTATTAGTTTTATCTTGTAAAAAAATAGGATTTTATGTACCGTCCTCACGGTATGTTGGTGAAGGTCGATATAACAATAATCCGATAAAAACCGGTTAAACCTCAAGTTTTATAAATACTCAATATCTGTGCGTTTATCCAACATCTCCAATACCCATGAGCGTATATCCTAGTCTCCGCGAGCAAAGTGTCGATAACGTGTTGTGTGACATATTAGCTCATTATAGAAATATATAGAGATATGTATAGATATAGAAAGATGGAACAGTAAGTCTTTATTAATCAGCATGTATGCATACAAGTGGACACTAACCTTCTTTATATACTAGAGGTTATGATTATAGAAGGTAGATAGCCCAACTTATGCCCACTATGAGTAAGGCCCAATAGTCTAATAATATTCTACAAGTATGATATTATTGTAATTAATATAAAGGTGTATGAGTATTTTTGAAAAAAATTGACTAAATTTGGTAGATTCATTTGGTTTGTGTTGACTTATTATAATAGAATGATATATTCGTATTTTATTTTTATTATGTTATTTAATATAAATACATGTGAGTGTAAAGTGAAAAAATAGATGAGAGAGAAGATATGAGAGAACAATTTGATTCCTTTTATATGGGGAAAATTTTGGTTTTTTAAAATTTGAGGAAATAAATAAGTAACCTCTTGTGAAAGAAAATTAAACACTTTTTAGTAAAATTTCTTAAAATTTGAGGAAAAGTAAGGTTTGAGTAAGCTATAATGCTTGCTCTAATAAGCAATTGAGCCTGAATTTTTCCACTGCAATTTATCTGTTTTCATGTTCAAATCGTAAAAAAAAATTCCGAACCGTAATTTTTTTTTACGAACCGTAAATCAAATTTATGGTTTGACTTTTGGTCAAATCGTAATTTTGACTTACGGTTCGTAAGTCAGAATTACGGTTTTGATTGTGAAATTACCAAATTGCCTCTGTGTTGAAATATGAAAATTTTAGAGTGGGTCGATTGATCGGACATCACAACCAATCGATCGGCCAAGCTCTCTGGAAAATTTTCCAGAGAGCTAATTAACTCAAAAAACAACATTTACGGACCGTAATCGTAATTTATTCATAGATAAAAGGTCAATAAGTTAATTTGTTTCAAGTAACATGATAAAATATCGTTTGAGCGTCAAATTTAGTTCAGAAAAAAAAAAATTACGCTATGAACGTGGAAACAGATAAATTTGGAGTGAGTCCGAACGAATAATTTATAGTTCCACAATATACGATGTCGAAAAAAAAAAATAGTTCCAAATTTAGTTCCGTTTCAACCGTTATGTTTGTTATTGAATCGTCTATCATTTTAAATAAATTAACAATTTTTTTAAATGATTAGTACTCGAAACGACATTTTATCATGTTACTCGAAATAAATTAACTTATTGGCCTTTTATAAAACCGTAAGTCACGATTAGGATCCGTAAATTTTTTTTGAGATAAGTAGGCAAATTTCATTTTAAACAAATTAACCATTTTTTTAAATGATTAGTATTGAATAGTTCCAAATTTAGTTCCGTTTCAACCGTTATGTTCGTTATTGAATCGTCTATCATCTTAAACAAATTAACCAATTTTTTAAATGATTAGTACTCGAAACGAACTTTTATCATGTTACTCAAAACAAATTTACTTATTGGCCTTTTATAAAACCGTAAGTCACGATTACGATCCGTAAATATTTTTTTGAGATAAGTAGGCAAATTTCATTTTAAACAAATTAACCATTTTTTTAAATGATTAGTACTTAATAGTTCCAAATTTAGTTCCGTTTCAACCGTTATGTTCGATATTGAATCGTTTATCATTTTAAACAAATTAACCATTTTTTTAAATGATTAGTACTCGAAATGACCTTTTATCATGTTACTCGAAACAAATTAACTTATTGGCATTTTATAAAACCGTAAGTCACGATTACGATCCGTAAATATTTTTTTTGAGATAAGTAGGCAAATTTCATTTTAAATAAATTAACCCTTTTTTTTAAATGATTAGTACTCAAAACAATATTTTATCATGTTACTCGAAACAAATTAACTTATTGACATTTTATCTATGAATAAGTCACGATTACGGTCTGTAAATATTATTTTTTTTGAGTTAATTAGCTCTTTGAAAAGTTTTCCAGAGAGCTTGGCCGATCGATCGGCTGTGATGCCCGATCGATCGGTCCACTGTAAATTTTTCAGATTTCAACGCAGGAGTAATTTGGTAATTTCACAGTTAAACCGTAATTCTGACTTATTTTATAAATCGTAAGTCAAAATTACGGTTTGACTTTGACTTACGGTTCGTAAAAAAAAATTACGGCTCGAAAAAAAATTACGGTTTGAGCGTGAAAACAGATAAATTGCAGCGGAAAAATCCAGCCTCTGAGCAATTTCCGGGCTTGGTTTTGGATGGTTTTTTAGGAGGGAGGAAGTATTGAAGAGAGAGATAAGTGAATATAGGAGTAGGTACCGAGAGTCTGAGATGTAAGATTGTTTCTTTGATTTCGGTATTTTTACCGTACATAGTTAGTTTCAATTTAGTCTACTTTTTTTTTGTTATACTTTTAGTTTTTGAGGGACCTAAATGCAATTGAGTCATCATGACTGAGAGTCAGAGTCCTCGCTTCCATAAACATAATATTCAATTTTGGATAGTTTGTTACAGGTTTCCTCCTCCTATAGGCCTATTTCTCAAACTCAATAGCCATTATTCAGAACAGACTCCATAAATGAAATTTAGTATCTCAAACACCTTCTCTCTCTAAAAAATTTCTTCTTATATATTATTTTGAGATATTTACTATCGTTTTTCAGTTTTTGTGATTGATTTTTATTATTTCTTTGACTATTGTTTTAGCTAAAACTTTCTCTTTTATATTTTTCCATATTTTTGGAATAGATAACTCCATATTATTGCATAATTTAAGTAGTTAGGAACACTTAATTGAAAACATAACTGAAATTTACTAGATTAAACACGTTGGGTTGACAATTGTTGCATGTTTAAGTCAGGCTAATTGATTTAATTAGCAGAAAATATATTGGTTGAAAACTAGAAAAAGAAAAACGCATAATGAACCTGAAATCGAGTAAATTTAAGAACTAAATATCGAATAATTCGTCATGAATCGACCATGTATTTACGGGATTTTATTTTGTAACGGAACTTGTACTCTTGTGAGGCTTTGTTACATGGAAAAACATGTCTATGTACATCTACGTCCATGGAGGTAAAGAGAGAGAACGAGGAGATAGGGAAGAGCAAGAGTTGCGAGTAAATTTAGAAAATGGCAACTTTTAGGAAGAAATAGTTTAACACATCTGTTTGATAATATAGTTTAAAAAATGGTAGATTTTGATAATTTTTCACTATTTCAAAGTATCTGGCTCAAAATCACTGACACTCTCACTGGAAAATGCCAAAAGGGAAAAAAAGAAAAATCAAAATCAAAATTGTAGTAGTTGTCCTTGTTAATTTCAGACCTGAAAATGAAGTTAATGACTACCAAAAAGAGATGTTTAATTTTTTAGAAGGCAAATGAAGAGTAACTAACTATATACAGAACTATATCCACACAAAAAACTAGATACAGAAACCATCCAGGAGAGTAGCTCTTACACCTTTTTTTTTTTAATACTTTTTGGCATATAATCAAGAACAAACCTTTTTCTAAAAAAACACCATAATGCTGAACATTTTGAGAAGGGCAACATTATTATACTTCTTTATTATTAAGGGGAAGTGTAGATCATCGTCCCCTATTCTCTATTCCATTCCGTGCCCCCTTACCTATTTAATCCAAAATATTATTTTAAAAACTTGGAGAAGAAAAAATCTACAATTATGATTATACATGTATCCATACACTCAAGCATTGATTTTTAAGAGAGAAGTCACAGACAATTTGATTTGGAATAAAAGAAAAAAACTATTATAAAATAATTATTAAAATTAAAAAAAAATTGTTTAGAGCAAGATTATCTCCAAATACTAAGAAGTTTGCATAGAATGTATTATAAGAGTTTATAAATGTGCGAAACAAGTCGTAAAGATTTAAAATTTCGCCGAAAATAAATAAGGAGGCACGAAAAGGGACACGAACAATTACAGAATAGAATCTTAATCTTAGATCGTAATCACGATAAAGGACCAAACGCAATGTAAAACACAGACACAGATACGTACCAACTAGTTATAAACATAATGTGTGTCTAGAATTGCAGTAGGACCTTCTAAAACCCATGACAATCAAATTTTAACCAAGAGCAAACAACAAGAGCACAAGGAACATGAAAAAAATATGATAAGGATGTACAGAAAAATTCCATGTTGCTTATACAAGGATGTACAGAAAATTATGAGAGCCCTATTTCTAAAGCTAATCGATTACGATATAACTTGAAATTAAGTCTGCAGCTGCCTAGACTACTCATACTGACTCTCGCTATAATCAAAAGGCCTCTAACAACGTATCTAATATTGACAATGCTGGAAAACCTACAAACGCTCAAGGCAGCGATTCAGTGCACAATTAACCATATATTCTTAGCACAAAATGATAGTTTCACTATATAAACAACATTTGTTTGGGAATACATTTGCATTTCTAGCCCCGGATCTAGCATCTATGTTTGTTCCTGAAAAATGAAAACTCAAAATAATACCTCGCCTTTCTTTTCTTAAACATACATATCCTGAAATCAATCATGTGGTATATAGGATACAATTCTTATGATACAAAAGTCGTCATACGTCATCCCTGTGGCAATCTCAGAGCATCCATTCGCTTTAGAGGGATATTTTCCCGTTCACATCCATCCTCCTCATCTGTTTGTTTTAGCAGTCGCATGGATGGAGATGTAGATAAACCTGTTTTGAATTTAAAAGCACGCAATTATTCACGCATACAAACATAATCTTGGATATTTAATTTTTTAAGAGACGGAGTATATATTTGGGGCTGTGAAGACATTTTGAAAGTCAAATATAAATGAAGTACATTTGACAGAAAGGAACTGGAAAAAAGTTTCGAGATCTATTTTGAACCTAACAACGCCAAAAATCTAAAACATTACAAAAAAAAAAAAACCTCTCAGTTTTCTGGAATAATTTAATGTACAAAGAAACGAATTTGCAAATGCATCTCCCACAAATCAATATGCAAACCAAATTATATATCAAAAGCTAAAGACACGGCATTCTCAGATCAAAAGCAAACAGTCTACATTGTTCAGGAAATGTAATAGAAAATAAGACAGAACATAACCAATTTTTCGAAAAATCAATAGTTTCTAATGGCACAAAAGGGAATGACGTCATTTCTGATTATGAAAACTACAGGAAGAGGCCAAACAATCCTACCATCAGACAAGTCCTTTGTTTTGTGTAGAAGAAAAGTCCCAGAGAGGATTGTCACGAAACCACACAATTCTGTAACAATCTGAGTCGGATTCTGCCTATCCCAATCCTACATATACAAAAGCACATCAAATAAATGTTGACCTAACAAAAGTTTACGACCCCAACTGTTGAAAGCAAAACAAAATTAAGTCCTGAAATAAAGAACTGCCAGGAAAAGGTCGAAAATCTTTAAACAAAGTTTCCTTGATGTTTGTACCATCTTCTTGAACTCTATCCGGCAGCTTATTCAACTATGTCTACAACTTTAGGCCATGTAATTTGCAAAAACTTGGTAGATGGGAGCAAAACTTCATTGGTAAAACAACTTTAACGCAATTTTATTGGCTTTGGTTCTACACAAAAAAAAAAAACAATCTTATGCTAGGACTCTTTATACAAGAAAAATAATAACCTCCTTAGTTATTCAGTTATAAAATATACAAGGATGTGATGGGCAGTAGCGTATTGAAACCAACACATTTATTTGCCACAGCATTACGAAAAGCAGGTGCATATTTCCCAAACAAATTCCTAAGAAATTAGACAGGTGAACAAAATGGAAAAAGCTGTAGATGGATAACAATTATTTATGTGCATAAAACAAATATAGATCATTCTAGCAATTAGATCATCTACTTTTAAGCAGGGCATGTTAGCAATATCATTTGTAAAAATAATTACCTTAAACATGATCACGCTTGCCAAAATGGTTAGTGATGTAAACATAACATAGTATATAGGAGATACAACAGCTGTATTGAATGTGTCCAGGGCCTGCAATCATGGTAAGAAACAGAAACAAATTATTAACGGAAATAACTTAAAGCAAGTACGAATGCTTAAAACAAAAAATGCCATCAGAGGCAAACAGTTGTATGTCACGAACATAACTACTTACTGATTATCAAAGTAACCATGCTGCCAGTGCAGAGGAAGGAATGATCCACACCTATATACTAACAATTACTGTGAAATTTAGATTTACAGAAAGTACTTTTCTTATATTCTGTTAATCTCTATTGATACAGCTGCTGCCTTTATATAGGCTAGTAGTAAGTACACTACAACTCTCTAGAAGCTTCTATATTATATAAGTACACTACAACTTTCTACAAGCTTCTATAATACTAAACTGCCAACTAATTGCTCATTATTCTTTGTTTCTAACACTCCCCCTCAAGCTGGTGAATGGATATCTTCCATTCCAAGCTTGTGAATAATGTCTCGGAACGCGATGATTGTAAAAACATCTACTAATTGATCTTTTGTTGAAACAAATGGAGTACATATTAAGCCACTGTCTAGTTTCTCATTGATGAAATGTCTGTCGACTTCAATATGTTTTGTTCGATCATGTTGTACTGGGGTTATGAGCAAATGCTGATCGCAGATTTGTTGTCGTAGTACAACTTCATTGGTCCTTCCCATTTTATTTTTAAATCATCAAGAATTATTTTCAACCATAGTAGTTCGCATATTCCCATCACCAAAGACCTGAACTCAGATTCTGCACTTAATCTAGCCACCACGTTTTGCTTCTTACTTCTCCATGTTACAATATTCCCTCCTAAGATAGTACAATAACCTGAAGTCGACCTCCTGTCTACTAATGATCCTACGTAATCTGCATCGGTGTAGGCTTCTAAAGTTATTTTTTTCTCCTTTCTTAAACAAGATACCTCTTCCCAGGCTGCCTTTTAAGTATTGTAGGATCCTGTACGCGGCCTTGAGATGCGATTCTTTAGGATTATGCATGAATTGACTGACAATACTCACCGCAAATGCAATATCAGGTCTCGTATGCGTCAGATAGATTAACCTTTAGACAAGTCTTTGATAAAGACCTTTATTTACCACAGGATCTTCGGGAGCATCACACAGTCTATGGTTGAACTCGATAGGCGTCTCAAGTTGCTTGCAACCTAACATTCCTGTCTCTTTTAACAAATCGAGTACGTATTTTTGTTGAGATATAAAAATACCTTCCTTTGAATGTGCGACCTCAATGCCAAGGAAGTATTTCAATCTCCCAAGTTCTTTGATGTCAAATTCTCTTAAGAGACATGTTTTCAAATTGACCATTTCTTTTGTATCATTCCCCGTGACAATAATATCATCTACGTACACCAACAATGCTGTCACTCCCCCTAATGAGAGTGTCGAACAAATAAGGTATGGTCACCTTGGCTCTGCTTGTATTTTAATGAAGTCATCACCTTTGTAAATCTTCAGAACCAAACTCTTGGAGATTATTTAAGTTCATAGAGAGCTTTCCTCAACTTGCACACCATTCCCTCTTTAGATTCGAATCCTGGAGGAATTTTCATGTAAATCTCCTCTTCTAGATCGTCATGAAGGAACGCATTTTTAACATCAAACTGTTGCAACTTCCATCCAAAATTGGCGGCCAAAGACAAAAGAACCCGCACTGTATTCATCTTTGCGACTGGAGCAAATGTTTCGATGTAACCAATACCATAGGTTTGAGTGTACCCTTTGGCGGACCAATCTTGCTTTGTACCTCTCTACGGAACCGTCTGACTTGTACTTTACGGTGAAGACCTATCTGCATCCAATCAATTTCTTCCCTTTTGGCATTTTAACCAACTCCCATGTCTTGTTTTTCATTAGAGCTTCCATCTCGGTTTCATAGCATCCTCCCACTTCTTGTCACCAAATGCCTCAGATAAATTTCTCGGAATGGGTATTGTATGAAGGTTAGTTAAAAAGGTTTTATGATTGAGGATAGATTTTGGTAGGTCGTGAATAAGTATAGTGGATGTTCTGTACAAGTTATGCTTCCCTTTCCAAGTGTAATCGGTAATTCTTATGTACATGTTTTTTCATGTCCAATCATAGGTTCAGTGGACTCGGTTGAAAGTGTTATATTTTCTCTGTGTTGCAAAACGGTTTCAGAGTTCTGAACATCAGCACGAAGAGGAGATTGTTCCTACAAAGATTGAGGAACCGCTATTTTCATCCTGGAGTAAACTTGTAGTGGTCGAATGGTATCTTGTTTCCCCTTATTTTGTCATCTCACATGACTTGACTGGAGACTTAAGTGATGGAACAGACTCGGCAGAAGTGGACTTAGTGGGTTGACTCAACTCGAACAGGTAAGACGAATGGTTCAACAGAATTTGAAACAGGCTGGACTGAACACTTAAACAGACTAGGAGAAGAATCAAGACGAAACAAGTCATCTTTTTTATCTTCATTTAAGGTCTCCCCCTGAAGATAGGAATGTTGAAAATATGACTCATTTTCGACAAATGTAACATCAGCCGAAACAAAGAATTTTCTAATAGGCGGATGAAAACACTTGTAACCTTTTTGTGTCGAAGAATACCCGACAAAAATGCATTTTAAAGCACATGGATCAAGTTTTCCCCTATTGTGAGAATGGACATGAATAAACGTAACACTGCCAAAAATTCGAGGAGTAAGATTGTTTGAACTTGTGAAATTTGGGAAAAATTTTGTGAGAGTTTCAATAGGACTCTTTTGCTCAAGTACTCTAGTCAGAAGCCTATTAATGAGATGGGCAGCAGTTAGGATAGCTTCTCCCCAATATTGTTTAGGGACAGTTTTGTGAAATAATAATGCTCTTGTGGTATCTAAAAGATGGAAAAAATTTCGTTCAGCCACTCCGTTTAGTTGGGGTGTAGAAACACATGAGGACTCATGAATAATTCCTTCTCTTTGAAAAAATGGAGAAATAATATGGTTAAAATAGTCTTTGGCGTTATCAAAATGAAATCTCTTAATTTTTACATCAAACTGAGTTTTGATCATATTATAGAAATTTGGAAAAACGGTGCTAACATCTTATTTATTTTTCAAAAGATAGATTCATATTACACGTGTACAATCATCAATGAATGAAACAAACCATTTAGCACCAGAAATATTTGGAACTGATGAAGGACCCCAAATGTCACTATGAATAAGAGCAAAAGGAACAAGGGACTTTGTATTACATTTTGAAAATGAAGTATGTTTGTGCTTGGCAAGTTCACAATCATTACAATGAAAAGCCTCTAAAGTTGACCCATTGAATAACGAAGGAAATATCACCTTAAGCACACTAAACGATGGATGACCTAAACGATAATGATAGAGCCATATTTTATTCTTATTTGACATGACAGATTTGGAAAAAAATGACGTGGATAGGGAATTCTCGACTCCAGTTTTTCCACTTTGTCTCTCCAGATAGTAAAGACTGTCCCTCTCACTAGCACGTCCAGTCGTCTTCTTCGTGCCCTGTTCCTGAAATTGACAATGAGAAGGAAAGAAAGTTACACTGCAATTAGAATCTTTGGTTAGTTTTTGAATGGAAACGACGTTTGCAAAATGTTTTGGAACATGGAAGACGTTTTTTAGTATGAGAGAATCACTTATGAAAATATCCCCATGACCGGCTACAGTGGTAATGGACCCATCGACTATTATAATCTTCTTATGACTAGAACAAGGCGTATAGAAAATAAAATGTTTGGAAGAACAGGTATGGTCAGTGGCTCCGGAATCGATTACCCACATTTTTTGGCGAAATTTTTTCAGAGACATTGGCAACACAAGAGAAAGAAGCAATACCTGAAAACGCGAGTGAACATGTACCTGGTACGGACGGTTGTTGAAGAGACTCCAAAAGAGTTTTCAGCTTTTCAATTTCTTCTCTCTTAAATCCATGAACAGTTTTTTGCGAAGTCTCTTCACTGTTTATAATGCTCGCCACATGTGCTTGACCTCTGTCTTGAGTAATTCTATTTGTTTTGTCATTTGGCCTGCCATGGAGCTTCCAACACCGCTCCCTGGTGTGGCGATGCTTTTTGCAGTATGTGCAAAACAAAGATTCTTTACTCAAGGATTTAGATTGCTTCACTTGAGCGATTGGTTGCGGTGAGTTGTATTCCTTCAGTCCCATGGATTTGGTGACAAGTACGGAACTATCTGCTCCATGAGTCTCCAGCATGACACTTCGTCGTCCCTCTTCTGCTCGTACGATCGAAATTGCCTCATTCAAAGAGGGCAGGTCGTCTTTTCCCAAAATTTGCACTCTTACTGCATCGAACTCAGGATTTAAACCAGCAAGAAAGTCGTAAATACGATCTTTCTCTACAAACCGCTTCAGAATTGCTGCATCTTCGCTGCAACGCATCTGAATACATTGATAATGATCCATTTCCAGCCATAAACCTTGCAAGAAACTCGAATATTCAGTAACAGTTTGAGTCCCTTGTTTGGTTGGTCTTAATTTCATATATTTGTGCAGCATCATGAACCTTCGAGTATGTTTGTTGAACAGCATCCCAAATTTCTTTGGCGGTTCCAAGAAACATACACGTATCACTAATCTCCGACAGCATCGAATTCCACAGCCACGCCATCACCATGGAATCTTGTTCGTCCCAAGCCGCAAAATTTGGGTCATCCTTTGAAGGACTTGTCCCCAACAAATGGCTCAATTTCCCTCTGCCCTTAAGGAAGGTGCGGACTACTTGTGACCACTTCAAGTAGCTCTTTCCGTTCAAACGATATGCATGCTGGATGTTTTGCAAGTCCCCTGTTGAAGCAACGACGTTTTTCGCAGTTGCAGGGACATCCAGTACAGAGCCAGTTGTTTCAGTGGAGCTTTGAGTGGATCCCGGCATACTTGATTGACAGGAAGAAGAGACACCGACACGAAGAAATGAGCAAAAGAACTAAGGAAATGAGCAAAAGAACTAAGGCTGTCTGGGAGGAACAAAGAAAATTGAGGAATTCGGTCACAGGGAAAAGGAGATTCCAAGAATAAGGAATGACAAACTTTCTCAGGAAAGAACCAACAGCTCTGATACCATGTGAAATTTAGATTTACAGAAAGTACATTTCTTATATTCTGTTAATCTCTATTGATACAGCTGCTGCCTTTATATAGGCTAGTAGTAAGTACACTACAACTCTCTAGAAGCTTCTATATTATATAAGTACACTACAACTTTCTACAAGCTTCTATAATACTAAACTGCCAACTAATTGCTAATTATTCTTTGTTTCTAACAATTACTAATCAAGGGTTTTGAGATTGTAAATTGACGGCATGGGGTTTGATTCATCTTATATATTTAATCTCCTCCTATCAGGGTGAGTTTATATAAGTAGAATATTATTCTTAGCATTTTGTCAAATGAAACCAAGCAACTCCTCAGACAGTTTGTCAGAAATTGCACCATTACTGCAAACCCATCTGGTCTATATCACCATTCTAGCTCAACATAGGCGCCTAAAGATTTCAGCTGCCTAATTTTAAGAACTTAAAAGCAGAGAGTTCTGAATAAGGTCCTCAATAAGGTAGCAAAATAGAACAACAAAAGTTAAGCAACCGAATCAAGAAGATGAGAGATTAAAACATAAAGGAAGAGAGATAAGAAGTTATTACCTTATTTAAATAATTCATTTGGGTAATGATACAAGTAATGACTACAATGGTGAAGGCCCATGTTTGGGGATATATTAATTGGTTCATTCCAGATAATGTTAACTTCAAGGCAATTCCAAGTGCTTTAACACTCATGACCTGTCGAGAAACCTGAGTTAAGACAATGATTTATAGGAAATAGAATGGAACTTAGAAATTCTCTAACTATAATGTTAAAGCGTACCGACAAAGAACCAACTAACGAACACACTCCGATATAGACCATGATATGAGTCTGACCAAATTGAGGGATATAGTGAAATATTATAATGAAGACAGCTGTTATCACCAAAGCTGCATACAAGAGAAAACCTACAAGAAAAGAATATTAAATTGTTTCCTTGCAGAACACAGATTTATATAAAAACTTGAAAGAAGAAAAACAAAAACTGAAAAGGCCATAGAACAATAAATCTTGGCCATGAGATAAAAGAGCACACACCTGGCTCAGTAGCAAGATCCCATACTTCTTTCACAGATTCAATCTCTCGTTCGGGAGGGGCATGTAGAACAATGGTGGTAGAGCCCACAACACAAAGAACACAACCAAGAATCCCAAAAATATGTAATCTCTCCCTTAAAATAACATGTGCAAGTGCAGCACTGCAGTAAACAGACTTCTTATTAGACAACCAAACAAGCAATGACCCAAAGATTTAAATAAGATGTGGGGAATAATACCTGATAATGATGCTAAGGGCACCAAGAGGAGTAACTAAAATAGCCGGTGCAAAGGCATAGGCTGCGAAATTTGCAATTTCTCCAACTATCACTGTTAAAAGTAAAATAAAATTTCCAACAGGCATAAATGATAGATGTTGCTTATTTGCAATAAATAATGCCGCTACTCAGTCAAAGAAAACTTCAGAAGAAGATCTGGATTTTTAGAAGACACTCGTAAACTCTCTAAAATAAGAAACTCTTCTTGACAAGTTTGCTCTTCCCTGTTAACTGTCAATGATAAATGACAATTTATCTTCTAGAATCTACACATCATTGCTTGTTATGGAAATGCAACATTTTTGCAATCAGTTAAGTGAGTATAGCTAGTTCTTTTTTTATTGAGATTAACTCTTTAGTATTACGTGAAAGAAAGGCCTAGAAGGAATTTTGAATGCATAACAATGAACAAACAAAGTCTAATTTTTTCCAGAAAAATTATATCCTGAAGTAATATATGTGGGTTATATATGTGCATTAGAGCATGACGAAAAAGAAAATTACTGGAGATCGTTTTGTAAAAATTTTAAGGAAAATTTAAAGAAATTCAAGGAGATGAATTTGTATCACTCACTTGTTGTCATGCCCACCCACCATAACGGCTCATACAAATATGAGAAACCTCCAACACCTGTTAAAAATAGCAGTGACATTTTGTTCAAATGAGAAAAATCCTTGTCCATATGCAATCAACTAGAAGAACCATAAAGAAGTATATAAGATACACGCCAACACTGAGTAGGAAGGCATGATATATGATCAAACAGAGTAACCATATGCATTAAATTAATAACATCATCCATGTCCTCAGTGATCCACAAAAACAAGCACAAAGCATGCAAATATTGCATAACCTAGCAAGTTAGTAACTTAACATAATAAACATAATCGGCATATGCCAATGTATCAATAGCCGCAAAGAAATTAATTATGTTGATTTCCGGAACCTAGAAACCTCTAACTACGGCAAGCAGTCGAGCATTTCAAACTGAAGGAATTCAGGTGGACCCACGGCTTGCTAGAGAAAGCTATTGAATATTTGTTTACTGACAAATGAACTTGATTGTTGTTTATGAACAGCACCTGGGAACGAACAAATATTGCCTTAATGTGGATGCATAAACAAATAATTTTATCCATTGCACAAATTTAAACTCCTAGCTCTAATTCATTCTTTGCAAATGCCTAGAAACCAGTTCTTCTGATATTAAGTTGTAAAGTTAAGGTAAGCAGGGATACTGTCATTTCACAGGAGGCAACCGCTAATCTGAAAGAGTCGCCAAACCTAACTCCTTGAGTAGGTTGACAGCAAACATGGCAAAATAAATAAGTCAGGGTCATGGAACCATTTGATGAAACTACTCGTATAAAAATAATTTCAAGCAAATAATTGTTTCCACTGGAAAATTATTTGGTTCAAAGAAACTTCTAAAATTTCAAACATAAAACTATTTCAGATGCTTTGGGGATTAGGGAAAAGCCACCAAAATAAATTCTAAAATTGGAGTCCAACCTCTCACTTCCAGAACACGCTCTTAAGACAAAGAAGGCAAGATCTTATCCATCAAACCAAACAAGGAAATGAATCATCTCAATCAGATGCTTGTTGCAGCTTTAAATTAGTCCACAAGAACCAATTCAACACACTTACTATGACCAGATACGAAACCTTAATGATTTATTTACTCTGAAGAAAAACCTAACTCCAAAATGTAATGCATCAAGGCAGTAGAAAAAGACGGTAAGATATAGAAATCTATAAAAGCTTCAACACCAAAGAAACAATACAGCTAAGATAGCATATGATGTTTAGTTGGCTCCATATAAGGAGAATGGGTTGGTGGTTTAAAACAATACAGCAAAAGTTCATGAACTGTACTCGAAGGTGAGCTTTTGCACCAAAAAAGTTCCGACAATTTACTACGAGAACATAGCAATAATTTCTCTATATAACAATCACAATCTTTTGTTTTGTACGCAAACATGAGCTTTAGCATAAAATAGGTCATTAAAATTTAATCCACGAACATCAGAATTATAACAGATAAAAACCTAAAATTAAAACATCTGAAGGTAAAATCTACTAACTTGCAGCACCAGTAAAAGAAAATTCTTAAATCAACTACACTAGAAGATACATTTCTATTCCATTGTGGATACAATACGGCAGGAAAGTAGATAATCCAGATCGGATAATCTAAAATGTCAAATCCCAAATGTGAAATCATTTTATCTTTATTCAACAATTTACGTGTACACTAGTTGTTGCTAATTTACTCGAAAAGCAGAATCATAAAAATCTATCAAATTGCAGTACGAGGACAAATAAAACTGATACATCAACAGAAGTAGAAGTCCTTTCATATTGTATTCCAATCGCAATAAATACAGAAAAAGGATATTGGACGGATCAAGTAATACTAGAGTTACTACCACATGATGAATCTTTTTTAATCCAAACAAGAATAGTTCCGCCATTAAATTGCTCCGGAGTTCACACAATCATCATAGAATGGCTTCCAGGCACAGTAATTCCAGGGACTGTTTTCGGGCATACCAGCTAACTCTTCAATGTAACAATCAAAACCCAGGTTTCAAAGGTCCATAGGCAGACTAAAGGCGGAAGGTGGGGCCTAAGTGAATAGTCAGGGGGTTAAGCTAGCCTAGGCGGGAAAACTTTGACATGTTTTTGGGCTTTTTTGGATTCTCGTTTGATATATATGTTGTAGATATAATTAACAAGTTCAATTAAGCATTTATGCACTTTGAATCTATGGATGTACCATAAAAAAAAAATCAACAAAATCTATAATGACAATATTTGAACAACCGAATATAAACCAAAATAAACATAATGATGTATTGAAAGACAAATTTGAAGTGCAAATCTTAATTGATGATCAACATGTATTTTTGAATAATCATTTATGGGTTTTTTAATAATAAAATTTCACCTATTTTAACTGGTTTGACCCGTTTGACCTGGGCCGACCCGAATTTGACTACTCATATCAAAGCGCTTACAATTAATCGCCGCGGCAGACCAAATGCCTGGTACCTAAGCGGAGCTAGGCGGGGACTTTGGAAACAGTGATCAAAACCACAACCGTGGGAAATCGTTTGATCTGCACTCAATTGTTCAAACTTTGGCACAAATGTGATTTAAAAGCTACGAATTTACTACGAAAATAGCTGAATCATAACGTGTCCACAAAGCTCAACCATCTGAAGTTGGTCCAGTAGAGAACCCTACCTAAACTACTTATTGCCAATTTACTCCGAAAAATAGCTGAATCATAACACAGCCAAGTAACGTCATAACTAAACCATGAAGTCATAAAAAAAACTTTCAGACTGCAGTACAAAAAAATTAAATTTGATATATCAACAGAGTAAAAAATAAATTTCCATTCTATTTTAGGCAGGTTAAATCAAGAAAATGGTTTCCATTCATATCAGCTGAACCTAAATCTAAAAAGTCAAAATCTGACATATGGATAAGTGATAACCAGGTAATTTGTCTTCAAACATAAGGTTCCATTCTAATTTAGGCCATTTGTTTTCACCACAATCATGACGTGCCCACAAAGCTAAATGGTCAAGAGGTACAGAACTACTAAACCAATCGCAGAAAGGGGATCTATTCTTAGATTCGTTAACTTTTCAATATCCAACTACTTGACTCCAAAAACAGCAAAATCGTAACGCTTTCCTCACAAAATGAAGTCCAGATCAGCTAACAATCAAATCTCAAAGGTGGGAAATTGTTTGATATGTAGACATTAAAGCCCTCAATTACTCCTAAAACCGAAAAATCACAATGAGATCACCAAACTGAACGATCTAACATGACAAAAATGAGTAAACTGCAGTAGCAGAAAGTGGATTCAGTCTAGACTAACCACCTTGTCAATATCCAAAAATGTGGGAAACCTTTCGACCAGTACTCAAGAAGTAATCTTTTATTCTCATGCATAAACTAACTGCCACTACTTCACTCCTAAAACAGCAAAGTCATGAATCACCCAAAAAAGATAATACATTTGCATCTGAGAAACGGGAACAATATTCTGGAAAGAAGAACGACGTCCAGATCAGCAAATTCCTGAAACAAACAATCAAAATCTTATCTTTTGATCTGTACTCTAACATTAAGCCCTTAATTACTCCACCGAGCCCACCAAACTGATCGACCTTTTAGGCCAAATCCAGTAAACTGCAGTACAAAGTGGATCAAATTCACGTCCATACCAGCCAAATCTTGAACAAACAATCAAATTCGCAAATGCCAAAAATCATTTAGTCCGTGCTCTAATATAAGCCACTACTTCAGTCATAAAACCACAAAACCAAACCGAACGATCCAAACGAACAAAACTTCGGAACTTCCAGTAGTAAATCATCAAGTGCATATCCGAAAACTATTGAGTAAACAATGAGAATCTCAAATGAGGGATATTATTTAGTCCGTGCTCCATTATAAGCCCCTAATTCATTCGTGTGGGATATTATTTAGTCCGTGCTCCATTATAAGCCACTAATTCACTCATATGGGATATTATTTAGTCTGTGCTCCATTATAAGCCACTAATTCACTCATAAAACCATAAAACCAAACCGAACGATCTAAAGGAACAAAACTACTACTAGTAAATCATCAAGTGCATATCAGAAAATATTGAAGAAACAATGAGATACTCAAATGTGGGATATTATTTGGTCTGTGCTTCAACATATAAACCACTAAATAAGGCTATTTTTGGCAACAAATTTTTGGTCCAAATTCCGATTTTAAAAAACTGTTTTAAAAAATCCTCTAAAAATCTGCTTTCTCGAAACTAAATAATCTAACTGTCCAAACACCCACAGATTTTTAAAATCAAAAATCCGAAAATCAACTAAAAAAACCTGTTGTCAAACCGACCCTTTATCCTAAAACATCAAAACACAGTACCAGAAGAGTGTTGGTGTGTATATAATATACAAGCATACATATATATATGTAAATATGTATGCATATATATCCTAAAACATCAAAACTACTACTAGTAAATCATCAAGTACAAATCAGAAAACTATTGAGTAAACAATGAGATTCTCAAATGTGGGATATTATTAGGCTATGGTTGGCAACAGATTATTTGGTCAAAAATTAGATTACAAAAATCTGTTTTAAAAATCCATTAAAAATCTAGATTTTAATAATCTGGATTTTTTTTAAGCGTTTCTAGCCTAAAAATCTGCTTTTTAGAAGCTAAATAGTCTGACTGTCCAAACACCTACAAATTTTTCAAATAAAAAATTCAGCTAAAAAAAAACTGTTGCCAAACGGACCCTAAGTCTGTGCTCCAACATAAGCCACTACTAAGTAAGTCCTAAAACATCAAAACACAGTACCAGAAAATTAATGTGTATATAATATAAATGCATACATGTGTATATATATGTATACATGCATATATAAATATATGTGTATATAATATAAATGATGTCCAAACACCCACAAATTTTTAAAATAAAAAATCTAAAAATCAGCTAAAAAAAGCTGTTGCCGAAACTAGTACTAGTAATAAATCATCAAGGTACATATCAGAAAACTATTGAGTAAACAATGAGATTCTGAAATGTAGGATATTAATATAATTAAACATGTGCTCCAATATAAGCCACTAAATTAATCCTAAAACATCAAAACAAAGTACCAGAAAAGTAATGTGTATATATACCTGCTCGAATACCGGAGTTGGCAGCGGCTTTTTTGAGTCCTTTTTTCTTAACAATGAAGCTAGCTCCGATAAATGCGCTAGAAGAAAGAGCTAACACCAATCCCTTTATATTATCAGACGACATTCCTTTATACGTTTCTTTCCAACTGTTTATCCCCATTTTTAATTACTTCTCCACTTATAACTAAACTAATAAATAAAAACCTTAGCTCTTACACTATAAACCACATTTTCACTTGCTTCGAGCACAAAATATAGGGAGAGAGAGAGAAAGAGATCTGTGAGGGCTGGAGAGAGAGAGAGAGAGAGAAATTGGGTGGAATAGAGTCCACAACTGGAGCTGATTTGGCTTTTCTTTTCTTTTCTTTGTTTAGATCGGCATTCCCATTCCCATGGTTCTTATAAAAATTCTTTTCAAAATTTACTGTGCTATCTAATATAAAATTTACTGTGCTAAATCGTTAAGCTGTAAATATATTTTTATAATAACTGATTAAAATAATACTATTATTTTATACATAAAGTATGAGGGTAACAATCGAATAAAAATGAATGACCATGAATTTTATTGATTATTTAATTTATTAAAAAATTGATGTAAATATCTATAAAAGTTGTCTAATATGGACATAATTTTCATATATATCCAAACTTGACATATGAGTCTAATTTATATCACTCTATCACTAACAAAACGATGAGTAGGTTTTTTATTTATTTATTTACTAAGTATGATAATATAGCTTTTGTATCACAATTAGTATTACATTAGTCTATTGCCACCAAATTTGTACTAAACTTTCATCTTATTTGTTTTAGTATTAGTATGGAAGATGGGACACTTTTATTTATTTTTACTAAGTAGTAGTATTAAATTTACTTGGTCTATTTTGTTTTCGTTTTGTTTAATTTTGAGGATTTTCATTTTCATGACAAAACAGAAAATTTCGTTTCGTTTTTATTTCGTTAATGATATGAATATTTTGTTTCGTTTCGGCTCATCACCATTTTTTACACTATATGCGTTTTATTAATTCATATATCTAATATAATGTACTACAGATTTATTATTATTATTATTTTATATATATATTAAACGAAAATGAAATTTCACGAAACGAAAAGAGCTGTGATCATTGTCATCTCGTTTACTAAATAAAATGTTTTTTTTTCATTATCATTTTATTTAATAATAAAAAAACGAGATGAGCTGTTAGCGAAAAGAATACGAAATTTTCACATCATTCACAGCCCTAGCACTTTCTCACTCTTTAGTTTTTTTCTCAACCGAGGGTCACCCTTTGTTTATTTGTTTGTTTATTTAGATGGGGAAATGACTGATCGAGTATGAGAGGCAATATTATTACCAAATTTCTACTACTAAACATTTGTCTTTATTTGTTTTAGTATTGCAGATGGGACAGTTTTACTTTTTTTTTTTTTTTACATAGAATTAAACTTGGTGGTGGTATTTGTCACACTTTCTTACCTAAATATATTGTTCGTGACCGATACTCTATAAAAATAGTAGTATTAAAGATTTATCCCCGTTTTTTTTGTTACATCGGAAATTCAAAAACAAACTTAACGTTGATTCGATCTTTTTATATTTATATTCACATCGATTATTTTTAATATTCCGGATATCAAAAGAGTATTAGCTATTTTTCACTCTTTTATAAAATGATTGTACAAGCATTTGTGATAGGAGCAGTCACGTGAGTAGACCCAAACCCCATTTTATACTTAAGTATACATATTTTGCTACTAAAATTAGTGTCATATCACATTACATGAGGCTAGTTAAAATTAACAAAGATAAATTTGGTACGTGCTCATTTGGCTTTTTCTTTATTTAGATCGAATGTGATAACTATTACCACCAAACGTGTGTTAAACATTCACCTTGTTTGTTTTTGTATGGCAGATGGGACACTTTTATTTTTTTACTAGTATTAATCTTGGTGGAGGTATTTGTCACACTTTGTCACATTTTGTTTTTTTCTCAATTGAGAGGTACCTAAAAGTATTTTGTCGAGACCAATCTCTATCCTTGCAAACTCACTCCTCATACCGATTATTTTTTATCCCGGATATCAAAAGAGTATTAGGTACTTTTTAACTTTTTATTATAGAACAATGGTATAAACATTTACGATAATAGCAAACACTCATCTTATAATTGTTTTAGTATAGCAGAGGGGACACTTATTTTATTTATGTATTATAAATCTTGATTGTCGTATTTGTCACACTTTCTTACCTTTTGTTTTTTGTCAATTGATTGGCATCTAAAAGTATTTTTGCTTGTCACCAATGCTCCATGAGCGGATTTTTTGCAGTTTTATACACCAAACTAACAATTTTTTGAATTTACGCACTATACGACCACTTTCCGCCACTTTGTAACCTACCGTCTAAATTGACAGAAAAAGATTGTGTCATCAAACAATTTTCATCCATATGTAAGTGTAAAATGGTCATTACCATATCATTCATTTAAAATTGTTGGATATCATAGGTAACATCAAACGGGCTAGAAAAAGTAGAAAAAAAAATGTTTGTTTATATGTTATTATATCTACATATACATAATATATATATCTACATATACATAATATATATATATATAAACACATACATATAATAAATACACATAGAAATTGGAGGATGAAGGTAAGCAACAAGGTTTATCTAAGGCATCGATGAGTGGGCGGTGATGGATGGGTTGTGGTCTCGGATTACCGGGGCTGCAATACGATAAGTGGCATGGAGGTGGTGGTATGACATGCCAATCATAGGGGGTTGGACGGTGTGGTGTGGGATTTTAGGGAGTTAATCGGACCAATGGTGATTGCCTTGGGTGAAGTCGATGAAAGAAAAACCTAGGAAGGAGAAAAGCTGGTGAAGGAGGATCAATATGTATATACTCATTAGTCATTATAGTTTTACTTTGGACTTAATTTAATACTTTTAAGTTTGTATATGTTGAACCATGGGGTTCAATAATTGATTTTGATTATAACATTGATTATGTTTTTAATGATTTTACGATTTCTCTATTTCGATGATATAATGCTTGTCTTTTCCAAAAAGAGAATTTGTAAATTCCAGAATGCCAGAAAGATAGAGCTCAGAAAAACGAAGCCACAGGTTCAAGCGGAACCAGAATCGGAGCTAAAACGAAGAAGTTACGGACTTTTGAAGATTACAGAGAAAACTGAAGAACGACCGATCGTCTGTAAAAAACGACCGATCGTTTTTGTTCTAATTTCTTCCAGTGAGTCCAGTATAAAAATGACCGATCGTTTCTGAAAAACGACCGATCGTTTTTCTAGAAACGACCGATCGACTGTAGAAAACGACCGATCGTTTTCTGCAGTTTTCGAAAACAGCTTCTCAGCTTTTTCTGGAAAATAGCTTAAAACACTGAATATAGCCTCAACCACTTCTAACGGTCACAACCCAGAAAAACAGACCTTTGGTCTACATATACAAGCTCAATCTCTCTTCCAAACCACCAATTATCATACACAACATCATCCTTCAACCTCTCTCATAAAAACCCTAAAAATCACCATTTTGGTGAAAATATTCGAGAAAGAGGGAAATTGAAGAAAAAGCCATACAAGCTCAATCATCATAAAAAACTCACAAGTTAGCTTATTTAGAAGCAATTAGAATAGTGAGTGTAGTTACATTATTGTAACAAAATTTGTAACGAGTGTTTTATAAACTCATTTTTGTGAGCGAGTGATCGGGTAGAGGCTTTGTAAGCAAGTGAAGCTTAAAAGCTCTAGGTCTTTCATTTCGGGACACTCATAAAGTGAGGGGGAGCTTAATCGTTCGATTAGCTCATTAGGATTGTAATATCCGGGAAAAGAATTTTTAGTGAAATACTCGGTAGTACCGAGGAGAGGACGTAGGCGCGTTTTGCCGAACCTCTATAAATCACGGTGTCATCTTCTTCCCTTAAACTTTTATTTTCCGCAAATATTTATTCTTGATTGCTTGCGTTTGAATTTATTAACGATTATTAACGCGTAAGCTTAGAATTGCGTAAGTTGGGGTGTTAGTTGCACTTAAGTTTTAATTAGGCGAAAATCGCCATAAATCTTATTCACCCCCCCTCTAAGGTTTAGCCGCACACGGGCCAACAGTATAATTTCTAACAAAATTGAACAAACTGAAAATATGACATTGTTGGTCCTGAAAAAAATACTTGGTAATAGAATATTGTTTCACTTTGTTATGCTTGTTCAATCTATATATGATTTTTTTTTATTCCTTCGCTTATAGTTTACTATATGAAACCTTTTGGTTTGTTTAAAACTGAATTATTATATATTCATTCAAATATTTTTGTTAACAAAATAAAATCAAAACTAAGTATTGTGGTTTGGAGGAGCCACACGAGTTACCGCCGACACGACCTTATAATTATCACATCCGATCGAAAGATAAAGCGATACCGATCAACGAGGCCCCTTATCAGTATGCTCACTTTTAGAAGGCCGGGATAGAGTGACATGTGGTAAATATGTTACTATCAGGTCTTATTCGAGTGAGTTCGAGTCCTTTCTCTTCACTCGAATCATTGAGGAAGAAAAAGAATGGATTACAAATATGTCCTTTTTATATGTCACTGATATTGCTTAAATCATTGGACCAATCTTTTTCGGTGATTACATTGAGTTGACCATTGCCATAATCCACTTGTTCAAGAGGCTCTTGCATGGAAGAGTACTCTTTTTGGTTTGGCTCATCGGTTTTAAGAGAAACTTGTTTCTTGATGTGGTCTTTTTGGGGATTGACAGGTGAGGTTTTTGTCAAAGTTTCCTCACCCTCTAGCTTAGTGGGGTACTTATTGTAGTCCTTGGGGTCATATACTCTCCACATGGACATGGATGGATTTTCGTCACTGGATTCTCTAGCGATCAGGTATGCGATCATGGATTCATCTTCATTTTCTTCTTTGGTACGCAAATCTTTCAATTCATCGGCCAACTCCTCGTCATCAGTAGCTAACCATGCGTAAGCATGAGCTTGCATCCTCACAACTCGGATTTCTCTGTTGAGTAAGTTGTCAGGCGAAGCTTGTCCACTGAGATTAGCTACATGTTGCGCCGGCAACCTGCCTACTTGATTTTTTTTCGATTTGTAAATTAGAGATAGAGTCGGTTATGAGCTTTTCCATACACTCCTCTAGACTCCTTAGGTCAGCCACAGTCACCCAACTGTTGTTTAGTTGAAATTGTGATGGAGGTTGGTAGTTGTTTTGCTGGTGAGCATTTTGAGCGTTATTGACATTTCCGTAACAGAGGTTAGGAGGTTGATTCCACCCATGGTTGTTGTACCATGTTGGTTGGAGTTGCTCCACTGGTTGTTTGGGTTCGAGCACGGGAAATTGTTTCTTTGAAAAACATAGAAACTGATGTTCAGGTACTAAAAGAAAGAAATGGTAGTTCGGGTAAAAAAACCAAAAAAACCAAAGAAGAATCATTGATTAGTACATAAAAATATACATAATTTTATAAAACTCTATATTCTCATGTCTTATTCAAGATCTACTTAAGTATAATATAGCATTGTTGAACATAAAAATTAAAAATAAATAGTGAAAATAAATATCATCATATAGATAACATTTAGGGCTGCAAATGAATCGATCCGTTCATGAACATGTTCGTGTTCAGCTCATTAAAGACTCAGTTTGTGTTCGTTCATTTAATAATGAGCCGAGCCTGAACAGAATAATAAGGCTCGTGAACATGTTTGGCTCGTTAAAAAGCTCGTTTAATTATTTTTAATATATTTTTTTTCATATATATTCTGCTTATATATGCAAACTTTATCAAATATTATGTTGATGATCGATAAATACTCTTCAATTCATGTAACAAATCTATTTTCTTAAACTAAATCTAATTAAAACCAAAATCATTTACATTAATTTTAGCTAAGTAAAAAAGATTTTTTTAAGCGAAATGATATTAAATTTGTCAAAAAACGTTTTGAGAAATGACTCATAAACATGTTCGTGAACAACTAATCTGAAACGAGGCGAGTTTGAGCAAGATTTTAGAGTTGGTTTAGTAAATGAGCCGAGATTGAGCAGAGCTAATCTCAACTCGGCGTTGCTCATTTATGGTTCTAGTAGCATTATGTATCATATGAATTAATCTTTAAAAATTATTTTATGAGTATGAATCTTACTATTTAATTAACTAATCAGATGTACATTTTCATCATTTACCAAAAAACAATGCCATGCAAATACGGTAAACATTTTACTAGGGGTGTAAATGGTTCGGATTTGAACGAATTATGTCAATCATAACCAAACCATTAAGAACAGATTGTGAAATTTTGGATCCAAACCAAACCATTTATTTTTTCAATCCACACCAAACCAAACCTAATTGATCGGATCGGTTTGGGTTGGTTTTATGGATTAAATGGTTCGGTGCGGATTCGGATCGGATTCGGTTTTTAATAATACTTGTCATTCGTTCTTTAATCGAAATTAATACATATTTTAATGACAATTATTTACAAAAGAGAATAATATCAAAAATAATTTCAAACAATATATAACCAACATTAATGAGTACAAACATATTTCATATATCATTCTCAATCACACAAACAATGCATAATAACATATTAATTCGGTTAAAAAATAAAGAAATATGACTCATATAAGTAGTAATGAGAGAATATAAAAGTTAATATATTTGAAATATGTCATATAATTATTATTGTTCATTAGATTAAAGAATATATATGCGCTCGTTTATTATTAATTGCATATATATGATGAGTTGTTTATTATTACTTACATATGTATGTGAGGAGTTTTAGTTTTTTTTTATAAGCAAAATAAAAAAAATAACAGTTGTTTTTAAACGGTATAACAAATTGAGTTTCATGGACCCGCGCATCAAATTGTTTAATAGCCGAACCGACGAATTGAAAATTTTGAATTCATTCAAACCAAACCTGACCAAAACTCAACCAAACCTAAACAAACCCGGATTCACGACTTACAGCCCTACATTTTACGTCTAAAACCAATTACATCCTCTCTCTCTCTCTCTCTCTCACTAGACACTCGTAGTGATCTACAAAAATGGCCCCGAAGAAGAAACAACAGAAACAAAACCCTCGAAACCCATCAAAACCTTCATCATCATCATCATCATCATCATCAACTGCTCCGCCTAAGGTCAGGCTAACCGGTGAGACGGAGAATCTTCTTCGCCGCATGTTACTGAGCCACTCGAAGCCCTCCGCAATAGTATCGATAGCGAACGATAACCAGTCGAGAGAACAGAAGGCTAAGAGGCTACGCTCCGTTTACGATAAGCTCTCTTGCCAAGGGTTTACGAATATGAGTATTGAATCCGCCCTCTCCGCTCTCAAGGTCGTATAATCTACTTTTTTTTAATACTAATTTTGCAATTGTTACAATCTTATTTATGTATGTATACCCCCGTTTCTGGCATCATTTCTTTTTATTAGTACTATTATGAATAAAAGCCGTACTAACAACGATGGATGTAGGAATTTGGCCTATTTAACTTTATCCGGGTTGGAAATGATAATATTTACCCGAAAGAAACGGAGACATAGAAAAGATGTAAAATCAATCATAGTATAAGCTATTGTTCACAGTCTTATTAATAATAATATAAATTAATTAGGATATTTAATTAGGTATAGATTTAGGAGGCTCATCTACAACAATGAGACATTTTGAGTGTGTTTTTAGCCATTTTCTCTATTATACCCTTCTTATTTCATTCGGAGGTTGTAATATGGAACGGAGGGAGCAGGATTTTATTTATTTATTATGCCAACAAGAACAAAAAAAAATAAAATCTAAACGCCTCCCGGTTCCGCCACACAGCTCAGCTGCATCTCTTCTCTCTAAACACTCCTACTTCTCTACGAAATGGCGCCGAAGAAGAAACAAAAAAACTTTCGAAAGACACCATAAAAACCTTCTTCATCATCATCATTATCTGCTCCGCCTAAGGTCAGGCTAACCGCTGAGACGGAAAATCTTCTTCGCCGCCTGTTACTGAGCCACTCGAAGCCCTCCGCAATAATATCTAAAGCGAACGATAACGTTTCGAGGGAACAAAAAGCTAAGAGATTACGCTCCATTTACGATATGCTTTTCTGCCAAGGGTTTACAAATATGAGTATAAAATCCGCCCTTGCCGCTCTCAAGGTCCTCTCTTTTCATTTCTTTACTATTTTACAACCCTATTTATGTCGAGGCCATGATTGTTTGTAGGCAGTGACGGAACTAGGATTTATATACGTGTGGGGCTAAATTATATGTATATACTATTTTATAATTATTGGGGTGCTAAAAGACTATAATCGTCTTCTTTTCATTAAAATACATGAATTTTTTTCATGTTTTTTGTAATATGGGCGAGTGGTACTACAATAATATAAATATGTATTATTTGTAACTAGGTTCTATGAGTGGTATAAAAAATAACATCATAGAGGTGTTATTATTTATACCTCCTTATTAGCTTAAATTGTACAACGATTAGTATTATACCCATTTAGTGCGATTACTACTTGTGTAAACAAACATGATATGAGGTGGTCCCACAGTACAACTAATACTATACCCATTCCTATAAGGCAAACAAACATGGCCTTAGTATATGGGCCCCTTTTTTCCCATCATAGCTTTTTATTAATTACTCCCTTCGTCTTATAATAATAGTCCAATTAGGTTTTGGACTCCGTCCCGACATAATAGTCCAGTTTGAATTTTAATAAAGAGTTTCCTCAAATACCTCTAATTACTTATTAATAAGCATTGTTGTTTGTAAATCATAAATACCATTAGTATTTTAAGGGTATATTTGAGAATTGATACCCATATATATTACTCAAGCTTTCTGAATACTCATATCGAATCTGCCCTCTCCGCTCTCAAAGTCGTCTTTTCTCCTATTTTCTTATTTACAGCCCTATTTATGTACTAGTCATCGTTGCGTTTGCGACATGTAGTGGCATATATATGATCCCGGAAAAATAAAATTAATATTTTCAAAATATTGATTGAATGAATATACCCCCTCTATCTCAAAATTTTGGGGCTCGATGAATATACGTGCAACTTTGACAGCCCGATATCTCGTTTTTAAACTGTTGAAATGTAAAATTTAAAATTTGTAATTTTGAAAAGTTCGATTTCGGCAACTTAGATATGGGTTATTTGTTGGTCAAAATGGCACGTAGTTTCTTATAGACCTAATAATTTAGGACAAAGGGAGTAATAAATTGAATATCGTATATAAGGAGTAATATAATGTTTTACTGTTATACAAAAACTCACATAAGACTATTTTGTTTGGGATATGAACGGAGATGTGTGGGGAATAGCAGTTTTTTTAGTTATTTAGGTATTTGTTTTGAATGAGGGTTTACGAGTGATTAGGAAAATAGAGTGAGGGTATTTTTGGAAAAACTGGACCAAAATTTGGCAGGCTCAAGTTTCTTGGCTTATTATAAGTATATGCCCCGTTTTTTGCATCTTCTCTTTTTATTAATTATTATTAAAAACAGCACTACTTAAAAACATGCCGGCCCTAGCAATGTGGCCCCTCAGGTGAGTCGAAATAATGGCGCTTATTTAACTTTGTTCGGATTGAAAATGATAATATTTACCCAAAAAAAACAGAGACAGGTAGAAAATATGTACATCAATCATAATATAACAGATTGTCTTAAGATATAATACGAAGCCGGACTTAAACCAGATTACAGCGGCGAATTTTACCAAATGTTTTTAAAAAAACATGGGCTGTTGTGGCACCTACGGCCTTTGCTAAAGGGGTTGCTATGGCTCACACTAGGCCGACACTGAATGATTAATAACAGTTATATTATGCTTCATTACTTTAACACAAGAAGCTAAAGAATCCAGTGGAGAAAACTAGGAATAGGCGAAAAGGGCTACACCCCTGCATTTTGAGAGAATTTTGATATTTTACCATGTACTTTGGCGAACATATGCCGAATATATCTCTTAGCCTCGTGCATGATAAAAAAGTAAGAATATCGAATGAACTTTATCCCCTGATAAAAAAGTAAGAATATCGAATGAACTTTATCCCCTCCCATACATGAATCATGTTCCGCAACTGCAAGAATATCCGTACGGTATGAGAAGCTCTAGTTGTAAGGTTTACCTATACTCGTGTCATGACCAGTTGACCACCCTCTCCGCTCTCAACCTCACTCCAAAAATGGTTTATATAGTATGGACGATGTATCTATTTGTTGCAACTCGACTTACATCCCTTTCTAATGAGGAAATTACCATAATATGACATATTTCAGGCAAAATTCCCATTTTATGACACATTAATATCGCACTCTCAAGAGTATATGTTACTATATTAATATAGACAGTGAAAGTGAAAATGTGAGCTTTGATGGGCTTATATTCCATTACTCCAGTAAGCAGCATTTCACTTGCAAACAAGTTGTCTTGATATATTTGTTCGTGCAAATAATTACTGTAAAGTGAGGGGTATAGACACTTCAGATTATCGTGAGTCGCTGGTCTGGAAATAAACTGGTTTCTACCCTCATATACTTTCCATGTTCTAACTTCAGTACTTTTTGGTATATGTGGTGAAAATAGTAATGAGCTCTACTGTTTAATCAGGAGTCAGGACAACTATGAGTTGAAATACATGGTTTGCTAGAACTTATAAAAGCCTTGGGAAAACATGTTATTTTGTTATATTTGAATGTCAATTCTTATTTGAATGTCAATTCTCACCTGACCAGATGCTATTATATTGTACTTTTTTGCTCTGAGTCGGTTATATTATTCGTGATGTTTCTTAAATCTTATTTTTCATAGCTTTTGTAGAACCAAAATGGCTACGAGTTGGTGGTTTTAATATGAGCTGGTTTGTCTAGAAATAGGATTGAGCTTAATTCTTGAATCAACCTCGATTCGAATTTGTTCTTGCCAACCCAAGTAGTCTGTATGTGCCTGGTCTTGACTTAAATACCAGGTCTAATTGCTGGACTCTTTGCACTCTTGTGTTCTAATCAAGATGGTGTTTCACTTAATTTTATGGGAATATTAGAGAGATACATCGAACAATGATTTTCTGAAATTTACTGCTAGTAGCTTTATTTGCTAAAGAGACTATTCAGAGAATGGCGTGGACTGAATTTTTTTCAGAGTTTCCAATAACTCATTGCTTCATTCTCTTGCTGGTTTGACATTATATTGGATAAGTATGAGTAGAGACTAATATGAGAAAGGAAACAATAATATGAAGTAGGTTGTCTTTGATAAACAGGACAGTGCTACATTTGAAACTGCTCTTGACTGGCTATGCTTGAACTTGCCTGGGACTGAGCTTCCTTCGAAGTTCACTACTGGAATTTCTCAATATGCAGCTGAAGGTATCCACCAATTATTGTTGTGGGTTTTGTTATATTGTCTTGATGAATCTAAGAGTTATGTATTTAGGTTTTGTTTGTTTTGTTCTGCTATAAAGTACTTTCTGGAGTAAACTATTTACTTTGAGAATTTTTGCATGGAAAGCTTTTGTTTTTGGCATTTTCCGGGTGTTTGGTGCTAAAGAATTTTTTTCTGGAAAAATTGTGATTTTTTAGTTTCTTGCAATTCTTTTATCTTACACAAAAATGTAATGCATACATAATATGAACTTATGTTATATTTGGTGTAAACGTTGTGAAATATTTAGACAAAAAAGTTCATCAACAAAAAAAAGTATAACAATAATACTCATCATCATCAAACTAAAGCCTTACAAGTACAAAAATAATCATGTGTTTGAGAGCACAAGTTACTTCATCCAACTACTAATAATTTAAAAAAAAGGCATTAATTAAATTAAAAGAACTCACCAATTATGTGTAAATTTATGTACTCAGAAAAGGATATAGGATTAATTCAAATTGAATAAAGATTGGGAAAGAGAAAGAAAGGACAGAGTAAAAGGTTACATGTAGATATGGTAACATCATGTATATCTTGTCCTTTGGTGATTTTAGCGGAAATAACATTATGTATATCTTGTCCTTTGGTGATTTTGCTGGTAGAGTAAAATGTTTCCTAGTAATTGGGGCTATCGTATTCCCCCGACTTGCTTAAGATTTGGAAAAGAAAATGTTTTCCTTCCACCGTTTAAGTCAACAAACAGAGCCTTAGGGGAATTCAAATTATCCAGTAAATAACATCGTGCTCAACGTATTACTGTAGGAAATGCTGTAGGTGTAATATTACCTGCACAACGAGACTGGCAGCCTGTAGATTCATCTACCAGGATCCAGGAAAATACATCTGAATTTAATGTTAGAATTAAACCGCGTGTTGATGATGCTACTCTTGATAATTGCAAGTCGTCTCAAGCAGATTGGATTCGGCAATATATGGAACAACAAGAAGAGGTAACCTTAACCGTGTCAAAAAATTACTTATGTTTTTCACTATTGAGTCATGTAGGATCTCTCAGTTTCTCCTAAATGGAAGCTTTTTCGGGTTTTAAGTTGCTGTTGCAGTTTTCGAGTTAATTTTTTTTGCTGAAACTTTGGTTTTCCTATAAGGAGAAGCAGATAAAACTTTTTTTCACCCGGTCATGTAAGTACTTTGCCAGTTGTTCAACACTTTGTGTCTTTCTTTTGGTCTAGTGGGAAGCTCATGTTAATTTCATTATGATCTTTCACTACCTAGTTGGCACCCTTTTTAAGTTCCAAGTTGTTATTCTAGTTTTAGTGTTAATTTCTTTGATGAAACTTTGGTTCTCCAGAGAAGGAAAATCATATAAAAGTTCTTAAAATATGTGTTCATGCTTCTCACGTTCTATGAATAAGTTACCTGACATACTCAACTATTGGAGGAGCTTATAATTATAAAATTTTGAAATTTGCAGGAAGAAAATGATACGTGGGAAGATGGTATAGCTGGAGAGGAGGTATTTATTTTTCTGAACATTTTTAAAAATAAATTTCTCCTAGATGTTCAGAGAACAGTTATAATAGGCTCGTCTTTCCCGTGAACAAATCAATAGTATATGTGTCTCCTCTTTTTTTTGATTCATGATACTAAAGCGTCTCCTCTTTTGTTTTGATTCATGATACTAAATAGGCTTAGATATTGAACAAAATTAGATCACATTTGGTTTCATCTCACTTTCAAACATGGCATTCAGGAAGGAAATGGAGTGATGGATTCACATTTAATTTCAAAATTAGTAAATTATTCTTTAGAGCATGTCAGCCCTAAGTACTTGAATCCTTCTGGGCCATTTTGGAAACTCCCGGCTTATTACTGATTTTGTACCTTTTTAGTTCTCTGTGTATTCTATGTTTTTGCTTAAGTATATAAAAATTGGATCATTGTATATTACCAGCCTATCAGTATTATATCTTCTATTCCCTAGACCCTGTATAATTATACAATGTGACAAAAGTTCCCCGCTTTCTTTAATACCCTTTGCCAAAATATAGGCTTCTTTAATTCTATTCAAGTTGGCAAGAAAGCTGATAAAATGAAGAAGCATCAATCTCTTTAAAAAAAATTATATATATAAAAGCTGTCACTAACAATAACAGAATAGAGACGTGGCATATAAGATTTATGCCTTGTAAGTTTCCTTCGTCGTCTAGTAGGATTTTTTGTTGAGCTGTCCTCTGAACTTATTTTAGCAGAAAGGACATCCTCTCGGCTCTCTCTGTTGTTTCTGAAATCTGTTTTTTTTTTTACAATTTGTCCACGTTCTTGGTAGGTTCCAGCACAAAGTGTGTCTGTAGAATCCCTGGTCAAAGATTACCATGATGCACGGGTGGAAGCTACGAATGCCAAAAAAAGAGGAGACAAGAAAGCTCAGCAGCAAGCTGGTCAAGCTATATCTAACCTTAAGCAAAAAATGTCTTCTCTAGGTTGATAATTACTGCGTGCGAATTTTCTGGCAAGCTTTGCTTTGGATATCAATTTCTGATAAGATATAAATTATTTGAACAGGAATATCAGATGACATGTTGATATGTGAGCTAGACTCTTCTTCTTTTGATGTCTCCGAGGATGCCTCTGGTATGGAGGGCAAAAATGTCTTTTCTTGTGATGCTCAAGTTGATACCTCGTCTGTCCCAGAAAAATTTGAATCTGAGGAAAAAACGAACCAAATACGTGAAATTGTAGAAAAAGGAGAAGACGAATCTGAGGATGTGGAGCTAGGTGGTTTCTTTCTGGAAGATGACGGTGAAGTCTTACCTCCTGATTTAGTGAAGCTACAAAAGGAAAAACTAAAATGCTTTAATGAGAAGAGTCTAGAGCAACTAGAAGGTATCTGGAAAAAGGTAAAAAGACAATGCTGCATACCAAAAGTACATTTTCTTGGCATATAGTAATTACTTAAATCTGTTGGTGGTAAGGTTTTACTAATGGATATGTTATTTTATTTAATGAGCTTCAGTTTTTGAAACGTGAATGGAAATTGGATCAGAGTCTCTCACGTGGATACAAAAAAATTATTCCATGTTTAAGATCGTGCTGTCATTGCGAGGCCGTCTTGACTCTTAGGCTCTGTTTTCCCGGGGAATAGAGACTGGAAAATATTTTCTTGGAGAGTTTGTTTCGCTCGAAAATCTGTTTTTCAGGAAAATATTTTCCTGAGTTGATGGAAAATTAAGGAAAATATCTTCCTCTAAAATTGTCAAGAAAATATTTCCCGAAACCAATTTGTGAGCAAAAGGTAACTTATTTTGAAATCTAACTAATCATAATTAAAAATAATTTACAAGTTAAAAGTCATTTTTTTTTTAAATAACTTTAAAATTAAAAATCAATAAAATAGGCTCGATCTAATTTTTAAGAAAAAAGTAAATTAAAGTTAATGGTTGTAACTTAAAAAGTAACTTATAAGTGTAAGCTAACCAAAAATAAGTAAAAAGGAATATTTTGCTACCAAAAACTTGACTTATTTCAAGTGAATATAAAATCCTACGGAAAAAATAACTTGCATAGAAAAGTTACTTACATATATTTTTTTTTTCTAAAAAAAAGAATCTTAGGTCTAAATAACACTTGTACATTAAAAAAAATACTCGTTAGTTATATTTTTTATAAGACATCATCTCATAATAAATAAAAGTTACTTATTGCTCATTAGTTCCAATAAGTTGAAATTAACTTGATTACAATTTAGTAACTCTTATAATTAAAACATAAATATTTAAAAATTACAATTAACTTACCGCCAGTGAAATGGTAATTATAAGTTCAACAAAAATTACAGGTTAACCTTGTGAGTAACTTTTTTAATTTGAATCTAACTTTTTTCATTCATATGTTCAAACAAATAAAGAAATAATGTAAAAAGTAACTTAATATGTATAAAGAAAAACTAATAAATAAAGAGTAACTTATAATATACTAAGATAACTTGGACTAGACAGTTTCTATTAAGTAAAAGTAACTCGAGAGTAGGAATTAAATTGCAAAATATTAACAATTTTTTGGGATAAATATATCTAGGGAAAATTTTCCGCAGCTCCAAACAGTCACAAAATATGAGAAAATAAAACTAGTTCCTGGCTAATGTTTTAGAGGAATATAATTTTCCACAGAATATTTTCCGTTATAACTAACAGAGCCTTAATTCTTGATTTGTTTCTAGGAAATTCCCTAGTTCCCTAGTTCCTCTTATAATGATAAGTGCATTCCTTCATAGTATTTACATATGTTTTCCTCATGCTAGTTTTTTGTTCTGGGTTAACTTAAGATCCTCACTTTGCACTTCCAGTTTTACATCGTATTTCATATTCGTGTTTTTTAGTTTTTCTTTTGTGGGCGTGAGAACAGGGTGATCCGAAAAGGATTCCAAAAGCTTTGCTTCAGCAGCTTTGCCAAAAATCAGGTTGGGATGCACCAAAGTACAAGAAAGTTTCTGAGAAAAAAGAGAATGCCAGTTACACTGTTAGCATACTGCGTAAAGCCAGTGGTAGGGGTAAAAGCAAAAAAGCTGGTGGCCTTGTTACTTTTGAACTTCCTAGTGAGGATGAAACTTCTCACTCTGCTGAGGTCCAAATTTAATTTCATGCTTTAACACTTCCTTTCTCTTGTTTACTTTTGAAAAATGCTACATAATATTCATTACTAAATAATTTTTGCTCGACTTTAAAATTTGTGATCGTTAAAACAGAGTACCTAATGACTTCTAACCTTAATGTCTTCCCATATTTCCTTTTCTCGTTTTTATCAATTTGGTAGTCCAGTCTTAGAGCTCGTGGTCTTGTTTTAATTTTGTAGGCAACCCCTTGTCAGCAAATAGTAACAAGGTGGCAGCATACATTCAAGATGTTAGGACGTTAATACAGTTATCTAGGTTCATCTTGAACAGGGTGTTGGTTTTACGTAATTCTCTATCTAGATATGAGTTTAGGCATACTTTTTATGTGTTTGCAGGTGTGACGACTCAGATTTCCAGGAAGGAAATTCTGTGGTGCGGTGTTGTGCGTCAGTCCCACATCGCCCAGATATGAGAGTACCCCTGTGGTATATGAGCTTAAAGATCCATTTCCTATCAACAAGGCCTTTTAAAGCCGTGCGGCACAACAACGAGGACGGAACTCCACAGTTAAGCGTGCTTAGCTTGGAGTAGTACCAGGATGGGTGACCCCCCTGGGAAGTTGTGCCAAAGCGGACAATATTGTTGATACGGGCGTGGCGGTTCGGTCCGTTTGGGCCGGGTCGTTACAGCAAGCATTCTATTATCGATTCACAAACATTAGGATCTTAAGATTGCACTTAATATTACAAATGGGATTCATAAAAAATTGTATTGACAAGCTTGTGTAGAGCAGCATCATATCTACCTTCAACCTTTTTTGATCTCGGCCAGTTCAGCTATTTTTTAATTACTAAATTTTAAACTGAGCACTTACTTAACGTCACTGTTTTGACCTTTCATGTATCAGGATGCACAGAATAAAGTTGCAGCATTTAGTTTATGTCGCCTATTTCCAGATCTTCCTGTGCAACTGCTTATTACAGAGCCATACGCTATGCTTTCCAAACAATGGGAAAAAGGTAATATATGTAAATATATTTGTGAATGAGTTTGATTAGAACAGTTAATTATGCAGGTTCCGTTTTGCTTTCTTTATACATTAACCTGATATACCATTACTCTAATACATCTTTCACCTATGGTTCTTTTGCATCTGCTGACGGTTTCCAAATTATTTTAATTTTACAGGGGAATCATTAGATACAAGAAACCATGAGGAAGATCGAAGAGATGATTTTATTAATTCATTGTTCAATTTGGATGAATCAAAACCAGTCGGTCAGATTGAAGGAAAAAATCAGAAGTCTGACGCACATGAGGACTTTGAGTTTATAGATGTAACCGATGCAAAAGCTGAAAGTATGTTCAGATTTCTCACTTAGCTTTTTGGTCTCGTTTTTTTGTTCTATTTGTATTTGAAATGAAGACTGCTAAATGCTGATAATAACTGTATATTATTAGGTAAGACTGCGAGGAGAAATTTGGCAGCTTTTTTAGAACTTGCTTTTTCAATTAGCAGATTTAAAATCCAGATCTATTAATATCTAAGAGTACGTAGGTACTATGTAGATTAAAGTTCATTCCGATTTAAACTTCTGCTATGTAGATTTGCTTCTGGATACTCATTTTGTAATGATGTTCCAGAAAAGTTGTGAACCCTAATGCCTTCCCAACCAACAAAAGTTTTAATAATTCCTTAGGAAACATATACGATTTACCAGGTACGTATGTCTAGTAAAGTAGTACAGATACGAGCCCTTTCAATTTATTTGAAACAAAATAAACAATGTAAGTAATATCGGTCGGTCAAAATTAATGTTGATCTCCTTTTTCTTATAATTTATCTGTTTGCAGGTTTTAATCGTCTGAAAGAAGCTGATGGTTCTTATTTAAGGAAGGAACTAGAAAATAAAAAAACAACGCTGCGTTACAAGGCCTGTACATCTCTCTGTTGTTCCCTTTTATGAAAATGTAACTCTGGGAATAGCCTTTATGAAATATATCTTGTATTTTAATTTTTCATAGTGCATGTATAGGTTTCTAACTTTATACATATATTGTACTGTTTAAACTATGTCTTATGCTCTTGATGATAGAAATTTTAGTAACAGAGCACGTGGGTCGCCCCAAGTGGTAGAGCCTCAGTATACCCTGCTCACAGGGTTCAGCCCCTTACACCTCCAAAAGTGAGGATACCTTTAAATTATGAATTTAATTATCAAAAAAACAAATAAGAAAATCTTATGGTAACAATAAATAATTTTCTAAGGCACATCCAAGATTGAGATCATTTTCTTTGGATATTATACCGGAATGGGAAGTTGCAAAAAAATATTCTTCTGTCTAGTGTCTATGCATGCTTTATTTTGATGTTCTAACAACCCTAACTTTAGTCTGCTTCTTAAAATTACAAACACGATAACCTTTTTCCCTTGAAAAATGTTTTCCTAACCACTTTATTGGCAGTAGCAATCACTAGTATACTCACAGGAACTTCGACTACTTCATAGACTCCGAAGTTTGAGTAAACCCTTGTGCAATTTTATGTCATCTCCTGTATTCTAGAAAGAACTTTAACTATACATCATATTTTGTCTTGTTGCTCATGTTATTGAATTTCACTTGGTTAAGGGTGTACATAATCTTTCTTTTATGTACAAAAAAATTCAATTTTCATCTGTAAGCAATTTCATTTAGAACTGCAACACTGTGAACCCAAGTTTCTTCTTCATAATTTAGCAATACAACCTTAATAACTTCGCTTTTGTCGTTCTTTTACTTCATGTTTAGTATGGAGATTGAACCGTTTTTTTTATCCTTTTAGCATATGTTAGAATCTAGAGCGGCCCTTCCTATTGCTGAGATGAAAGATGACATACTAGGATTGTTGAAAGAGAATAACGTTCTTATTGTTTGTGGGGAAACTGGATCTGGAAAGACAACACAGGTTCAGCTCTTATCCTCTTTTCTCCTTGCTGATAGATGTGAATCAAAGATATTCTTTTTCTTATGCTAATCCAGTTCTGCTTTGCTGTCTTGAACTCCCTTTCTAAATTTAAAGGATAGCTTCAGATTACTTGTTAAATTTCTTTGTATGTGTATCAATTAAAGGAATTAATTTGCATTTTCTGCTAGGTCCCACAATACATATTGGATGCCATGATTGAAGCAGGAAATGGTGGGCACTGCAACATTATATGCACACAACCAAGGAGAATAGCGGTATGTTTAATAGTTCAATCTTAACATGTCCTTTTAAATTCATTCAACCAGTTCTTTGCTATTTGTGTTAACGAAAGACAGAGAAAATTTGAATAGACAGTGGTATACTTTCTTAAAGACTTGTGTACCACAGTGGGGTTTGAAGACTTTTAAAGGACATGTTTTTAAAAAAACCCCTTTCTTTTATCGCTTTGAGATCACATACTGCACTATTTATGTCTTGTCAAATTGTACTTTAGAGTTTTGTTATAGAGATCATCATCATATGTTTTCTACTTATTTTGCTATATAGGCTATCTCTGTTGCTGAAAGAGTTGCTGATGAGAGATGTGAACCTTCTCCTGGTTTAAATGGTTCTCTGGTTGGTTATCAAGTTCGCCTTGATAGTGCAAGGTGATTATCCTAATCTTTTAACTGTTGCCAATTTTATGATCATCTTCAGCTTTTTTTCCATTATATGGTTTTATTTTCGTGATGAACATCATTTGATCATGTGATGTTTTACAAATACTATGTTTAAATCTATTGATCCACATCAATTAGAGACAGTTGAGAAAATTTAGTACTTGACTTTCGACATGGTAGCATACTTCTCTTTTGATTGTTTGTTTAGTGATCTTAATAGGAAAAAAAAAGACCTTGTTCTGCATAACTTGCATGGCTTTCTTGAAATGAAGGCGTGTGTACAAGGCGGTGGTTCAAGCCATCTCACTAATTTATGTGCCATGTCAATATTTTCTGTTTTAACCTAGCAAATCTTAAGCTTTGTGGAACCTTGATAATAAGTTATGCTTTATTTGTTTTTTTGTATGAGAACGAAAATGAGATAAATTACTACTCCGTAATATTTTCTTTTTACTTATCTTGATATTTCCATTTTCTAGGAATGATAGAACAAAGCTTTTGTTCTGCACTACTGGTATTCTCTTGAGAAAGTTTGCGGTAAGCATATTTCTTCTGTGAACTTTTTTCATGTAAAGGTATAAAAAATCATTGTGTGTTAGCAGTTAGTGTTATTTCTGGTAAGTACTGTACGTTCTAAAATGATCCTTGTAATTATGTCTGTTTGCGGTAAGCATATTCCTTCTATGAACTTGTTTCATGTAAAGGTATAAAAAATCATTGTGTGTTAGCAGTTAGTGTTATTTCTGGTAAGTACTGTACGTTCTAAAATGATCCTTGTAATTATGTCTGTTTGAAGGTTTCCAAAAAGGCGTACGCATTCTATTGTAGAGTAAGATAATAAAATTTTAATCTCTTAGGGGGTACGGATGCGGGTATCAAACCCGTAATGGGATGGGAACAATTTACTGAAGAATATGTAACTATTATTCTTATTTACTGATGAACAATGAATGACAATATATAGGACAGAAAAGATAAATTACATCCTAGAATCAAGTAGCAGAAATCAAATCCTAGTTAATTAAGGAAACTAAGTGCCTAAGAATAAGAAACTGATAAATCAAAGATCCCTTGATTAATGGAATTAGTTTACAGCTTTTATTTCCCTAAAATCTACACTCCCCCGCAAGCTAGGCGTAAATGTTAATTAAGCCTAGCTTGGAGCCAAGCTTCTGAAACGTTGTTCTTGGTAATGCTTTAGTGAAAATATCAGCAGTTTGTTGGCATATTGAAGTGTACATCAGAGTAATTATCCCAGATTCTATTTTCTCCTTGATAAAGTGTCGATCAATTTCCATGTGCTTTGTTCTGTCATGGTGAATTGGATTCTTTGCTATACTGATAGTAGATTGATTGTCGCAGTACATCCTCATTGGATTTGTTACTGAAACATTTAGTTCTTGAAGAACCCTTCTAACCAAATTCCTTCACATATGCCATGAGCCAAAGCTCTAAACTCAGCCTCTGCTGTACTTCGAGACACAACAGATTGTTTTTTACTTCGCTAAGTTACTAAATTTCCCCAAACATAAGTGCAGTACCCCGAAGTTGATCGTCGGTCAGTAATGGAACCAGCCCAATCCGCATCAGTGAAAATTTCGACCTCTGTGCTCGGAGTCTTCTTGAAGAACAATCCCTTGCTCAGAGTTAGCTTAAGATATCTTAGAATTCTGAAAACAGCGTCCATGTTTTTCTCCGTTGGGCTATTCATAAACTGACTTACAGTACTAACAGAAAAACTGATATCCGGCCTAGTATGGGAAAGATAAATAAGTTTCCCAACTAGTCTTTGGTATCTTTCTTTATTCACAGGTGTACTTTCATCTCTTCCTCCAAGTTTGATCGATGAATCCATAGGGGTATCGACAGTTTTACATCCAAGCATTCCCGTTTCCTTCAAAAGGTCCAGTACATACTTCCGCTGAGAGACCGAGATGCCTGTTTTTGACCTTGCGACCTCCATTCCGAGAAAGTACTTGAGATTACCTAGATCTTTAATCTCAAATTCTTTGGCCAGAAAACTTTTAAGCTTAAGAGTATTTCTTCTTCATAATCTCCTGTTATGATAATACCATCTACATAGACGATAAAAATCGATTTCTTTCCTGTAGAAGAATGCTTGACAAACATCGTGTGATCCGCTTGGCATCGAGTGTACCCAGACTTCTTGATCTCTTTAGTGAACCTGTCAAACCTGGCTCTTGGAGATTGTTTTAGGCTGTATAATGATTTGCGTAGCTTGCAAACTTGGTTTCTAGTGGTTTGCCTAGCAAAACCAGGGGGCATCTCCATGTAGACATCTTCTTTTAGATCCCCATTAAGAAACGCATTTTTAACATCTAATTGGTGTAAAGAGGCTAATGAAAGTAATATTCGGATTGTATTGAGTTTGGCTAGAGCAAAAGTTTCTTGGTAGTCAATTCCATAAGAATGTGTAAATCCTTTTGCCACCAATCGAGCTTTAAATCTGTTCACACTTCCATCTGCGTTGTGTTTAATAGTAAAAATCCACTTACATCCTACAGGGTGTTTTCCACTTGGAAGATTACATATTTCCCACGTACCATTCTGTTCTAAAGCTCGAATCTCTTCCAAGACTGCTGCTTTCCATTCCAGTACAGCAAGTGCTTCTTGAATGGTATTAGGAGTCCATGCTTTGTCAATATTGGTCACAAATGCACGGTAACCAGATGACAATTAATTATAAGAAACATAATTACATATGGGATGAGAAGTGCAAGATCTCACCCCCTTCCGCATTTCGATAGGATTATAATTAGAGATTGAATTACCTAGTGAATTTTCTTGCAAATCTGGAGTCGAGTTGGATTCATTGCAGTGGTCAGGCAGTTGCTCTATTCTTTCTCGAGTTCCGCTTCTCCTTGTATAGACACGAACCTCATTAGGATTTGCAGGATTAGTAGGCACAGTTTCTTGAAGAGTTTTGAGGCACTTCTTGAGACTCTACATTAGCAATCTCAGGTAAAGCTACTGGAGGAATATTGAAGTGATCTTGATTGAAAGTTTCTGGGGAATTTTTAGAAAGTTCGTTTGAAGACGATACTTTTGAAGTTTCAGTGTCCCAAAGCTGGTATTCTTGTGTAAAAGTCTCCCCCTGAATATCAGATTTGGAGTAATACGGTAGTTTTTCAAAGAAAGTGACATCCATGGAGTTGTAGAACTTTTTTGTGACAGGAGAGTAGCATTTATACCCTTTCTGATACGAGAAATAGCCGATAAAAATGCATTTGAGGGCTTTGGGGTCAAGTTTACTTTGATGTTGAGGATGTACGTGAACAAATGCGGAACAACCGAATATTTTAAATGGGATGGTCGTCAGGATACAGGTATTTGGATAGGAGTGTAAAAGGACTTGAGCTGGTGTTTGGAAATTTAATAATCGTGATGACATTCTGTTTATTAGGTAGGCAGCCGTTAAGATAGCCTCACCCCATAAATACTTAGGGACATGTGTAGTAAACATGAGAGATTGAGCTACTTCTAAGAGGTGTCTGTTCTTTCATTCCGCTACTCCATTTTGTTGGGGAGTATTGACACAAGAGCTTTGGTGTATAATGCCATGACTTTTTAGATAATCACCTAGGTTGTTCTCAAAGTATTCCCTTGCATTATCAGTTTTCAACACTTGTATTTTTGTATGGAATTGTGTTTGAATCGTAGTGTTGAAATTTTTGAAGATTTGACCAACTTCGGACTTTTCTTTCATAAGGAATACCCACATAATCCTAGAGTGATAGTCTATGAAGGATATGAGCCATCTAGTTCCGGTAACATTTTTTATTCTTGATGGACCCCACACGTCACTGTGTATTAACGAGAAAATATGTGATGGTTTGTAAGGCTTTTGAAAATAAGAGCTGCGAACATGTTTTGCCAACTGACAAATCTCACATTGAAATTTATTCAGATCTTTATCCTTGAGCAGGGAAGGAAAAAGCTTCTGAAGATACACGAAATTTGGATGACCTAAACGATAGTGCAATAACATAATTTCACTATCCTTATTGGGTTGATTGCTAGAAACAAGACTCAATATTTACTGATTCTTAAGAGTCACACTTCCTGCGTTGTGAGTTTGTCTTTTCGGAAATTCATTAATTTTGAGAAGATAAAGACCTGAGGACGCCTTAGCACAGCGAATCGTCCTCCCCGAATCCAAATCTTGAAATTCACATATATTTGAATAGAGCTTAGTAACACAGTTATGTTCTTCGATGAACTTGCTAATTGATAAAAGATTGCAGTCTAATTTTGGGACATGGAGCACAGTTTCGGGTAAGATTTGTTGAAACAAGACAGAACCTGTTCCGGCAACCTTAGAGAGTGATCCATTGGCTATTTTTACCGTAAGATTTTCACGACATGGACTGTATTTATGGAATAGATTGATATCTCCAGTCATATGATCAGAGGCTCACGAGTCTATGATCCATACATCCATTTTTTCTTTATGAACAGAAAGAGCACTTAAAAAATGACCTTTCTGTACGAATGACCCGGTTCCAATTGTTTTACCAGACGGAGACGGGACTTGTAGAGAATGTGAAAACATCTTCTTTAGTAATTCAAGTTGTTCTTTGCTAAATAGGGTTGGTTCCGTTGCAGCAGTGCTTTCATCGATGGAGGCATGATTTCCACATTTCTTTTGTCATACTGGATTTTGTCATGAAGATTTCTTATGGTTCAGAGATTGCTCTGGTACCATGAAGAATATGTAACTATTATTCTTATTTAGTGATGAACAATGAATTACAATATATAGGACAGAAAAGATAAATTACATCCTAGAATCAAGTAACAGAAATCAAATCCTAGCTAATTAAGGAAACTAAGTGCCTAAGAATAAGAAACTGATAAATCAAAGATCCCTTGATTAAGGGAATTAGTTTACAGCTTTTATTTCCCTAAAATCCACATTTACTGTTTTTTTTTAAAAATTTACAGTACCTGTAGGTCCTGTACAGTTGGGATACGATTTTATTTTTTACTTTTTTATTTCGGTAATTTAGATACGAGTTTTTTTCCGGTCAAAATTGCACTTGCTTTCATATTGGCTAAACAATTTGGAACGGAAGGAGTATATATATATATATACACACACACACACACACACATTGGGATTTATATATTCCATCAGAACTATTATCAAAGAAGAAAAAAATCAATGCGTGCACATATGTATTTTACTAGATGGATTGGATGCGATGAGATGGGCGGTAAATTAGATGATTATATTTGATTGCGTTTTCATCTATCTGGATTTTGTAATATATTCGTCTTCTTTTCTTACCTTTTCATCAATTAATGTATAAATAAAACATAATCAGAAGTCAGAACCATGAAACAATTAGATGATAACATGTTTACCGTCTCAAATATATAAGCTTATAATCTTATTCGTATCGTACCAAAAATATGCCAGAGTAGTACCCTTCCAGTGCCATAGCCATAAGCCAACTATATCTCAAAAGCTGCACCGGGGGCTTGTACCACCGTACCTTACTGTAACGAATCCAGATATTAAAAGGAAAGAGGGAAAGCAAAAATAAGAACGAAGGACTATTTTTGGTGACTTTTTCTAATATATATGATAAACAGATGAAAAAAAAGGATCAAAACAGAAATCGAATTGAAATAAACTGTAGAAAGTTAAAAGACATAAAACATAAATCAAGTTAATAAAATTTAGTTTATTTTTTTCTCCCCTTCTAATGAGCTCACAAGGGCTAATACTTATACAGCTACTCTCATGACTGTTTTAGGGGAATTACAAAATGGACCCTCATATTTATAAAAATAACATTTAAGACCCTGCATTCTTAATTGTCCATAATGTGACCCGTGCATTTATTTTCTTCGTTAACTTCACTCACCCCTCTCATTTTCTCTCTTTTGTCCTGTGTCCTGACTCGTTACATTCCCCACCACTTAAAATACACCTTGCCCTCAAGGTATGGGTTGAATTGTTTTCAAATATGTGTACATCTCCAGCACCAAGGCGAACGGAAACTGAAGTTGAATGAAGTATTTTTCTGAAATTTTTCCGGTTCCCTCGAACTTTAATGTCCTTTTCCATAATTCCTCGTGCATCTGCCAACGTGACAGTCTGCATTCGAAGACAACAATTTTTAAAATAAATTAACATCGACTTGAGATCTCCCCATTCTAACATCTTGTGCCCAACCAATCTTTCAAATACAATTTGTATCAGTCGGAACCTCACTTTAATTTGCGCCTTAAGCTCTTTGAACCTTTTATGAAGTGACCAGACTTTCAACATATCTACTTCGGTTTCTGAAATCCTATTCCACTGAACAAAGAGTTCAGTTTTATCCATTGCCAATAAACAGAATTGTCTAGTAAGATAGTTGCCTTCATTGGGACTTCCACCAGCAAAAATTCTTTGTCGCTGAATTTTTTCACCCTTAAAAATGAAAGAATTGGTACCCACTTCCCTTTTCAATGAGACCACACGCTTTGTAGACTTGGTCTGCCGAACAATAGTTGTGTCAGGAACATCGCAACATTATTCATCTTATCATCGTTATATCCAAGCATATCCGGTGTCGCATCCGCATTATATCCAACATTTTGCAACCACGAAGGAACAAGAGTGATTACAGTAACTTTTCTGGGAAACTTGCTCTCATGAAGTAGGTGCTTTCTTGTATTTTTTGTGTCCATTGCAACATTCATTCGTCTTGCCACTGCACCTAACTCGTTCTGTAATGAACTAGCTCCACTTGTAAATATTGACTCACTAGTCATCTTCCTTTTCTGATTGCACATAATATTTCTCGTCTCTTCTTGTTTGTGTATGTCATTCTGAATTTTATCTTGAGGAATTTGTTTAGGCGTCTCACCGACAAGTGGTTCTTTCTGAGGCACTTCCTCGACCTCCTTAAGCGTTGAAAATATCCGAGTTAACGGTTGATTTGGAATATTTGAAACATTGTCGGGAGAGTCGGATAGGTGTGTGGTCACGGACTTCTCTTCTTCACAAACATCATTTTCATTCTCTTTAAAGTTCTCATAGATTCTCCTAACCATGGCTTCCAATTTCTCCCCATGATCCTTAAAAATGGCATCAAGATCTTTTCTTTGCTCCTCAAAAATCTCTTTCAGTTTTGTTTGCTCTTTAAATTTATCATCCCAATTCGTTTGCTCCATGTTCTGGTGTTCTATGCATGGAAGTGGTTGGTAAGCACATTGACTGTCTTCACGTGACGGTCCTTCTGGTGGGGGTATGTAAGTAGGAGATGGGTAGTGAGTTGTATGAAATGGTAAAAAGTTGATCTGTTGCTCTTCTGTCACAGGTAAATGGTGCAGGTACTGAGCATAGTTTAGGGAAAACGTTGGTTTATACATTTGAGGGTTTTGCAATGTTTGCGAGGGTGGATGTATGTGAGTTGCAGGGAGAAAACAGTTGTGGATATGAATGAGAAACGTGTTGTGTCTGCATCTGGTGCGAAGGCATGTTTTCTGGTGGCTGGGAAGATGGAAATTGGCCAAAACAAGGCACATATGGGTATGCGGAATAAGATGGCAATGCATTGATTGATGGTATTTGGTGTGGTTGATCGTGGTGGTTTGGTATAGGGGTCATAGATATGTGGTTTGTAAGTGGGTCGAAAGCGGGTGGAGATTGGTAGTCTCGGTATAGCGGTGAAAGAGGTTGAACGTAAGTAAAATCATTCATGAAAAGAGATGAGTGTTTATATACCTCCCCTATGTTCTCATTTTGGTATATATTACAACAACCTTCGTAATTGTTGTTGCTCTGCAATGTACGGCATGACCAGGGATGGTGTGGATTTGTGACTCATGATTTCTCCAACTTTCGGACACTTGATTCTGATTTTCCCACCACTGGTTTTCAAAGTTTTGCTGCTGCATTTGTAGCTGAGGAATTTCATCCTACACGTGGCGGACCGAATTCTCTTCACCATAGATATACCTTTCTCCCCAACTTGGATATGACATACCTAATGAACGCGAAGCGGAAGGAGTGTTTCCGAATAGGAACGGTGGCTCTGATAACACTTGTAACGAATCTAAATATTAAAAGGAAAGAGTGAATGCAAAAATAAGAACGAAGGACTATTTTTGGTGACTTTTTCTAATATATATGATAAACAGATGAAAAAACAGGATCAAAACAGAAATCGAATTCAAATAAACTGCAGAAAGTTAAAAGGCATAAAACATAAATCAAGTTAATAAAATTTAGTTCATCTTTTTCTCCCCTTCTAATGAGCTCACACGGGCTAATACTTATACAGCTACTCTCATGACTGTTTTAGGGGAATTACAAAATGGACCCTCATACTTATAAAAATAACATTTAAGACCCTGCATTCTTAATTGTCCATAATGTGACCTGCACATTTATTTTCTTCATTAACTTCACTCACCCCTCTCCTTTTCTCTCTTTTGTCCCGTGTCCTCACTCGTTACACTTACTTGCAACCCGTAGCCAGTACTCAGTATTTTTTTTGGAGTAGCGGTGCATAGTCTAAAAGATATGTGGTGTGAACCGTTGATCCCCAATATATAAGGAGCATGCAAACTTTGTCTCGTCATATTTTATGTTGGGATATAAAAGAATATGAATAAAATGAACGACAAGTTGTTTCACTTTGCTGAATTCACATTTCTAATAGAATTAAGCGATTACTTTTAAGTGATATAGTCTCTTTCTGTTGAAATATGTATAGCAGTATATCTATTTTTAAATCATGCAACCTTACCTGAGATGTAATGAGAGTCATCCGACTCCTGACAGACTTCTTTATTTGTAGGGGGACAAAAGCTTGGCTGGTGTAACTCATGTAATAGTTGATGAAGTGCATGAACGATCTCTTCTGGTGAGCTTCTTTGTTAGGAAAGATGAATCTGAAGGTTTCGAGTACAAGAGTTTGATGTAATTAACTTTTTAAAATTATGCTACTGAGTACTTCACCTAGGATGTAGCCAGCAAATGAACCGCGTCGTCATGGACTGAGACCAAGTTTGTTAATTTGTATATGGATCGAGTATGGAAAAAAATTAGGATGTCTTCAAAAAAGGAGCCGATCTTGAGCCAAGCCACGTCTTGGCTCATCAAAGGCTCGTCTTGCTAAATATCCTAGTTACATAAGTCATTATAAGGTATTAAATAAACGAGAAGAAAAAGTAACTAGCAGTCGATTTTTTCTTTAATAAATAATTGTTTGGATCTATCTGCAATTCCTTGAAACTTAATGACTGCGCCTTATCTATATGACATTCATCTCTCATCAAGTTGAGACATGCAGAACAAAATTAATTCTCTGATCTATATCAATCCGTTCAACATACATGTTGCTTAGCAGTTATATTTATCGGGTTTGACGGATGGTGTAGCTATAACATTTCCAAAGGGATGAAAGAGATAAGAGAGCCTAAATATGTTAGGCAGGTGTCATTTTGGTGAGAGGTGAAATCTCATTCTGATATAGGTTTATTGGTTACATTTGGAGAAATTAGAAAACCGGATCCATATGATTCTGAATTAATTTCTTTTGATTACTAAAAACTTACATTTTGTCCGTCATCATTTCATATGTATTTCTAATATACTATATTTACGTTTTTAGTTAATGTGTATGTCTAATATTCTAAATTGACGTATTGACATATCCTGTATACATAATACGAAGTATTTCATAATCACATAATCACATAATCGATACAGCTATGTATGTATTTAACACTGAATGAACTAGCCAGAACGAGCCAAACGTGACTTTGGTTAAAATAAGCTATTTTATTGAACATGCTCTACAATAATGCTAAATCTCCTTTTTTTGTGTGGTTACGTTTAATCACTACAAGCTGAAATATTGGTGATTATTTTGAAGAATCAAAGATTGTTCAACATTCATTGATTATGATTGGCCATATCTGTTTTTCGTGACAGGGTGATTTTCTATTAATTATTCTGAAGAATCTCATTGAGAAGCAATCAGCTGAGGGTACCCCAAGATTAAAAGTTATTCTTATGTATGGTGGCATATCATAACCTTTTTTTACTCGATTTCTGTTTATTTTGCTCTCATGCTCATCCACATTTCTGTTTCAGGTCAGCAACTGTTGATTCGGATCTATTTTCAAGATACTTTGGCCATTGCCCTGTAATTAGTGCTCAAGGACGAACACATCCAGTTACAACTAGTTATCTGGAAGATATATACGAATTTATTGACTATCGTCTTGCTTCAGATTCCCCTGCCTATCTAACCGATTATGCATACACAAAACTTAAGGTAGCTTGGCGGTGATGGTAATTAATTCTGCATATAACTCTGGTTTTGTTTCTCTGAATTTTTATGTGTGTAGAAAGGGTTTGTCAGCAACCACAGGGGGATGAAAAACCTCGTGATATCTGGTTGGGGCGATGAATCTTTGCTGTCTGAAGACTGCATAAATCCTTATTATAATTCAAGTTTTTACCAAACATATAGCGAGCGGACTCAGAAAAATTTGGTAAAGTCCTTTCATAACCATCTTATAGTTATATTAGCTTTGCTAATCTATGGCCCAACTTCTTGACTTAGTATGGTTATTTTCCAGCGGAAATTGAATGAGGATGTTATTGATTATGATATTCTTGAAGACCTGGTACATTACATTGACGAAACACACCCAGAGGGAGCGATATTAGTTTTCTTACCTGTTAGTCATTTAACTGACAGCTAATCATAATACTTTATGTGAAATACGCATTATCGTTAAATTTCTTTGGAGATGATAGCTGTTGTATTAAATTTTGTCACAGGGAGTTTCAGAAATCAATCAATTATATGATAAATTATCCGCTTCTCGGCAATTTGGCGGCCAATCTACTGAATGGGTCCTCCCTTTACATTCCTCTGTAGCATCAGCTGATCAAAAGAAGGCGTTTCTCCGTCCTCCTAATGGCATACGCAAGGTAAAGCTTTTCTATCAATAATCAGAAGGTTGTCAACTAACTTTCTTTGCAACACCTAATTTTCCTTTCTTTATCTGTCTTTCATGCTGGTATGCCTCTCTTAAAGTTAGTTCCCGTGTTTGATCTCTTTCTGTTCCATGCTTTTTCCCTGGATGGATTTTTAGTTGAAATCAAATTAGTTACATATTTCAGCCATTCTTTTGTAAGGTTGGTTGTAAAAAAAATGATACCAACAGAAAGTGTGTACTCTATGGCTTTGAACTTCCTAACATGACGAGCGTGTATTCCACAAAAATGTTTTTAAAGAAAACTTGTTTTTGAGTAATTGATTATAAATTGTATAACTGAAATTTAAGGAGCATGTTCAACTATCCCCTCTTTATGTTGTCTACCCACTTCTTATCTGCATAGTTGATAACGTTGATCTTAAATTAAGAACATACTCGAAGGGAGGCACAAACATCAGTTTATATCTATCTGCTAATGAGTAAAAGTATGTGGTGTCCATAGCAGAGGGTTACGAGGACGTATTATATGCAAGAAATTTAACTATGGATCATATAAAGAGGTCTGTGGCCAAGGGCCCAAGGTTATGAAAACAGTAATAACATAGCGAGGTTGCTTGTAATTTACTAATGGGACAGTTATGCAGTTTCTGGTTTATGTATACTCTCTATTTGGCAAGTAATTAATATAGATGTTGTTTGTTGTCTTTACTGATGCCATTGATTACCTGCATTTTTTTTAAATCCAGGTTATCATAGCAACAAATATTGCGGAGACGAGTATAACGATAGATGATGTAGTGTATGTGATTGACTGTGGCAAGCATAAGGAGAACCGCTATAATCCACAAAAGGTTAGTGCTTTTCTTACCCAGTTTTTTTTTTTAATTGAATCAGTTTCACCTCTTTTAGACATCCTGATTTCAATTATCGACAGAACATTTTCCGAGAGGTGATCAAGCTGACGATGAAAATAATGATCCTGTTCCCATGCGATATTACAAATGAAAAAGTGTCTAGTTTCATTTATCAGATATAGTCTGGTGTATATTGCATAAAACTATTATGTTTGCATTGTGCTGTCGAGGACTAGACTTGTCCTTATATTTTGCCAATTTGATGTAAAAAGTATGAGTATTGATCTATTTAAGAGTGAGTTTATGGACCTATTCTATTTCGTAGCCTTAGCTGAGTTCTATTTTTGAAGTACTGACATATAATAATATTATACATACATACATATATCCTTATATATAAGGAAGTCAATAAGTTGAATTGTCATTATATATAACAACCTGAAAAATGTCTGATAGGACCATTTTGTAAGAATTTTTTTATCAACTCATTGCGAATGTATTAGCATATTACCTCTGTGAGATTGTGACTGCGCATTCTCCTCCAGGTTGTATATGCTTGCTTCAGATTTTCGATCTTCTTTTGTAGTACTCTCGTTCTGATCATTTAACTTGTTCACTTCTAGAAATTGTCTAGCATGGTCGAAGATTGGATTTCTCAAGCAAATGCAAGACAGCGTCGGGGAAGAGCTGGGCGTGTAAAACCAGGAATATGCTTCTGCTTGTATACTCGTTTTAGATATGAAAATCTCATGCATCCGTTTCAGGTAAATTATGCTTTGCTATTATCAACCAAATGTATTAGAAAGAAAAGATTGGTGTGGAAAAGCTCATTTTTCATAATATCTTTATAATATTCAGGTGCCTGAAATAATGCGGATGCCATTAGTAGAATTGTGTTTACATATAAAATTGCTTTCTCTTGGTGACATCAAAGAATTTCTGATGAAGGTAGGTGTTTGTGGGTAATTTTTTTATTTGACAACTAACTTGTCCTTTCGTGTTTATCTTGTAATAGAATTAGTGTTTCTCTTCGTTAACTTTCTCTTCAGGCTTTAGAACCTCCAAGGGAAGAGGCAATTAACTCGGCAATTGCATTGCTATATGAGGTACAATTTATTTTGGCAATTTGATTTTTATATGCGGTATACTTCAATTTGTATTGACTGTAAACTGTAGTCCTTAAGTTTTTTTAAGCATATCGAATTATTTTCTTCTCACTCTTCCCATTCCTGGGCAAAACAAGCTACCTTTAGATAGGAGCCTCTTCTCCTTCGGCCCAGCTCTTGGAAACAATGGGCTTCCCCGTGCTTGGATTCATTATTTGAAATTGGATCCAGTAGTTCAAAAAAGAGTTATCTTGATGTAAATCTGCCTCGGGCGTTGCAAGTAGCATGTTCTATAACCTATTTATCAAGTTTGAGTTCATTTTAAACAAGAAACTCATGGAAATTTATATGACACAGTTTTTCCTTACCCAAATCTCTCAATTATTATGAATCGTTTCTGGTACTCATTGTTGGAGTTCAACAACTATATATTTTTCCAAAGAAGTATGGAGGGAACCATGCAGAACACAAATGTTACTCTCTACATTTCAACTTGTTTTAATAGTGGACCTCTGATGTAGAATAGTCACTGTCCAAACAACAAACGAATACAAAGACCAAGATTCAAACCAGAAAGATAAACAAACAACAAAAAAACCTTTTCCACAAGGGGATCTTTGAGTTCCACTCTCAATTAATTCACGACTTCCTCGCTCTATTCCGCAAACAGATGCACTCTCTTATATAATATATCTCCAAATCCACTATACAAATTAATTACAAAGACCCCTATTTATACATGCTTTTGTTCATCCCTTAAGCACATCCATCTCCTATTCCCAATCAATAATTAAAAAGAAACTAAAATGCATGAACTTAATAGTTTTCCATTCTCGAATCTGCATCAACCTCCTTTTATATGTTTCACACTTGTTTATGGTAGAATACCGAAGGATGCTTTTGTATCCCCTTGTCACTGCTCTTACACCATACAGACCACTTAATTTACACTACTAACATTTTTTACTTTTTTTGGCAATTTATTTTTCCGGCTCTGATCTAGGTCGGTGCCATTAAAAATGGTGAAGAGTTGACTCCTCTTGGTTATCATTTGGCGAAACTTCCAGTTGATGTGTTGATAGGGAAGGTTTGTATCAGTAATTTGCTCTGAATAGTTTTCTCTACATTTTGTCTTTTCCTCCTTGACTACATGATTACACTGTATGTCAAGACTCAAAACGATGTGGAACTTTCACTATAATTTATACTCCAGAAGTGCAATGTTATTATTTCTTTTTGGCTAAACTTCCTGGTTATTTAAAATTTCTATTTCGGCCGTTTCTTAAACTTGACGATCGTTAAAAAATCAATTTGATATGAATTTATTAGGCTTTACATGGCTGAGATACACTTTTTACACCCCAATTTGATATGTTTCTTAGTTTGGGACTGTATTCCACCCTTGTTATGCATGTTGTCTTACATTCCATTTTCTCCCAGCAATGATGGCCTTTTTTCTTTGCATCTGTTTTTTTCTACGCACTCGTTCTTTGAAATTGCAGATGATGATTTTCGGATCAATATTTGGTTGCTTATCCCCCATCCTTTCGATTTCAGCGTTTTTAAGCCACAAGTCTCCTTTTGTTTACCCAAAAGATGAGGTCTCTTTCTGATCTAGAACTTCTTCGTCTCCCATCTAAGACTTGGGGGAGAAATAACTTTTATTTATTTATTTTTGTGAGTTGCAGATGCAAAATGTTGAAAGAGCTAAACTAGCACTGCTTACTGATAAAAAAGAATTTGCAAGTCAATCAGATGAAAGTAAAAGACTGTCAGACCACCTCCTCATGGCGGTTGCATATGAGAAATGGGATAAGATTCGGAAGGAGGTAAGTCGAAGAACCTCTTCCATTTACATTGCTATTCTTGTAATCTTAATCACTTCTTATTTTTATATTTCGAAAGAAAGATAATTGTGGTTCTTACTTTTGTTCCCCTTCTTTAAATCACACACTCATGTTAGTTAGAGAACTCTAGTTAGGGTACAAAAGGGCCTTGTTCTAACATATTTATATTTTATCATGGAAATTCAAAATTAGTATTTAAGGAGTTTGAGACATTAGTTCTTACAATGGTGGTGATCAGGTAGACAAACATAGACACACAAAGCCATACAAACACGCACACACATTTACATATCTATATTGAGTTTGTAACCGTGAGAGCATCCTAGCATAATGAATTGTCAAGGCCCGAGTTTCATAAAACCCGGGAAAAGATAATAAATTAAATAAATGAAAATAAAGAACGATATTTCATGTATATACGAAATTACACATTTATGTTCGACCCCAATGGGAAAAATTGGAGCACCTAACAACACATCTTCACAGACCAAGAACTAGGAGATCACCCTTTTCATTCTACGGTGACGGAGGGATCGTACCATGCGAGCTGGTTTTTCATGCTTTTTCCCAAGTCTGGAGAAAGACTAGTTATCTATCTCTTGACTCGAAATGGGAGCAAGTTTGAAAAAGGATCTTAGAGTGTCTAGGGTTGGGTATATTTCTAAAACAAAAATTTACATGTATAACTGTCTTACAAAAGGCTACCTAAAAACGATCGACACTCCAGCCCTTCTCAAGCTGGCTTGAACCTGTACATGTGGTACTCCACTTATAATCAAAATAAAGAAATAAATGAATAAGAAACAAACAAAGGATGAGTCAACTAAACTCATCCTTTGATTGTTTTAGCATGGGTCCCACTTTAGGTTTATCTTTTATATTACAAATGAATATATCTACTACTTAGATATACATACAATTTTCTTTACAAGGGAATTTATTTATTTATTTATAAACCAGGTTATACAGAAACTATTATTGTTGGTTTAATTGTATAATTTACTTTTTGAGATGGAAATTGTTTGTAGTCTCAGAGAACTACCCAACCTTATAGTTTTCCTTTTCTTGAATTTTGGTTGTGCGAAATGGAATCACGTTCTCATAGCAGTGACTTCTGTCATTGGAGACTATGATTTCAGTATTGGCCCAAGACAAATTACTTGAGAAAAATATGCCAAATGTTCAATCCAAGTGCTTCTTGAAATAGTTTTTGTCACAGAGTCAAATTTTCAATTCCAGAAAACTACCTGTGATGGCACAAACTGGGGTTTCACAACCCAACCTGTTCAGCCAACGCACACACTCGCTCACTAGTGTTTATCCTCACGGTTCACACGTGTTTCGCTCACAAGTTTAACCTTCAACGCAGCAGTTAAGACAAACGATATAGACAAGCAGTTTGTATGTAATAACGTAAGTAAATCGCACACCGGAATACAGCCAAAGCCAACCTTCGTTTTATTGCCACAATATTACAAAGGATCAGTTTACATACATACAAGAAGTGTCTAAAAATGAACTCCCTAATCTGTAAACTCTGCCCATGTATTTATATATCTATACATGGCAGTTACATTCGGTTACGATGCATAAATTAAGGGGATAAAACTGCCCACGGCAGTTAGCAGGAGTTAGGACCAATTTCCAGGAGACAAACTGCCCAAAGCAGTAACCGTTCCCGCTCTTTTATGAGACTTCCCATACTTAGCCAAAATCTGCTGCAGCAGCTAGCTAAACGTCCCACTAAACCAGCCCACATTCGTGCCCATTAATGAACCATGTTACCATCAAACGGACTTGCATTGGACCCGTCCAATGACTCATAACCAACTGCCTCACTGAATCAAATCAGTCATGATTCCCCACATTGAATCCCATGTACAAATTCGCTCACTGAGCCGGATCACATCCAACTCAGTCTATGGCCAACGAGACCATTTGTACAGCCATCTCGCTGACCAAGTCACCCCAGAACTAAGGTGCTAACAGTTTTCCACAGTAATTTCAATCATTTCAGTAACCCTCCCCATGTAGTTGATCCATAAATTTTATCAAGAATACTGTCTTGAACCTAAGAGTTGAAAGTTCATCAACTTTTCATTCATAGTGTAGTCATTATGATTCGAATTGCAATTGTAGCCTCTATGCGAGTTTGTATATGTTTTGCTGCATATATACTCTCTCGAGTGCTATAAAGATCTAATCAGTACTAATATAGATTTGTTGTTCTTGCAGACTGGAAACAAAGCTGCACAAAACTTTTGCAATTCATATTACTTGAGCAGTTCAGTTATGCACATGATAAGGTTTTATTTCTTTTGTTACAGTCTACTTTAAGTGTATGAAACTGCTACTTGGGAAGCATAGAGGTTATGTCAAGATTTATTTCTATGTTAGTTTGATCCTATGCTTCAAAATCATTGATGATGTGAAACATGCTTGCAAAGATGATATATATTCAATTCCACTAGTGCAACACAGGTAACCAATGCGGAAGGAATAATACAATGAGATGTTGTAACTTTGATGTCAATTACAAAATTAGTTTCAGTTTTACTAAGTTTCTATTATAAGCAGATCTAATGAGGGCATCATAGCCGTAATGGAAAATGATTATATAAGAACCAAACACAAAATAAATGAATAACCAACAAAAAGATAACCTTTATCACGAGGGTATCGAAGTTCACACCATCAAAGAGAACTGATGAATGACCCGTGTTTATGCTGCTTATGATTGAGATTAATGGGGTTTTCAAAATTATTAAGTTCTACAGCAACTTGACTTGAATTGAAGAATCCTTTGTTTAATATGTTTAGTTTTTCTAAGCCATTTGCAAGTCTTCCTGATCCATTTGTTCTTTTGTGTAGAGACATGCGAATACAGTTTGGCACATTGCTGGCGGATATTGGTTTGATCAATCTTCCGCCGAACTTCCAGGTACTTATATTTCTTTTCCTTTTCATTTCGTTTTTCCTAACTCAAGATGCCTCTTTATAATTTACTTCCAGTTATGAGGAGAATTTTATCAAGTTTATCCTGTTACAAGTTAAATGCTTCATACTTGTAAATGTTCAATTAATAATGACCTAAAAATGCTTAGGCTTTACGTTTGGCACGTACTGGTAAATCTTTAATTACTTGAGTTTTGTCACCCATTCCTCAACTACTTGAATACTATCTGTTTTGTTAAAAACACATATGCCGCCACCTGGTGGACAACATGTCTAGTTTTTAATCTTAGATTTTACGACAATTATGCGGAATAATGTATGATAGTTTTCAGTTTCCAATCCAGGTAAAGGTTCAAACGTTTCTATTATTGGTTAAGTATATTATGCTTTGAACTGATTGTTTTGATTCCCCTTGTTGATGTTCATTAGTTATTGGCACATAAGAAATCTGCACCTTTAAGGTTTTGTAAACACCTGTTGAGTATTTATTTTTTGTTCCAGGTGTGGGGACAAAAGAATGAGAAAATTGATAATTGGCTTTCCGATATGTCACATGCATTCAACATATACTCATGCCATTTTCCAATTGTGAAGGTATACTAATTTTTCTTGTTCTTAATTTGAACAATTTAATGAAAGCCATATATTTGTTTTGACGTTTAATTCATATCTTTAATTTTGTAAATATTATTCAGTTTTGTACTTAAAAGGATCGAGGGTGGGATTTTTCCCCGAAAAACCAAGCCGAACCGAAACCAACCTGTTCGGCGTGGTTATCAAAACAAAAAAGGCAAACCGAAATCAAAATATATTTTCGGTTTGGTTTCGGTTTACATTTTAAAACCGAAATATAACAGAACCAAAAACCGAAGGTATTTAAATTAATTTGCTACCGAGCACTAGTTTATACTACATACGTATTCAAAAAATAGATAAACACGTATAATCGGCAATTCTAAATGCTAGTATTTATTTGTATTATTCAGTCGTCAATTATATGAACATTACGTCTATAAATGGCACTATTCTTGTAGTTTTGCTTGATAGTTTAGTTTTGTTTATTACATTTTTTAATTTTGAACTCTTGAAGAAATAATTACTATAGTTGCTTCATTACTTGTGTATCTGTGTTTTGAAGCTTTTAAATAGTGTTATAAATTAATTTTTTTTAAATTGTATTTATGTTAGAAATTGAGTTTATCTAATGCTTAATATTTTTAAATAAAAAATATGTTTAAATTTGGTTTGGTTCGGTTTTACAATAAAAAACATCAAAACCAAACCGAAACTGAATTAAATCTTTCGGTTTTGTTTTTGGTTTAGCGCAAAATCAAACGGTACCAAACCGATCCCCCGATGTCCCTTATTGTCGCTTTTGGTGCATTTTTAACTAATTCCTGATGTTTTTTGTTTTATTGCACCTTTTGAACCACGGCATAGGCCATGCTCTATAATCATTTACTGCATAGAACATTGTGTTTTGCATTTTTTTTACCCCAGTTAAACCTTTAAAAAGGCCTTATTGATGAGGTTATACTGTTGAAGTCTTTATTATGTTAATTTGGTAGGTAATTGTTACGGCCCGGGAGAGCTAATATACATACATCTTTGGAAAAGATATTTGTTACGTCTCGGGATACATATTTGAAAAAGACAATGTACAAAGCTTTATTTGCAACAGAGTGTCCCTATATTAGTTATTGGCATCTTCATGAATATTATAAGTCTGTAGAGGCCAAATCGGGATAGAAATTTAGCATATTGGTATGAGAAATCCTCTCTTCCGTAAGGTCGAGACCATAGTTATACAAGGCGGCAGCTGGTACAAGGGCGGGAGAGAGGAAACAGATGGTAGTTAGAAGTGAGAAAGTGCTATCCAAAGTGCCTAAGGAAAAATTATATGTTCATTGATAATTATATGCAATGAAATACTATTAAAAGATAATTATTTTCCCGATACTTTTAAAAGTAAACACGAAAACATAAAACTCTTTTATGAGTTAACATAGGTATACGAGCCGATCTGGAAGAGATCTGGATGTGGTTTGTGTAGGCAAATACAAATTGGGTCCTAAATCCTAATAATGATAGATAATTTTTCATTCATCTTTCCACTTCTCGTTATTACCATGTATCTCTTTCCCTTTTTACACGTGATATGAAAGTTTCCCCGAGCTTCTGATGACAAAAGTGCGGAAGCGAGCTTCTGAGGCCGAGCATCTATAGGTTAGGAGGTTCCTGCAACTATAGTCGAGACTACTGACAAGATTTAGTGAGATTGTTTCCAAAAGGAGGGATGTATGAAAAATCTTCTCTTACGTAAGGTCGCCACTCATCTAACAAAAATTCAGTGAAAGCAGTGCCAAAGGAGGAATGGAGAGGGAGGGAATAAAGCAGCTGTATCTGATGTAAATTTTCAGTTTATATTCTCATTGATCATAAATTAACGGCACTGCATAAATGATGACAAGTCAGCAATATCACAGAAGCCTGTATACAGATACCATTTTACTACTATGTCTTGGAGCAGTATTGAATTTTTTCCCCATAGAAAGCGGAATCAGAATCAACTAAGTCAAGCCTAATCACTCACTACGAAGAAGTGAGGAAAGCCCAATATCTTATTGGGGGGGGGGGGGGGGGGGGGGGGGGGGGGTACTCTCGTGCCTTCCTCAGTGTTGGGTGATCTATTGCTTGATCTATTTAGGAAAGAGGAAGAAAGATCTCGCATAAGAATCGGAATATGGCGAAAAGCGCTGGAATGCGAGAAAGTATGGGCTATAAAGAGGAAGATTGTTTTTTTTCTTCTGATATTTGAAATGATTTGATTATTGGTTAAATCATTGTGTGCTAAACAAGTGTGTTTTTTTATGGGCGGAAGTCTTTATTATGAGTGTTGTCCTCGATAAAATGTTTCTGTGTTAACTCTTAGAGCTTTGGAACCAAGTCATCGCTTATTTGCAGCAACAGTATAGTTACAAGTTTGATAATCACTCATTGCATTTACTAATTCCTTTCACTCAGGTTCTAGTAGCTATTGGCATTTAGCGCTGATAAAATCTGAGATAATATTATTTTTGTGCAAGTCTTGTTGCGTGTATTCTTTCTTGTAATAATTATTTTTTGTGCAGGCATTAGTGTGTGCAGGTTTATATCCCAATGTTGCTGCCACAGAAGATGCGGTTGTTAGATCAGCTATTGGTGTACTTAACAACTCTGTTGGTTCTGTAACAAAGGAACACCCGTCATGGTACGATGGAAAACGAGAAGTTCGCATACATCCCTCTTCTATCAACAGCAGCTCAAAATCCTTTCACTACCCCTTCATTGTTTTTCTTGAAAAGGTTGGCTTACCTATTGAGTTAAATAACGTCTATGTATACTAAGTTGTTATATCATTTTGGTTTTGTCCACCAGTCTAAAAAACACAGTACCAATTAGTACACTAAATTTACAGTCCTCGACGGTTTAGTACACATGTACCAAATTGAGTAACATACATAATTTTGATGCTTAGTTGGGACATCAAGAACTTCATATACTTCACTATCGCGGTTTTCATGTTATCTCCACTAATAATGTGTTTTATATTTTAGTCTCGGGTTTATAATTGTAGCGTAGAGTTTTTGTTTGTTTGAGTGATGTCAATACTAATTTTCATATAATGGTGTATACAATCGAAATTTGATGATATGTTGCTGTAGGAAACTGCAACTAATCCACTGTATATAGTCATGTTATGTCACTTTTACATTCACACATTGTTTCTTCTAATTTTACTTGGGTGATGCCATCCTGATATCCACATAAGCAAAGGAATGTGAAAGAAACGGAAATGTGTTATATTTGGCTTTTATATGGATTGCAGTCCACTTAGTGTAAAATTGTGGTTACTTTTGGTTGATTTAAAGAGTGTTTGAACTTGTAGCTTTATATGTGCTTATATATATATATATATATATATATATATATATATATATATATATATATATATTTCTTTACGGCTAACAACAAATTTTAATAATATTTTATGATGGCAGGTTGAAACTACCAAGGTTTATCTGCGGGATACGACAGTAGTCTCTCCTTACTCTATTTTGCTCTTTGGTGGCTCCATGAAGATTCAACACCAGGTATCTAATGTTGGTATTTGTGCAAATTGCTTATTAAGTTGCAGAGATTAAAATATTATAGTTGGATATAAATGCAAATATATTCTTTTGAAACCTACTGGTATATAGATGGTCAGTATAACTTGTGCAATATCATTTAACTCATTTTTATTCATTGCAATGAAGATAGTTTCAAATATGTAAGGGGGAAATAAGGTTGAGAAAATAGTCAGCAGGATAAAGTGTTACAATTTTTTTCCTGAACTTTGCTTTCTTCTTTTATTTAAAGCCTCAAATTCATGTTACTGATTAGTTTGTTTCTTAACGGCAGGATGGATTTGTGACTATCGATGGTTGGATAAAATTAGTAGCACCTGCCCAAATTGCCGTCCTTTTCCAAGAACTTCGTTCAACTCTCCATTCTGTATTGAGAGAACTTATTAGAAAGCCTAAGGTAAGGTTTTCTCCTCAAATTGTTAATAGGCAGAACAAATAATATATGACAGTTATTTCGTACATCTAGACGTACCCTCTGGCATGTATAACATTTTATTTTTGTTCCTTATTCGCCTAACATAGACAAGATAAAGTTATAAAGTTAATGTGAACTAAAACGGGGGCCAACTATATTGGCATTAGTGAACCCTTTTGCTGTGAATATATAGTTTGTACTTTTAGTATGTCTGCATGATCATATTCCTTTTCATGACTTAAATCACCCTGCGCTACTCTGTTGCAACAATTGAATGCATTATTTTCTATTTTCAGATGGGAACTGTAGTTGACAATGAAGTGGTTAGATCAATTATACATTTGTTGCTCGATGAAGACAAATCACGAAAGTAATATTGTTGGTCATGAGCCTAATTTTTCTTTGAATAATAATCTGAGCGGATACACGAGGCTTTATGATTGCATTGGTTACTATATACACAAGGTAACAGATTACTTGAAACAAAAAGAAGACAGTGTGGGTCTTCAAGTTCCAAGCATAGCCTTTTTTCTATCTATGGTAAGTAATCCATCTATACACTAGGACTTAGAGAAGATATATCTCAACAAATTAGCTATTAGTAGCATCATTTTTCAGGTGGATAAACTGTTCTATGGTTGATTTCTTGTTTTTTTTTTTTTTTTTTTTTTTTTGGCGTTTGGCAGGATATTACTATAACAAATCATGATCATTGGAAAATTTACAAAGTAGAAGGGAGTCAGGCATTTACCATCTTCCAATTATATAGGGGGGAAACCAGGTGTTAATGGTTTCATAGTTGAAGAGAACTTGTTTACATTGTCTCCCATTTGGATTGTATTAGTTTCAATATTATTGAAATCAGTCGAGAACATGAGGCTTACAGTTAAACATGAAACAGTACATCTAAAGAAATTTAAAATTACTTCAGCGACTAGATTACTCTTTTCACAAAGCCTAAAATTATTGAGAAACGTTACTCATAACGAAGATGTGGTGTTTTTTTAGATGACGGGCTTGGTGAGTTTAAAATACCCTACTTCAGCGACTGGATTACTCGTCTTGGCTGTTGTATTGAAACTTAACGACTAATATTTCGATCCAATCGTTGAAAATGATTCTTTCAGCCGCATAAGCTTAAAATGAACTTCAACTACTCGGTCCCATTTTTTCAAGAATGAAGTAATCAAGTCAATTGAGATTAAATTGAACTCACTTTTATATTGAACCTAAAAAATTTATTTAAGCTGCCCAAAACTTCCATTTTATAGATAAAAAATGAAACTAAATCAAAGCTTGAATAAATTTATTAGACCTTTGTGAAGTTTACTTGGCAGCCTGCATAAAATCTCTAATAGGAAGTTTGTGTTTTAGTGTTCGGAGGCTAGTGAAAACGTTTTCACAATTAAGGTTAACTATTAATCGAGTATCAAATAAGAAAACGGAAATATTTGTAACGATAGACATGTTGAAATTAGATTTTCTTTTTGACCCTATATTGCAAAAATGAATTTGGTATTTGGTAACAATCCTTTATTTTCTCTCCATAACACCACTGCAAACGAACATCACACCATATTTGGTGTGATTTTGGCACCAAATTATGATCTTATCTATCACTAAAATGATTCAATTTCAACACCAATTGAATGCAAATGAATATCTTTACACTGTGTAATGATTCATCTACGTCAAACACCATTCACTTATTTTTTTTTATGTATTAATATCTTAGTATAATAGTTTTCTTGAAAATGACTAATCTTATTAAATAATTTTAGTAACAGGATTTTAAAATTGAGGTTAGATTTTTATACTACACTTTTTCTAAAAAAACGCATAACCGTAGAAAAAATCTACGGTTTGCAGTGATTTTATATAAACCGTAGATTAAATCTACGGTTTGCAGTGACTTTATACATACCGTAGATTTAACCTACGGTTTGAAGTTAATCACTGTAAACCGTAGATTAAATCTATGTTTTGCAGCGTTTTTTCATAAAAAAAATTTACATAAAATAAATTTGGTCAATTTTAACAATTAAAATATTGAATTTTTTTTCAAATTAAACATGATTTTTTTTAATAAAAAAACTAAATGCCTTATTCTTAAAATTTTACATAAAATAAATTTGGTCAATTCTAACAATCTCTCAAAATAAACACAAAATTTACACAAATTTACACAAAAAAAGTTGATTTGATAAATTTTATGTTTTTGGTTCATTTTATTTTTTTGTCAAGTGTATAAGTTGAGATTTATTGAAACATTAACTAAATCGTCAATTTTTGTGAAGTGTTTTTGATTTGTTTTTAACACTTGGATAACGCAATATGAAACATTAACTAAGTCGTCAATTTTGTGTCAATGGTCAATTTTCTTGAATTAAACAATCATAAATTATATAAATTTCATAAAAGAAATTAACTCAATATGCAAACATGAACTAAATTTCAACAAACATATTTATTAAGCATGATACATCATATAAATTTACAACAAATTGGAAAAAAGAGTAATTTACATAAAATTAAAAATAAAAAACTAATTATGGACTTATAGGTCTATAGCTTCTTATTCAGTTGCAATCTGCTTTCCCGATTGCCTTTCTAGCGCCATATATAAGTTGAAATTTGCTCGAAAAAGTTACTTCCATGGCTCAGCAGCCTCAGTGCGTGTTTGTTCCCAACGTGCTATAATTCTTGGCATTTGGAAGATCCCTTCTTTAGGAATAACTTGAGCATAATGACAACTGTTGACGTACACTATTACAGTAGGGATGTAATATGTCGTTTCAGGAGGCGGACCAGTATAAAGAGGTAAAAAAGTGGCGTTTCATATTTGTACCCCTCCATTTTTATTTGGCCATAAAGACAACAATACAATTGTCATATTATAATGAGAAGCAATTAAAAAACCATAAGACGGAAATCTCATCCATTTGTCAGAAGGGGCGGGATTTGTAGCATGATAAAATTTTTAACTTGATCAATATAATCATAGCGGTAACCTTCAAAATCAAGACTCTCAAACAGCTTATAATAAACATCTTTCATTTGTTGCAGCTCTTGAAACAACTCACATCTAACCACGTACCAATCATCTTCCCCATGCTCTTTACCCGTCACATATCACGGCCCCGCGTGTAGTATTCCGGATAGTCATCGAGGTTCCCGTAAGGTTGCCAGACTATCTGTAATCAGCAAAATTATTATTAGAATATGTAAACAATGGTTTAAAAATACTAGTAATAAATTCTGCGAACATAAGACTAATGAAAACATATACAACATATAATACGTAAGTTACATGTAGGAAATAAGAAAGTTAAAATTTACCTGGTCATGCGACATATGGTCAAACTGGTCCCGTATGTGGACCACATTATGTCCGTAGACATATGACTTATCATTAGTAAGCCTCCAAATCTTCCATCTGTAATATACAAAAAAAACCCGATAAACAATAAATATAAATAAGATAAGTAAATGATAGATGACACAATAAAAAAAACACAAATCCAATACAAAAACTAAATAATATCATACCTGTAACTGAGGGGGAACCTAGGCAACCCCTCAGGTGGCTCGATATCTTTCGGCAGCTCTTCACATAGTCTAACCAGCAGTAGTCTGTTCATCGCCCACATATCGAGAAACATCACGGCCCCGCTTACTCATGTAGATTTATCACGCACCAACTTGCATAAATTAGCCTCTAACCAGGCCAAAAGAGCTGATCCCCAACTATACTCTGCACATGTGTCAAAATCCTCCAGAAATGGCAGAGGCCATATTGGAATCTGATCACTGCTCTTATCTGAAAACACATGTGCCCTAAGTAATAATAACATGACAGCCCTAGACTGATATAGCAAACGCTCCTCACTAAGGTTGGGGGTAATTCACCAAAGGTATGTAACATCCAATCAAGTCTAACTGTCAAACAGTTTGTATCAACTTGATTGTCAGCAGGTCTAACACCCAATAAACTCTCTATCATATCTAACATGCTCGCCCTGTTATCATTCCGCTCCGATCGGGTAACAGCAAGACCATCCACCCTGAGACCAAACATAATCTCTACATCATGTAATGATATCCCCAACTCTCCACCGACAAAATGGAACGAGTGCGTCTCATCACGCCACCTATCAACTAAGGCTGTAAGCAAGCCTCGGTCTACGCTATAATTACCTATAGTGTGAATACCATAAAAATCAGTCCTAATCATATTTCCAACTACTCTGTCAGGCGTCGGTATCTGCCAACTATAATTATAAACCCTAATTTTATGGGCATCTCCTCTATCCGCTTCTTTTCCAGCATCACAAGTCTGATTTGAAATATGACCAGTCTATCGTAAAATGCCCATCATGCCTTTAATCTGTGGACCTGGCTCTGCCATCCTAACTATTTTTATTTTTAACAATAAAAACAACATAAGAAACATACACATTTAATGATAACCAAACAATTATTCTAATTATCTAATTAAACAAATTTTAATAAAAACTCAATTTTTTTATAAAATGGAAAAAATATCAACAACCCCAATTTTTATTGGTGATTTGGGCAAACAAACTAACTAAAAAACATAATTTTATAAAACACCTAATTTTTAAAACGGGTAAATATTAATAAAGCGTAACTATTTTTATTTTTCTCAATCAAAACAAATAAGCATCATAAACATGTAACATCATAATCAAACCATTAGTAATAAATATCTAAATAAACAAATTTGAATAAAAACACTAATTTTTTTATAAAATGGGACAAATATCAACAATTATTATAATTTCTATAATTAATATAAACAAACAACAAACAATCATATATAACTAAGTGAATAATCAATTTGCATATTTTATATATTTTTTTCTATTTTACAAATTAAAATTACACAAAATAAATAATAAATTAAAGAATAAAAGAAATATCAACAATTATTATAATTTCTATAATTAATATAAACAAACAACAAACAATTATATATAGCTAAGTGAATAATCAATTTGCATATTTTATATATTTTTTCATATTTTACAAATTGAAATTACACAAAATAAATAATAAATTAGAGAATAAAAGAAATACCTTGAATTAGGGATAGATTTGATTGATGATTTGAGGTTTTTTGTTAAGAAAGTTGATAGTTATTGTGGTTGATTGATTTGAGTTTTTTTGGATGAAAAATTTGGGTTTTTTTAGAGAAAGAGAGAGAGTGTGTAGTATAAAAATTTGTATTTTTTTTTTAAAAACGTGAAATTCTGTTTTCAAGGGACTGTCTGTGTAATTTTTGCACAGAGACTGACTGTGTAATTTCTGAAAAATGGGGACTGACTATGTAATTTTTGCAGAATTGTTGCAGACCGTAGATTAAATCTACGGTCTGCAGTAATTCACTGTAAACCGTAGATTAAATCTACGGTTTGCACAGAATCACTGCAAACCATAGATTTTTTTTACGGTGTATGCGTTGTTTCAGAAAAAGTATAGTATAAAAATCTAAGCTCTTTAAAATTAATGACAAGTAAAATTTGAAAATACTAATACTATCCTTGTATTGTGAATATATGATTAAGAAATATTACGAGTTGATTTCTAGAATTATTAATAAACATAGAAAATGACAGTCTTTAAACAATATGCTAATTAGCGTGATGTTGGGCATAAATTGACTGAAAAATAAACATAGTATAAATTACACAATTTTAATTTTTCTTATGAATTTATCACATGCTCATAGAGTGATGACACACTATTTCTGTAACGACCCGATCCTCCGAGCAGACCGTCACCATCTGGTTCTTACCACCAATATTGTCCGCTTTGGTCCAATTTCGTCATCGCTTCTTGGGCCGCACGACTTTAAAAGGTTCTGGTGATAAAAATGAGGATACTTTTATCTTATATACCATATAGGTACTACATATCTAGGCGATGTGGGATAGCTCACTTCTCTTTATCACGGTATTTTCCTACAAAAATCCGGGTTCTTACACTCTTCCCCCATTCATACACGACGTCCTCGTCGGGCACGCCGCTCTTCCGGGGTTGCCAGTGCCCACATCAGCTAGATAGCGGCTCTGATACCAATTGTATACCACGGTATTTTCCTACGAAAATCCGGGTTCTTACAATTTCACATGGCAATTCCCTAATCTAATATGGTTTCAACAAGTGACAACTTGATTGGTATGTGTCACCGACTAATTCAATTTTACTTTTTAGTTTTTCTTCTAAATAGCTATGTAATGCACCACTTTTCAATTATGAAGTGTGAAGAAAATATAGTGGCAGCAAGAGTTTGATCATCATAGTTGTACTTGTAATTTAAAAAAATAAAAAAATTAAACCGACTAATATACTAATAAGAGGTGAAACCTCTATCATAGAGGGCAAGAATCATACAAACTATAACAAAATAACATTTTATAACGATTAATTGGTGCTCAATCGCCAAATACTAATAATAAACCCATCTCTACGAGAATTAGAAAATTTCTCAAATTTACTCGTACAATTGGTAACATAAAACTAAGTTAATTTAAAACATTTTCCGGACTCGAACGTGTCCCATCATACAACCTTAAATTTCTTTCTCTCCACATCCAATACACTGTGGAAGCGAAGAACGTTTTAGCTAGACAAGCGGAAGCCGACTTTCTTATAAAGAGATCTGAAACCCAGTTCATCAACGAGTTACCCTATAACCCGAGACCTAGAACAATCATGAAGTGTGAAGAAAAAACCGTGAGAGAAAGAGTTTGATTATCAAAGTTGTATTTGTAAATTCATACGTTCATAGTATAAAAAAAGGTAATCATATTTTTCTGGAATATGACTTAAATCCGAATTGTTGACACGCTAAACCATGTTATATCTCGTGTTTTATTTTTTTTCTTTGGATACTCATTCCATTATTCTATTAATTCCATTATTAATAAGGAAATTTTGAGCTTAAAAAAGAAAAAAGAAAAAAACAAGTTAAATTTGATAATACTAATATTTTTGTTGTATTGTCAAAATACAGGTTAGGAAATATTATAAAATAATTTAGATAATGATTAATGAACATAAAAAGGAGAATATTTGAAATACAATAATAATTAACGTGATGTTTGACATAAATTGGTTAAAGATGTAAGCAACTTACATGGTATAAAATATAAGGGTGCATCTTTTTCCAGTCCAATATTTCTGAAACCAGTGCGGTTTCGCAGATAACATAACATATCGCACATAATGTATGCGAATTTGACTTTTTTTAAATTGGTCAAACTTTGTATATAATAAGTGCGAAGTATTGTATTATTTGCAAACTGTTTTAATAACTACGATTCCGCACTGGAATCAGCTTCTCCCCAAAATAAAAAGCTGCAAACTCCAGCAAACACACACATCAACACGCTTGAAGGGACAATACATCAACAATTCAATGCGAAACTTAAAAGGTTGAAATGACAATTCCTAAAGTTTTTACTATTAATATTAATATAGGTATCTCTATTCCTATTCTTCAAAACAACAAAACACATTTCTGAAACCTTGTTTTCTACTTCTCCAAAAAAAACTAACAGAAAAAAACAATTCGAAATGAGTTTTGAAAGCGAAAATGAGTAAACTCCACAAAATTAATTTTGGGGTTCTCAAATGGTTATCGGTAGCAACAACTCCACTAACTCAATTCTCAATGGTACAAAATATTTCACAAATGATGAACAGTGAGAAACGGTTAAAAATATGATGGGTTATCTAGACCCTATTGTTTTACAACTTGTTTTTTTTTTTTTTTTATCAAAGGAGAGTTCTGTGCCTATAGGTGGGACAAAAAAACCAAGGGTAAAAATAGTTTGTCGTTGTTATGGTTCGTATCACCAAAGAAAATCGTCCACCACCAACTCAGGTACAATAAAAACAAGATGTCCATTTAGTATTGATGCTTACGTAGTTAATAATCAATGGAAATGTTATGTAAGAAATGATGTGCATAATCATCCTCCGGTCACATATGTTCAAGGAAATTCTAGGGCCGCCCGTTTAAAAGAACCCGAGATAAAAATAGTTAAATCTCTACAAAAAACTAGTTGCAGCATAAGATCAATACTCGAAGCTATCCAATATCAATTTTCTGATAATGTCTCTAACACAAAATCTATGCATAATTGTATTGCAAAATATAATTTGAAAGAAGTGGAGGATAGAAATAAAATTCAATAGATTTTGTTCATGTCACATGAAAAGAGGTTACTACTATTTTTACAATAAATATCAATATTTTAAATAGCGTTATCGCTAGCGTAGCGTTTTTTCGAGAGAAACGCTAAAAGCGCAAATAGCGTTGCTACATAGCGCTTTGCGGTGTACTTTTTTTTTATACCTAAATACATATAAATATAGCATTAAATTCAGAACATCTAATAAAAATTAACTAAATATATATAAAAAGTTGTAACTAATAATCACAAAATGATTGTATTTGAGATGTCAGAGCATTTACTTTGTTTGCAAGAGTTTTGGAGTTTAATTCTCTTTAGCCTCCAATAATTTCATTAAAAAAAAATAATAAAAAAAAAAAAAAAAAATTTGGACTGCACCCGCTATAGCGTAAATAGCATTCCTATAGCGCTAATTTAGCGTTTTTCCATCCAAATAGCGGTTTATCATAGTGTTTTTCGGCCGAAAAACGCTATTTCGCGAACTATAGCACAATATAGCGCGCTTTTTAAAATAATGATAAATATGAACCAACCGACACCTTAGAAAGTTTATTTTTTTCCACTGTAGTTCGATAAGTTTGTTTTGCGCCTATCCTTTTGTAATCTTTATGGATAGTACATATATAAGGTAAATAGGTTTAATATTCCATTTTTGGAAGTTGTGGAGTTTCTTCAACACAACAAAGTTTTTGCGTTGGATTTGTCTTTATGCGTAATGAAACGAAACAAAATTATGTATGGGCCTTGCAATGTTTGAAGGTGGCTTTAAATGGTTGTGAATTACATAGGGTGATATTGACCGATACAGAGACATGACTTAAACGAATGCACTAAGTATCGCTTTCTCAAATTTTAATCATTTCTTGTGTACATTCCATATAGCCAAAAATGTTTTAAGCAAGGATAAAGGTATTATCCCAAGTGATTATTGGAACAAATTTACGAGGGCATGGGACGAAATCGTCGACAGTGACACACATGAGTATTATAATCGGTTGGTAAACAATTTTTTTTACTGATTATTCAGAATATCCTAAGTTATTGTCATACATATGCGATTTACTAGATGAGTATGGTCATAAATTTGTTGCATGTTTTACCAATCACACTATGCACTATGATAATAGAACGACTAATCGTATGGATGGTCAACACTCACAGCTTAGAAAATACATTAGGATATGTACGGGTAACTTAAATTCCGTTTTTATTCAGATTGAAAAAATATTGGCTAAACAATTCAACGCTATTAAAAAAGAGTTGGAGTTATCGAGGAGTTCTTTTAAGCATGCTTTTAAAATTCCCTTGTTTAACTATCTTAGAATCTCAGTTTCACTCCAAACACTTGAAAGCTTTCAAGTGTTTGGAGTGAAACTGAGGTTCTAAGACAGTTTAGGAAAGATTGTGAAGGGCTCTCTTGTCACCACCAAATTAGTCTGTTTTAGTATTTCTTGTGTTAGGACAGTCTATTCCTTTATAATCTATTAATATTTTCTAGAGGAAATTAGATGTGTATGATGAGGTTGAGAACAGTAATGACGTAGATGGGTTTCAACATGTTTTTGATGAGTTTCGTACAATTTACAATGCTAAAAATTCAGGAAATAAATGTCCTATGAAAAAATAGCTCCTACATATATCAGTCCCCTCCAGGAGAACGTTGAATGAGCCAGAAATTAAAAAAATAAGGGAAGAGCAAAAAAAGGGACACTTCCACGAAAAGAGATAAACCGGCTTTCAAATACGTGGAAGAACAATTCTCTCAAAAAAGCACCGGTGCGAAAAAAAAAAAGATAAAAGGAAAGGCAAATTAACGAAAAATAGTTCACCAATGAGAACCTCAGTCCCTACCAAACCCAAAAACCCTAGTGGACCCCCTCGCAAACAATTTGTGCATAGTGAGCAAATATATCATTTGTATCACTCTTTTATTGAAAGGATAGACGACATGAAAGGTTATGGAAAATGTGGTTTTCGAGTGATTGCTCAAGCTGTGGGTAAAGAAGGGGAGCTGATGATTGGTTTGAAATGAAAAAAGAATTATATAATGAGCTTCAAAACCATCTCGACCCATTTTATAAGTTCTTTGAATGTTTTAATGATAAAAAACGGTTTCAATTCACGAGTGATTCGTTCTCCTGGGATTCAGACAAATCCACTACCAAAAATACTAGACAAATCCACTACGTATTTGAGGACCTTGACTTTGAGTTCGATGATTCTTCGAATTTATTCAGTTAATGGAGCGGGGGTCTAAACGCACTAGAATCATCATGCAGCGTATGCTCGTGGGAGGTGATTGGCAATCCATGTTCCCATTGTACGGTCGTAAGAGGTGTATCTAAAAACATGCCCTTTGGATGGGGTTGATCGCCAACAGGTCGAGGAGTAGTGTTCCCCAAACCACTAGAACTACCAGCACCACTAACAAATCCACTACCAAAAATACTAGGCCGACCAAAAACAGGCTCAGCATAGCCACTACCAAAACTACTGGGCGGACCAAATGAACATGATACACTACCGAACGTAATAAAACCACTCCCAATAGGACTGCCAGCTAGACCAGAAGCATGTCCACCACTAAACCCAAAAAAATTACTCTCACTAGAACCACCAACAAAACCGGAAGCAGGGCCACCGTCACTAGAACTAGGACAAGAATCATGGCCATCAATATGCCTCATATCATGGTCAGTAGGCCCAATATCATGGTCAGCAGGCCCAAGATAATGGTCAGCAGGCTCATCAGCAAGAGCAGGAGCACGCCCATGACCACGACTACAACGTCTACCACGGCCGCGAACACCATCTACATTGACATCATCGTCGTCATCGTGATCGTCATCGTTAGCATCATGTCCGTCATCACCGCCACTTGGATCAATTTCTAGCTGTCCACACGATGCGTCTATATAATCCACATCACTCTCGATCTCGTGTTGTACGAAATATCGATAATTATGACGCACAATATGTACCTGAAAATATTGATACATATGGAATGTTGTTAATAAAACTAAACATATATGAAAAACAGTAACATAATTATAAAGATAAATTTTGTTTCGAAACTAAACACTTACCAAACCATGAATCTTGCCCCCTGATAGTTGGAAAACAGGATCTTTATCTTTCTTTTTTGTCGGAGTAGTGATACGGTGGCGTGTTCGATCTTTGTACCAACCCATATATCATGGGGCCACAAATTCAGTGGTTGTAGGCGCAGTCGAATCCATAAGTCACCCTATGTGATTGTTTCATATATCGATAAAAAAATCCATGCTCAGTAGGCCAGTCATGGTTAGGATGGCCTCTTCGACTCATGTTATAAACGAGTATGTTTTTTCATGTCTTTTTAGCAAACTTTTGGTAGAACCCAAACTACCTCTTGTACCTATCGCTAGGATGCCACTCAACATTCTCCATACATATGAGTGGCACATTCGCATGCCAAATTGCACGTCCTGCGGTGTAGTGGCCTGTATACTGATCAGTGCTGCCGTACGGCTGCCATATAATCTGTAAACGACAAAAAAATAAGAAGCAGAAAACATATAATTATGGCGACTCGGGAAAGTTAACATATAATATAAGTAATCGGGAAAATGTAACAAAAAAACACAAAGCAAAAACACTAACATGTTCGTGTTCGAGCCGATCAAATATATCTCGAATCACCTTCACATTATGTGTGACTATATCCGGATTTTCAGTCCCATATAGAGAAGCTCATCTGTAAGGTTAAACAAATTAGTGAAACATTATTTTAGTAAATTAATTAACAAAATGCATTGCCAAAATATAGGTTATATATATTTAATAAATTAACTACGGAAAAAAATGTTAACTAACCTAATTCTCAGCGATGGTCTAGGGAGACCTGCCTGAGGCGCGAAATCAGGAGGCAAACTCGGAATAGGTATAACGACTTCTATCTTTGTCCAAGTCCAGAACATCAAAAAAATAAGGAGACCAGACACACTATTGTTTATCCCCTCTACCATCCTACACATCGCTCGGTACAAAATATGCTAATATGGTTGATCCCCAACTATATGTACTGCACTCATCGAAATCAGCCAAAAATGGCCAAGGCCATACCGCAACTGATACTCCTGATTTATCTAAAAACCACTGAGACGCAAGTAACATTAGACTGGCAGCTCTAGCAAAGCAAGCCAGAGTTTGTTCATTTGCATTCTCTTATAATTTAATCAACAACACACTTGTATTTGTATCGCCGAGGCCTGGTCTAATACCTAGCAACTCCTGAATCATATTTAACCTAACTGTTGGCGTCATCCCCTTCTCAGAACGGATAACAGTACGCCCGTCAACCTTCCTACCAAGCAATAAATCCACATCTTGTAGAGTGATATATAGTAATTTCACCAGCACAAAAGTGAAAGGTATGGGTCTCGTGACGCTACCTATTCAATAAACACGTAATCAATGCTCTATCTAAACGATAAAATTCTATACTGTACAATCCATAAAAGCCAACCCTCATAATATAAGTTAAAAGTCTAAGGTCATCTGAGCCACGAAATTCAAAGTTATATGTTCTAATTGCACTCTTATCATTCTCATTCCAAATTTTTGTCGAGCGGTGATTAGGTTGGTCGTATAACACATACTCATATGCCTTTATCGGACCCGACTCTAAACGAGAATTCATCATAGCCTATACGGAAAATTGTATTGTAATAATAATAATAATAAATAAACCAATAATTAAATCATAATTTGTACATATCAACATATTACATGCGTTTATCTGCCAAAATCAAATAATATAAACAATTTTTTCCAATTTGTAAATTTACCCTAATCAAACAAATTATATTACCTAAAAATATAATCCAATAGGTTAAAGAATTTGCCAAAACATTCATCATTAGCTAAATTTTCCCTAATTTGAGAATTTGCCCTAATTTATAAATTTTCCCCAATCGGTGTTTGGTTTACCTAACGATTAATGATTATATAACTAGTAAATAAAATTTAACCAACAATTCATCATTATATAAGAAATTATTATGAATTGTAATAGAAATTATTATGAATCGGAATATAGATGTGTTACAATTGGAGAGGGTATTTTTTTTACGAAAAGATGATTTTTTTTTAGTGAGAGGGTGTTTTCGGTTTTTTAGTTTTGTGAATGGCTTTTGTTTTGGGGCACTATTTCGAATAGATCATATATATATATTTTACACATAATATAATACACTATTTTGCACTTATTATGTACGAAGTTTGACCAGTTTAAAAAAAGTCAAATTTGTATATATTATGTGCAATATGTTATGTTCGGTGCGAAACAGCACTGGTTTCATAAATATTGGAATGGAAAAAAGATAAATTACATACCTTTCTAATGGAGTAATACTACCGTACACCCGGTGCACTATAATTTAGGGTGTGACATCCACTAAAAACTCAACACATATTAATGAAACCAAAAATAACTATCATAAAATTAATTAAAAATTAAAACAAATTTTTTTTATTGGTTGGCACACCCTTAATTATAATGCAGAGGGTTTATGGTGTATGGTAGTGTTTTTTTTTTTTTTTTAATGTTTTGGGTTGAATTAGGTATTTATTAACAAATCATGCTAAATAAATAAAAAAAAATAAAAAAAGGAGGAGTGATGATGATAATAATATAGAGAGGCGGGGGTAGCAGAGAAGAGTGTGTTTATGTGAAGTGTTTGGGTAAAAAATCAATTTCAATCAGATCATTATTCTCAAAACATGGCGAGAAGACGAGTCTCTCTTTCTTCATCTACCTCCCTCCTTTCCCTCTCTCTCTTCCTCCTAATCTCTTTCTCCCTCATCATCACCATCATATCCTCCTCCTCCGACTTCGAAGGTTTCGATGTGGAAGACGATGAATCCTTTGAAGACGACTCCCTCCCTATCCACGTCACCACCACCCCTCTCCTCATCACCACCAACCCCAACCCCATCCCTAACCCTAACCCTAACCCTAACCCTAACACACCTCCCTCTTCCCCCGATTCTTCTCCCTCTTCCGATCTACCGTCCCACCATAAATCATCGTCAATTCCATCCTCTTTTGATCTATGGGACGAAGACGAATTTGAAGGTTTACCCGTCCAGGATGACAAAACGTCTACTGTTTCCTCTGAAGTGGAGGAGAGGGAAGGTTCAGAGAATGGTACTGAGACGGGTTCTGGATCGGATCTTGAGGGTGAGGGAAAGAAGAAGGTTAAGTTGTCGTCGTTTACAATTGAAATTATTTGCGGGTCTTTCTTGGTCATCTTCGCTATCAACTTCTTCACCGGTTAGTTAGCTGCTACCATTGTCTTCTTCTTCTTTTTTCCTTTTTGTATTCTTTTATTATGTAGGAAGCACCTATACGACTACGAGGTATGGATATGCTAGCCGGCCCAAACTATTTTTTTTAGCGGGTGTGATATATATCATTGAATATTTGACTAGATTACATGACATAAATTGATAAATGATTGTTGTTTAGTATAAAAGAGCAAATATAGAAATAGCCCTTGTAGGGTGTTTGACAATATTAGCGAGAACGGTCCTTATGTTTGTTCCTCTTTGATTGACTTGTAATCCGAAGTATATTCATTATCATGGTTAAGCTCCTCATGTCGGTTTGGACCTACAAAACAAATATGAGCAGAGGCCGACATACAAACAAGAGTGAGTGAAATAACAAGCAATATGTAAACAAATGTTTAAGCAATTATCTAAAGTACATCGGCCTTGTCATGTTATCATTTCGAACTCAATTAAAGATTACGCTATTGGTCAACAGTGTGTTATAGCTGGTGAATCCGGTTTGATGTACATGAATTGATTAGTGGTTTTGTATATTAGTAAGCATGATTCCGACGATGTGTATATAAATAGAGATAAGAAGAAAGATGTATTATCTTAGTTGGACAAATGAGCTAATAAACCAAGCTACTTGACGTGTTAATTAACAACCCAAACTAATAATTGCAATATAGAATGGAGTGGACAACTACGTTTCTGTAAATATGTTAATATGAACATGCATTTAAAGGGATAGAGAAGAAGTAATCTGGGGAGATGTTTTGGGTTGGCGGTGCAAGGGACAGCCAAGACGGGCTGTGAACGTTCCGGTTGTTGGATGGTTTGGGTAGGCCTCGAGTCTCGACATATGATATAATGAGATTGATGGGTCAGTTGAGGGTTGGGATTACAAGGTGTATATGTGGCTGTGAGTGTACGGTGTACATAGGTGTATGGTTGTATGTATTGTGATGGTTTTCTTATCTCCATGTATGACTGTGCATGTATGTGTATATGGATTTGTGGTCTTTATCTTGTGGCTGTATATGTATGTATTTGTATCTTTTGTAGTCAGTAAGGAAGATGATGAGTAATAGGGTTAGTCAGTGATGGGGGCAGGTTCCTTTTTTCAGGAGAGAGAAGAGAGTGACCATCTCATTTTGGGGTGGAGGGAAGCCCTCTTTCTTGGAGGGAAAATGTTCCTTTTATAGGACAAATTTAGGTTTTTCTTCAAGTGTTTAGTGGCTTGTTGGGCTTATATTCTTGTTGGGCCGAATTTGTTAGTGCAAAATTTGTGTGACACGGTGTCGCTTCTTACGAAATAAATACAGTGCGGTTAGTTATTACAACAGTTCTAATAAATAAAGAGGGAATAGTGGAATACTAATATTTTTCCCACTCTCTTTAATTTAGGCCGATGCATAACCTTAAAATATTTGATAATTTAGATTATTGAGAGAGAGAGACATTTACTTACAATTTCTTTCAAGTTTTTGATAATTTACTAGGCTCCCGTAAAGTTTTAAAAACTCTTTAAGGTTCGATCCTTCAAATTTTTAAAAGAACTCTTTAGGTTCGATCCTTAGCTAATGGGGTCATGAGAATATTATTAGAAAAATCTGATTATATATGTACTCCCTCTGTCCCTAATTAAGAGTTCACTATTCCATTTTAGACGTACCAAAATAAGAGTTCACTTTCCTATTTACCAACCTTTCTCTTTTTCATTTTATGAAATATCCATTTTAGTGTCGTCAAACATATCAAACTTACTCTTATAGCCTCATACTTTAAATAAGAATTTTTCGACATTTTGATGCTATTTTGATAAGTTTGAGCTAAAATTGTTCCAAGTCCTTTAATAGCACAATCCACATAGCAGGACTGTTAGGGACAGAGGGAGTATGATTGACCATTCACCTATTAGAACCTTCCTCTTAGGTAGAAAATACATTTCACAAGGTTTTACGAGTTGGGTTTCAGAACTTAAACCCCCACATGTGACTGATACACCTGATCCGACTAACAAACTCAGTTGACATCCTTTGTTTACGGATGTGATGAGGGATGCCATTAAAAACCACTGTTACAAGGCTTTACGAATTGGGATTTCATAACTTAAACCCCCACATGTAACTGATACACCTGATCCGACTAACAAACTCGGTTGACATCTTTTGTTTTGAGATTGGAGTAGTTAGTAGCAAGGGGTACCATCTAAAACTGGCGACTGTTTCTATGTTTAGTTTACTTAAGTCTTAATGTTCCACTGTTACAATCGGCAGAAGTGTCATCCAAACTTATTATAAGTTTGACATGAAATTTAAATAAATTTTTCTATCCATTACCCTCGAAACAACCACCCACGTACCACGGCTTTAAAGAATAATAGACATGACAATACTATTTCTACCATGGGTCTCACTTATAACATGTTTGACCGACTCTTCTTATTAAGAACTGCTAACATTGAGGTGGTACTGTTTAGAGAATAATGAATCATCCCAACACTGGTTTTAACTTATAGCCTGGAAGAAAGGAAGAAGGGAGCCTCCGTATAAATAATAAAACTGTTCATAAAATAGCACTGTTAGAGCTTGTGTAGTTCTTTAGCCGTCACCCATGTTTTAATGTTCTTATTTTGAAGTGTTTGAAATGTTTTACCTTTTTCCAGCCTTCTTGACATCTCTTTGAGTAATTTTCTTTCTTTCTTGCAGGTAAGAGAGAAAATGAGAACCTTGCGTTGGCTTGGGCAGCTAAGTTTGCGACCAAAGATTCGATTTTTGAGAAGAACTTCAGCTTATTAGGAGTCGGAAGTGGAAAGGATGATGATTCACCGTTGCTGCTCAAAGAAGGGCAGAATGTATTTCGATTTTATGCAAGTGGAAGGAGGTTCTGTCAGGGGTTATTGGCGACAATGGAGTTGAAGAGCCGCCACGATTTGATCTCGAGATTGTACAATATGGTAATTCCGTGTAAGGACGAGATAACATTTGAGGTTTTTATGAACGATGATGCGATGGATCACATAGTTTTTGCAATGGCAAAAAAGAAGGTGATTAAAGCGATACAAAAGGAGATGATTGACCTACAGAGGTTTGCTGTTAATTTGACTCCGCCGAGTGGTAGGAACTGGGTGCCTCTTGATTTGCAGGTTATTTCTGAATCAAAAGAGGTTGCTGGGGATTTGCTCAATGAAGTGGTGCTCAATCAGGTACATTAGTTATTTTGTTATCTTTGTACGACTTTAGTCGCTTGAGTTTTTGTAGAAAATGATTCTTTTATATGTGTAATGTGTTAGTTACCAACGTTAGTTTGGTTTTATTTGATAAAAAAAGAATTAGGTTTTAACTGGCTAGCTGGGTTTAAAGTACTATTTACCCTGCACATCACCTTACTCCCCAATAGCTAGTTGAGGTTGAGGGCAAAATCAGATTGTAGTACTCGAAAGAAGAAAAAGAACGAGTTATTCAGTTAGTTAATTCTGACTCTCTGGTCACATCTTTGAAGAGAAAGTTAAGTAGAGGAGGTAAAAAATTAGTTGATTATTTTAGTAATTTGCATCACATGGTATGCTGGATCAGGCATTTTGGTTATATTCTGTGATTTAGTTGCTTATTAGTCTATAGATGTTGGTTTATAGAAAGTGTGTGAACCTAGTTGATTTGTTTCTGATATTAACTTTGGAGTAGAAGGATTAGCCCCTTTTACCGTTTGTTCGGAAAAGTTACTAGTTAGACAGATCTGAAGTTGCGAACATTAAACGGACCCTATTATTTGGATATTGACCATGATCCTTCCAGCTAACTTTCAGAAATCTTATTTTGTAGCAAGTAATTCCTTCTTTTAAAAAGTCTAATCTGTGAAAAACTTGAGTTCAAATATGGTTACAGTATAGCTTTTAAAGATGTAATACCTTATGAAGCACTTTTTTAACTTCATTTGTTTGGTTAGCTACATAATTATTCAAGAAGATATTACTCCTGTCTAGACATCGCCCCATTTTTGCAAGTTACTTTGCAGGTCTTTGGTGAAAAGGCATATAAGACATATGGAAAGGGCTTCATCTCAATGCATTTTTCTGATCAATATAATGGGACGAGCAAGAAGATGCTTACAATGAAGTTTGCTCTCCCTGATGCCAAACATATGGATGAGATGGCACGGCTGGTCGCACTTGTGCCCTACTACATTGATTATATTGGTCGCTATAAGCTCAGTCCACAGGTGAGTCTGAATATTTGATTCTACTACCTTAGATTTCATTAAGCTATTTTTTTAACTTAGGAATCGTTGTCTATTTTTAACATTAGGCACTGCCGTGTTTTGAGTCTACGATACCTAATGAGGAAGGGTAAAACAAATTGTTTTTGAACTTCATTTGGCCATGCATCTTGTTATATCAATCTCTGCCAAACTCCGTGTTTAATGTTTACGGATAGTAACTGGTGGTACTTAACTGCTAGAACATAAACTCCATCACGTCAATATAAACACCGTGGTGTACTTTGTTCTATAAAGTTCAACAATATGCATGATATTCTGAAGGATCGCTATTCTTGGCTTCAAACTTCTGATTAATAGAGTAGACAAATCAATGTGGAACTATCAAATTCCACGCAGGACCAATTCGAGATTCAGAGTCTCTTTTAAGCTATATTTACTTTGGTAACTCATAAGCTATTTAATCTTATTGAAGAAAAGATTCACATTTGTATTTAGGTTCTGATGAGACCATGTCCTAATTTCTAGTTCAAAAGCCAAGCTTGTATACTGCACAAGAGTTCAAACTTTTTACACAACAGGTGAGATTGTCATGTAAGAATGTCTAGTTGTATGTTACACGCTGATTTTTAAATTATTTAATATTAGGCACGTTCTAAAACTGAACCAGCCAGACAGAAGGTCGCCCAAGAGTTGTACAAGGAGCTTCAAATTGCTAGGAATGAGGTTTTGCAAAAGAAGAAGGCCGATCGCAGAAAGCAGATGGAGGAGGCCAAGGCGAAGCTTAGTGAAGAGGCATTACGTAAGAGAGAGGCTAAAGAGCGTGCGCAGCAGATGAAGAAAGCAATGCCTAAAGTGAAGATGACCCGTGGTCACTAGCTGTCATGTTGTTTTGCCTAAATGAATTTATTTTCCAATTGGAAGAAGAAAAAAAACTAGGCCTGTTGTTGCTTTGAGCTCACAACATATTCCTATGTCTTTTCCAAAATTTCAGCAACTTGATAGGTGCTATTAGAACTTCACGGCTCTTTTTACTTTTTTTTGTTATTTTAAATTTTGTTAGTGATCATAGATATTAAGGTCTTCTCCAATGTGACCTCTTTTTATCAAGTACATGTATCTCAAGAGCCAGGGTCACCCCGAGTATTTTTGTACACGTGGAAAGCTGAAGTCTGTAACCTGATTTCATGACTTTGTACTAGAATTATAAACTAGTCCAGTAAAAAAACATATTGTTGTGTGGTGCTTGTACTTTTAATTGTAGGGATGGAACATCAGTAAGATTGATGAATACAACTACGGGTACATGTACGAGTACGACATGGTCATATTGTAGATTTATGAAACTTAAAAGTGGTTTGATGTAATGTTCTGCATTTTGGCGAAAAGTTTTAAAGTTTCTTTCTATCTATTTAACGGCTTGCAACACTTGTTATGCTTCAAAGTAGTAGGGTATAAATGATTTATCTGCTGAAATGGTAATGTATTAATTTGTGTTCCGAGCGAAACAAGTAGAACATATTGTACTTCATTGCATTTGAATATCACAATCCACACATTTACAATAGATTTTTAAAAACTCAACAGGGGTTTGCTTTTTATTAATTAAACACTTAGATATTATTATGCAGAATTGTAACTAGCAGACCAATTTAAATCTCAATCTTGCTCGTTAGTGTATTAGCAATAGAATATAATAGAGCGCACCTTGTTAGACTATTAACACATAAACATTAGGACATTCTAAATAAGTAAAGCGCTCCTTTTAAAACAAGCAACTAGTCTGATCTTCCTCATGTTTTATATAACATAGTATAGCTGGATAACTTTTAAAGACTTATAATATTTTGGTTAGACTTTTTTTATAGGGAAAAAAGTATAGCTGTTTTAATAAAAGTTAGGTATATTAGCTGAACCTTTCCATTGTTATTTTAAAAAATATGCATTTAAAAAATTGTTTTTAGAACCTAAAGAAATCATATGCGGTGATCAAAATTGAAAGAAAACATGAGATGTGTCAACTATAATAGTGTATCTGATAAGTTACATTTATAAAAATATTTCCGACGAGTCTTACATATATAAAATTGCATGTTAGTAGTATATTCTTATCAGCATGTGGTGGGGGATTCTAGATAAATTCAAGGACACGGTAGATGACTTGTTCTGCATTGACATCTCACGCCCATTTGTAAGCTTCTTTTCTTTTTAAAATAATATATACTCATATTCTTTTCCTTTATATATAGCCTTCTTGAAAGAACTTTTCATCCACAACCCAATTCAATTTTTTTCTGGATAGTTTTCTCCCATGATCTTACAAACCCAAAAAAAAAACCTAGAAGGAATGTCTCTTAGAGCTAAGCCAACCCCATCAAACCAACCACCCAATACTGACACGACATCTGTTCCTGGGGATGACCAGTCGTCAACGACATCCAAATTGCTACCATCGCTTCCACAACTTGCATTGTCTCAGGCGATAGCAAGCACAGCAAACCTGGCCAACCTCCTTCCAACGGGCACACTGTTGGCTTTTCAACTTCTCACGCCCATCGTCACACATAATAGATCTTGTGACTCTGCGACTCGTCCAATCATGATTGTTCTACTCGTTGTCCTTGCAGGATCGTGCTTCCTTGCATGCTTTACTGATAGTTTTACATCAGAAGGGCAAGTTTATTATGGTTTTGTGACAACTAAAGGTTAGCTGATCTTTTTTTTGGGTACCATAAATGTGACAAAAAATGTTTTTTCTGCTTTTGTTCAAAAAGGCAATATTTCATTTGTTTTGTTGATAAAGACTACTCCTTGATAATCAAACAGTAGGGTTAAATCTTACTTCTTAGTACTTGTCTCTGAACCTTGTTCAGTTTTTCTAGCCATAAACTTAAAATGCAAACAACAAAAACGAAATAACTGCCTTCCATGTTTTCAAATATGCCAAGGAAAATAGGGAAAAAAAACAGACAAGAATTTCTCGGCAAATAGCCTAAATTTATATACCATATTGGAGAATACTAATAAGCAATTATATACATTTGTAATCTAATCAATGACGTATTGCCGTTTAAATTAGAAGTTAACCCGACCTAATAAGGAGCCGTCTTAAAGCAATTTCCAACGCTAACAAGGATTTATCTACACTCTACAGAGTAATTTTCAAATTGTAATATACTTGGCGACGGAAAATAAACAATGGCGTAAGCCCCCTAACAATCCATCAATTTTAAACACTATATGAAAATGTCACGATAGCAATAGACACTATGCTGCTATTCTGATAGTAAATTGAGAGTCGCTAAATTTAACAACAACTAAATTTAATGCCATTCATTTTAACAAGAGACATTTGGATGGTATCCTGATTTTTAGTTGTAGTGGATACAAATGCAAGATCACCCCTACAATCATTAAGTTAATAAGAATATCCAACTTCATAATTAAGTACAATTACTAATTAACTTTTATATGACCTTTGTCGTGCATTTTTTATAGTCATGTGGATATTCGACAATCAGGCAGCCGCCACATCTCCCTCCGGCATTCCTGACCTGCGCAAGTACAAAATAAGCTTAATAGATGGTGTTCATGCTTTTCTATCAGTTCTTGTGTTCACTGCAGTGGCTTTGAAGGATAAAAACGTGTCGAGTTGCTTATATCCAGTGCCCACTCGCGAGACTCAAGAGGTTCTTAATATATATAGTCCCAATATCGATAGGTCTCGTTTGCAGCTTTTTGTTTATGATTTTTCCCACAAGAAGGCATGGGATTGGTTGCCCTGTCTAGTGCGAAATAACTTGCTTAGGAAATTTAATATACTCGGTCAATTTTATTGATCAATTACTCTTTATGAGCTAATCGCCTGGAATGATTACAGAAGTTTTTATGATATATATGTACCTACATCTATGTGATGTAGCATATGATCGTTCAGTGGCGTGGATCAGTTTCCGTGTTATTTTCTGTTAGTATAATTAAAACTTGTATCATGCAGAAACCTAGCATTGCTGTCCAAAGACTCCAAACAACCCTAACCGGTCAGATCTAATTGGTGATCCTAACCGCTTAGATATATGCTAAGCAAAATTTCCTTATCAATTACTGCCACTACAAAAATAATGTAATTCGAGGACGTCATAACCGGTCACGAATCTGTCACTAAATTAGGTTTGCGATGACATAGTGATGGTAGAATTTTTTCACTGACTCAGGTGTCACAAAATTGGTGACAGTTAGGAGAAGCGTTACTAATAATAATAATGCAATGGCGACGGCAAGGCCGTAACTAAATAAGCAACAAGTTGTCAATGAATGCCCATTACAACTACGTTGCTAATTCGTTACCCCTCCGTCATGATTTAAGCAATTATTTTAAAAAATATTTATAAAAACTTCCGTCACGATTCCATCAATGATGCATCGCTAATTAAACAAGGAAACTATACTCCAAAAAGAAAGAAAAAAAGGTCATGTAAGGACACCTATGTGACGTAAAACGAAGTAGTGAATTTATTATTAAATTTGTATCAATAAAGGAACGAGCTAGAATCCATATCTTCAAAATAAAAAATAAAAATAAAGTTGGATTCATATTTTTCGAAGGAAACAATTGGATTTTCTTTTCAAACCGGTGTTTCTACGTTCGATAGCGACTTGGCTATCTAGTTTTAACTTAAAGATTTTCATAAGTACACGAGCACGAGCTTTAAAGTTATAGCTCTCTTAAATTTCATTTAGTTTTACTTGAAGAAAGGAGGATGGAGATCGTAGGGTAAGACGTTACTTGGCAATTTCTCATCTGCCTTTGTATTATTAACTGGTGTAGAATGGTAAGTAACTGATGGGATTCAAAACGTGTTTTAAAATAAGTAAGACTCATCCACAAAGATAGTGTTAAGTTATTTAATTAGTATCTAGAATAATTTTTATTTAAATTTAGTTTTTACCATGATATGGCTCGCGCGCCTTTAACTTCTAATTGTGTTTTTCTATACTAACATGCAAACCAAATTAATGGCAGAGGTGAGGGGTGACAAATCTAACCTTTGCGACTACCTAACAAGCATGCAATCAATTAAATAAAATAAATTATAAAGTAAGGAAAAGAAAACGAGATTACTTGTAATAAATTCCTAGGAAGAAGAAGGATATTCAAATGCAGCAAGGTGACAATGGAGGAACACCAAAACTCAGCAAGAATATATAATAAATATAAGAACAAGATTTAAGAGTAAAAAGTAGGGTAAAATGAAGGAAAAGAGAGAGAAAAAAAAAATGGCTCTCGTTAATAAAAAACGGCCTACCAAATTACAGAAGGTTTATTTTTTAAATAGTAGTCTGCTTAAAAAAATTCACGACCTAATTTCCTACAAACAGTGATGCGGATCATTGAAGACTAATCCGGATCACACTATATTAGCGAATCAGATTCTTCCACGACACAGCTTTTGTGTGGATACGAAGGCGGTTAATCCAGATCACTGTGTATATCCAGATCACTAGGCAGGAAAAAGATTTTATATCCATTTTGGTTTTTGTCTTCGTTTCTTCCTTAGATCTTGAATCTTTGACCAAATTTAAGCTTTTCCTGGTTTTTTTTAGGTCATTTATCTCCACCAGCTTGCACTTTGATTCCCTCCATTTTCCATCTCCACATAATAAATTCTAGAAAGGACAAAATTAGAATAAAAATAGAAGAATGGACTCAAAATGTGAAAAATCAATAAACAAATTTAAAAATACCTATCTAAGCATTGTAAAGCTTGTTATTTTTCAATAAATTATACCAAAATATTACAATTTCTAGGTCCAGTCAGGAACTTCACCACCATAGTGAAATGAAAGATTCAATTGCATTTTGGTTCAGTGATTTGTTCTAAATTGATTCTCAACTACTTTGTATAACCCGTGAGTCTGTGTGAATGAGCATACATCAGTAATTTGAGAGGAGTCTTGATCCTGAGGTTGAACTTCCGGCCAACTAAATCACAGTAATTTGAGAGGAGTGTCGATCCTGAGGTTGAATTTCTGGCCAAGTAAATTACTAGAGTAGGGATCTTTGTTTAGAGGCATGTGCAATAATTCGCTATGCTATGAGGTTATGATCTATTTAAAAAAGTTTTATAAGAAATCAGTCTTATAGATATATATTTTCTAAAACCAATGACCTAAAACCATTTTGAGGATCTAGATTCAATATGTTTGTGGGTAGCGTCTTGGCAAACCCTCATGAGACAAAACTCGTTTTTAAGGACACTTGTAATTTTAAAGGCTTGTTGCACATGCTAAGTGTAACCGTGATTCCTACGAAAGTGAGTTTGGATATCTAATATAACTAACTAAGACAAGAAATGTATGCTAGTATGCTTTTCAATATTTAGGGACGAGTATCGAGCTAGTTGGGGCCTTGGGAGTGTGATTCGCACAAGATATTGTTATATTTGGGTGCCTTTATATATAGTACTTTAGTTGTTTTTTAATGCTAAAATAAGCGGTTTACGCTCGTATTAAGCTAAAATGTGTTTTGTTCTAAATTACTCGTTTTGTGTGTAAAAATACAGTTTTCTGCGGATTTGTACTTGCGATGAAAATCGAGACAAAATCTGGAGCTAAATGATTGCACCTGAGTTGGTAATTGTGAAGAAAAGAAGATAAAGAATGAATTTTATTCAAAAGGAGAGGATAAATTAAGATCAAGGAGTTAATATTTGGTCAAAGGTCAAAAGGAAATAGGATCTTGCCAAAGATGTCAACTCAACAAAGTTCATCCGGATAAGCAAATTGTCCTCCGGATGAGGCCCTAATCTGGATCTGTATCTGTCATCCGGATGAGCCACGTTGTCAGTGCCGACTTATTTAATGACGTGGCAGAAACCCATTGATTGGAATGACACTCATCTGGACGAGTACTTTTTCATCCGGATGAGTCACGAAATTTAGGTTTCGACCAAGGCCTATATAAACTCCAGCAAACACAATTTTTGAAGAGAAGTTTCTTCAGCAGCCTTAGGATTTCGGTTGTCTTAGCCATTTTTCTATAGTTTCCTTTTTCTTTTAGTCTCTAAATCATTCGTTTATTAACCCTTTAAATCAATCTAGGCTTGCACACAGATTCTTGGTACTCTCTAAACTTGGAATTACATATGATAGAACATAAAAATTAGACCCGAATATTCTATTCGGGTAATAATCAACCCACTTTATAAATGGGTATCCAACGCTTAAATGGGTCGTCTCATACTTTTTATAGGAAATAAGGTGTTACTATCAAAAGCCCAAGCCCAATCAAATGGGGACCCATGTCTGAAAAACCCCTGAGATGAAGACATTTGTCAACATCCTAGAAGGCATAGTTGCCTATAAATAGCCAACTACCCCTCCTAGAAAAGGACCAGAAAAACTATCCAAAAAATATAGAGAGAAGTTGAGAAAAGAGAGAAACTAATCAACGCACACCACTTCAAGAAATAAACCGAGAAAAGACAAGGCCGAGCACCGAATAAAAGGGGAGAAAGATCAAGACGAGAGATTAAATAGTCATATCGAGCACAATTGTAAAACCGAAATACTAATCCGAGCAGGTGTAATAGTCCGAATAAGGATAATAATCCGAACAATAATAAAGATCAGGAAGTGTCCATTATTTACAGTTGATTTACTATTATATCATTGTTGAAAAGCCTAACGCGACCGATCAAAGTTATGGCTTTATCAAATGGCACCGTCTGTGGGAATCATCTAGTTCCCAACTAGTTTAGAATTCGAATACCAATACTCTGCCAGACGAGCGACAATGGTGACCAATGTAGAGGAAACCCATCCCGAGATAGTAGAAACCAATAACCAAAACGCGCAAATTAGCCAACAAGACCTCGACGATCTACTCGCCATCCGTGACAGATATGAAGCTATCCAATCCGGAAACCAACCAACAACCTCCTACGTCAACCAAGAACAACCGATCGAACCACCCCAAAATTTCATTGAAGGAATTGTCGACGAACACCCTTCATCCTCGGATGACGAACAAGAAATGCCCGTATTAAGGCGTGTACGAAGACGCTTACCCGGGTCCCAGGCAGGGCCGAGCTCAAGAGTCCCTTTGCCTACAGCCTCGGTCAACTCCGGTGCTCGTTTACAAACGAACGAAGCTCATCAATTTGGCCTGCCCGAGGATCATGTACTCGGACAGTTGCCCCGACTACCAACTAGTCCACCGAGGATGATTACACCACCCACGGTGGAAGTACAACACGTTGTTCCGTTAGCCGATGAAAGGAACTACGCCCAGCTACAAGCTCAGCTGGCGGCATGCATGACGGCCATGACAGCGGCCGGCATCGTATTGCCAGTTATCCAACCCGACAAAGACCCACGCCACGAAGTGGAAGACTCTGCCTACAGGGCCGCCCTGGAGGCAGCGGGTATGCGACCCGATACAAGAGTGCCCCACCAAGGGGGCAATGTCCCAATAACTATCGTCCATCCGAACACTCATATGGAACGTGTCCACACAAACACGAAGGACGGTAGATATCCCGAATACAGGATCGGGGAAGGATATGGCCCACCACCACATCAGGGATGATACCCTCCTCCCTACCAAGTCACGGATGACGCGTTCCAACAGGCTTGGAACGTATGCCAAGAAACCCCATGTACCGAACAGATCACGCGGTACCGCAATCCTATGGGATTCGTCATCCCCGAATTCAGGCTCTATGATGGGAAGAGTTGCCCTATCGACCATCTGAGGCACTACAAGACGAAGATGGAACTGTGGAGTGATGACCATGCACTAATGTGCAATTTTTTCAAGAACAGCTTGGGTCAAGATGCTTCGTCATGGTATCACAACTTACCACGGGGCTCCATTAGAGACTGGGCAGAACTGCTAAGAGCGTACTCCACCCGATACGCTGCTCATCGGAAAAAGAAGGTTAGTATCGAAACCCTTCTGAAAATGACGATGATGCCAAATGAACGGCTCAACGATTACTGCATACGTTTTATCGACGTAGCAAACCAGATTCCACGATATGCCAATAATATAGCCATCCAGAACTTTATCAACTCCATCCCTAATGGCTATTGGGCGAGAAGAAAGTTCATAGGCAAAAACTTCCCGACTACTGATTCCCTGCTAGCCTATTGTACCCACCTCACCGATAAAAACGACGAACTGCGTTTCCTCAACCGAACTCTACCCAGAAGAGAGTCGGTCCGCGAGGCACAGGTGGGTCGCAAAAGAATTAGGAGTAACCAGGGAGAAGCATTCCAACCAACCAGCAAGGGAAAAGGTCCCGAGGTCCATAGCAGGGTAGAGCGACCACGAGCACCAGAGCCCAAACCGCTCCAGATCGCATACCCAACACCGATCAACGAGCATAAACCGCTCCAGCTCACCTACCCGATGCCACCCAAGCCGTTTCAACAAGGTCGGCCCCAAGAAAGGGAACACCGAAATACTTTCGGATCGGTCGAGCTGCGATACACTTTCAACCTATCTGCTGAAGATATCCTCAAGGATATATGCAGGGAAAGTTGGTATTCCCGACCGCAACCGATCAACACTCCCCCCAGTCAGAGAGATTCCAAGATCTTCTGCGCATATCATGAGGATCACGGCCATCTCACTGAGCATTGCCGTAACCTGCGATGGAGAATGAACCAGTGAGGCGATGCAGGATACCTAGCCAAGTTCATCAAAGGAGCTGGGAATAAAGGCAAACAATTGGCCATCGAGGGATCCGACAACCGGCAAGGCAAAACGATCAACGTCGTTCATATGACAAGACCCAAGGGCCCAGGCGGGGAACGATCGCGACAACGGCAGCTGGCCCACTTTGGCCAAGTAGCCAAGGCATCACAGGCATCGACCTCTAAACGACAATGCACACAACGACGACATCCGCCATTTCTTTCTCGGATCTTGACGAAGAAGGGGTGATTTACCCCCATGGAGACGCCATTAACCTCCGAGTTCAAATTGGCCTAGACACGGTCAGCAGGGTACTTGTCGACCAAGGAGCCTCTTGTGATATCATGTACAGGGAGCTCTTCGACAAAATGGAACTCAAGTTGCAAGATCTACAGCCTACTGACGTCACACTGATCGGATTCATCTCCGAAACGACTAAACCGTTGGGTAAGATCGTCCTCAGTGTCACAACCGGGTCCGTGTCGGTTCCCGTGGAGTTCTTAGTGGTCAACGACCACTCCGGCCACAATACAATATTGGGCCGACCTTGGTTACATGCCATGAAGGCCATACCCTCGACCTATAACCAAAAGGTCAAATACCCAAATGATAGGGGAGAGATCGAGACAGCCAGAGGATGTCAAGAGGATTCAAGACGCTGCGAAGACATCACCGCGACTCTCCAAAAACAACGAAGCATGGTGGAACAACCCACCAGCACCAAGAAGCTGATCAACCAAATATCCAAAGCCGAAAGGGTTGTCGAAGAACAAGTAGGAGAGACACTCAGGAAGGTGTATATACCAGATATGGACGAGGAGCATTACTTCCTCCTCGGCGACAACCTTCCAAAACAGGAATCCGAGGAGTTGAAAGCATTCCTTCTCAACAACACTGATAAATTCGCCTGGAGTCCTAAAGATATGCCGGGCCTAGACCCCAATACAGCATGCCACCACCTAAGTGTAAACACCGAGTACAAGACGATAGCACAGAGGAGCAGGAAAGTGTCTGTACAGCACAGAGCAGCTATAATCGCTGAAGTACAAAAGTTATTGGAGGCTGGAGCCATAAGAGAGGTTTACTATCCAAAATGGTTGTCCAACCCGGTCGTCGTCCCTAAGAAGAACGGGAAGGAGAGAGTATGTATAGACTTCACCAACCTCAACAAAGCCTGCCCGAGGGACCACTTTCCCCTTCCAAGGATTGATCAACTGGTGGACGCAACTGCGGGGGCAGAATGGATGACCTTCCTTGACACATATTCAGGATACCATCAAATTCCCCTCGCCCGCGAAGATCAAGAAAAGACTTCGTTTATATCACCTTTGGGAAATTATTGCTATACGGTAATGCCGTTCGGCCTACGCAATGCGGGAGCAACATACCAAAGGATGATAACAAGGGTATGTCGAGATCATATAGGGAAGACGATGGAGGTATACATAGACGACATGGTCGTCAAGAGCGAAAGAGCCACATCCCACCTTCAAGATATCAGGGACGTTTTCCGAACGCTGGGCGAGCACAAACTGAAACTCAATGCAAGCAAGTGTGCATTTGGCATCAGCAAAGGGAAATTCTTGGGGCATATGGTTAGCCGACGAGGAATAGAGGCTAATCCCGATCAAATAACGGCTCTACGAAACCTAGCTGCGCCCAAGAATAAGAAACAGGTACAAGAGCTAACGGGAATGATGGCCGCGCTGAGCAGGTTCATTAGCCGATCCGCAGATAAGGGACGGCCATTTTTTGAATCACTCAAGAAGGATAGAAAATTCGTCTGGGACCCGGAATGTGAAGCTTCATTCAACAATCTCAAAGAGTACTTGAGGACACTGCCACTACTGGTAAGACCGAACAGAGGAGACGTTCTGGCATGCTACATAGCAGTTTCCACTATAGCTGTGAGCGCAGTTATCTTAAGAGAAGAAGGTCGCGAACAGTTTCCGATCTACTTCGTCAGCAAGACTCTGGTCGAAGCCGAAACACGTTATCTACCCTTGGAAAAGCTGTGTCTGGCATTGGTCCTCGCAACCAGAAAATTGCCACACTATTTCATAGCTCATCAGGTCCGGGTATACACGAAATTTCATATCAAAGAGTCACTTCGACGGACGGACATTAGCGGTCGAGTTGCCGCCTGGGGGGTCGAGCTATCCCAATTTCATATCGAGTTCGCACCCCGCCATGCCATAAAGGGACAAGTCCTGGCCGATTTCGTCGTGGAGTTCACCGAAGGCTATAACGAGCCTTTGGCACTCTCTCCACAATCACACTGGCAGATACATGTCGACGGATCAGCCACCAAGGACGGATCTGGAGCGAGGATCGTCCTAAAGTCTTGAGAGGGAGCAATAATCGAAAAAAGCATAAAATTTGGCTTCCGAGCTACCAACAATGAGGCAGAATACGAGGCCATGATAAATGGCATGCTCATTGCCCGGTCCCTCGGATGCTCCCACTTAATTGCAAGCTCAGACTCCATGCTCATCATCAATCAAGCCATCGGCGAGTTCCAAGCCAAAGATGACAGAATGATCCTCTACCAAGAGAAAGTCCAAAGCTTGATGGCAACTTTCGAACAGTGCGAGTTAATAAGAATTAATCGCACCGAAAATGCACACGCCGACACCTTGGCCACCCTAGCCTCGACATTAACAATGACTGACACCCGGTCGATCACAGTGGAACTACTGCCAACACCGAGCATAATTAAAAGGGTAGACCGAGTGACATCAATACAATACAAACAAGGTTGGATGGAGGACATGACCCATTATCTGCGAAATGAGACGCTTCCGGCCGACAAGATAAAAGCGCTAAAAATTACAAGAAAAGCTCCTCGCTTCTGGCTATCCGAGGACGACAAACTATACAAATCCAGTTACCGGGGACCCCACCTACTATGCGTCCCAACCGAGCTACAACTGCCGGTCTTGAAGGAAATCCACGAAGGATCCTGCGGAGCACACATCAAAGGGCGATCCCTTGCAAACAAGGCAGTGACCCAAGGATATTGGTGGCCCTATATCAAGCGAGACGCCGATGCGTACGTCCAACGTTGCGACAAGTGCCAACGATTCGCCAAGATACCACGGCTCCCTTCATCTATGATGACCCCGGTGTCGGCACCATGGCCGTTCGCTCAATGGGCAATTGATTTGGTCGGTAAACTCCCAAGAGCACCTGGGAGTGTGGAATATCTGATCGTCGCGACGGATTATTTCACCAAATGGGTCGAAGCTAAACCCCTCCGAGAAATCAAAGCCAGCAACGTCAAACAATTCATTTGGGAATACATCATAACTAGGTTCGGTATAGCGTACGCTATCGTCGCCGACAACGAAACCCAGTTCAAAGATGCCAATTTACAGCTGTGGTACAAGGAACTCGGTATCCGAAAATTCTATTCAACGCCGACATACCCACAAGGAAACGGGCAAGCCGAAGTGTCAAACCGAACAATATTAGACGGCATCAAGACCACCCTTGAACAAGCAAAGGGGAGGTGGCCCGAGCGGCTACTCAACGTTTTATGGTCGTGCCGAACTACACCCAAGACGGGCACCAAGGAAACCCCGTTTATCTTAGCATACGGTGTTGAGGCCATCATACCGACAGAGATCGGGCTACCCACGCTCCGAACAACGTTGGTCGAGCAGGGAAACAATGAACAAAGAATGAGAGAAGAGCTCGACATGATAGACGAGAAACGAGAGATAGCGGCCCTTACCCTAGCTAAGTACCAACAAAGCGTGAAGCAAACCTATGACAAGAGAGTAAAAGGGTCCAAAGAATTCATGGTAGGAGACCTGGTGCTGCGACGAGTGACGGTCTATACCCGCAACGAAATACATGGCAAACTAAGCCCTACCTGGGAAGGCCCATACGAAATCGTCAAGCAAACAAGTCCAGTCTCTTACAAAATCAAAAGCGTCCTGTTCGCCAACAGCCGAGGGGAAAAGAATTCTTGGAATGTGGCTAACCTAAAGAAGTACTACGTATAGGCAATCCTCCGAATACAAGTACAGGTGCTACCTTACCCTTCTTGCTTAATGGCATTATCTTTCGTCTTTTGAATGAATAAAATATATTATCATGCTGTCTACTAATACTATGAAATTCCCAACATGGCCGAAGTGCCTAGGAATACTATGAAATTCCCAACATGGCCGAAGTGCCTAGGAATACTATGAAATTCCGTAAATGGCGTGTTACCGAAGGAACGCCTAGGAATACTATGAAATTCCCAACATGGCCGAAGTGCCTAGGAATACTATGAAATTCCCAACATGGCCGAAGTGCCTAGGAATACTATGAAATTCCGTAAATGGCGTGTTACCGAAGGAACGCCTAGTTATACTATGAAATTCCCAACATGGCCGAAGTGCCTAGGAATACTATGAAATTCCGTAAATGGCGTGTTACCGAAGGAACGCCTAGGAATACTATGAAATTCCCAAATGGCCGAAGTGCCTAGGAATACTATGAAATTCCCAAATGGCCGAAGTGCCTAGGAATACTATGAAATTCCCAACATGTCCGAAGTGCCTAGGAATACTATGAAATTCCGTAAATGGCGTGTTACCGAAGGAACGCCTAGGAATACTATGAAATTCCCAACATGGCCGAAGTGCCTAGGAATACTATGAAATTCCGTAAATGGCGTGTTACCGAAGGAACGCCTAGGAATACTATGAAATTCCCAACATGGCCGAAGTGCCTAGGAATACTATGAAATTCCCAACATGGCCGAAGTGCCTAGGAATACTATGAAATTCCGTAAATGGCGTGTTACCGAAGGAACGCCTAGGAATACTATGAAATTCTCAACATGGCCGAAGTGCCTAGGAATACTATGAAATTCCGTAAATGGCGTGTTACCGAAGGAACGCCTAGGAATACTATGAAATTCCCAACATGGCCGAAGTGCCTAGGAATACTATGAAATTCCCAACATGGCCGAAGTGCCTAGGAATACTATGAAATTCCGTAAATGGCGTGTTACCGAAGGAACGCCTAGGAATACTATGAAATTCCCAACATGGCCGAAGTGCCTAGGAATACTATGAAATTCCCTAAATGGCGTGTTTTCAAAGGAACGCCTAGGAATACTATGAAATTCATATGCAGGTACAATGCAAGGAATTATTCAGGTCCACATTACGGCGGTGATACAATACAAATTGGCTAAAACAATGAAGGAGAATCAATCTAAACAACAAAATATCAACAAGAAGCATCTCCAAAACAGGAATAACGAAATAACAAATGATTTAGCAAGGAAAAATCGATCCAATCAATCAAATAGCAATACGGCAATGGAAAGGTACAAAACAGGAATAAAGAAATAACATAAATAGTCCTCGCCCGCATTACGGAGGCAACAAGAAGATCATCGACACTAAAGAGACTCATTTAAGAAGAGCTACTGCAGGAGGAGCACGAAGATCATCGTCATCCGTCGTTGTGTACCCATCAGACTCATCACCATCAAAACGCTCCTCAGAAATGAGGGCATCAAAATTGGTCGTATGAGCTCCAACACAAGTCAGCGTCTGAAGCCGCGCGTTGAACTCGGCTTCTTTTGCGAACTCGTGAGCATCCGAGGCCGCTTTACGGCGATCATCGTCAAAGGAGAGATTACGGCGAGCTTCGATCATAGCCGCAGAAGCATCGTATATGGCACGGGACAAACGGAAATACTTCACCAACACGTTGGCCTTGGTCACAAGTAACTTTAATTTGCCAAAGTACTTGTCCTTTGCACGCCAATATCGATCCAAACGACGCTCCTGAACCTCAACAGTATGCTCGGCATGGCGAACGTATTCTCGAAAAGAGGCCGCCTGGGTTTTCAGCTTGGTCCGCAGTCGAGCACATTGGTCGGTCAATTTGACATTTTTTCCCATCAAAACAATGTAGGGCCACTTGTCAGGCACCTCACTAGCCGCACCAGATGAGACCTCGTCCCGGGCAGCACCAGTAGGTCCTAACCCCAGGTTAACTAGGCATGGAGAACCAGCCTGGTGCGACATAGTAGCATGTGCCTATAAAAAAAAAAGAGGGGGGGGGGGGGGAGAAGAACGAGAAGAGATGAATATTAAAAAAAAAATAATAAAAAAAAAAATTTACAAGCTACAACTAAAACGACAAAACAAGCTACTCTATTATTAATCCGACAACCCCTCAGCAGACGCCGAGGTCTCTACTACATCGGCAAAATGAATATCTCGCAATGAATTAATTTGTGTCCCCAAATGCTCACGAATGACCGCCTCGATTCGGTTCAAGGCAACAGTGGTTTCAGTTACCCCGGCCTTCGCATCAACCATGCGCTTTGCCCGGGACACACCACTCATTCCTTTTATATGCTCCAGCACCTCTAAAGCGTGAGCTCGGGCCTAATACGCTTTGGCAAAAGATAGCAGCAGGTCCGCGTCCTTGAAAACGGCCCCAAGGACCAAGTTCAAGCTCGTCACACGACCTCGGGCACCGAGAAGTTCCTTCGCTTTACCCTTATTTGCCGTATAATGGGCGGTCTTTTTACTAAATTTCTCTCCCAAATCACGTAACCGAATCGCCAAGTTGGAAATATGAATATTCAGACCCTCGATCTCCTGACAAGCACAAGTCAATTTTGCGGTAAGGGACGCCTTAGATCTTTCCAAATCTTCTATTACGTCACCTACACTACGACTAGGTGAGGTCCAGACCACCATGGCAAGGGGGTTATTTGGTACCTGACAATATTTTGTTTTCACATCCTTCAAAATATGACGACCATCAAAAGAAATTAACCCAAGAAAGCCCAACAGAAAGAAAACACAGCACCTATATTATCACTTCCCCAAAAGAATCTGTTTCTAGATACACAAGAGACTAAACAAAAAAAAAAAAAAAAAAAAACAACAAAAATATACTATACTGCTAGAAAGATAGTCAAGGTTCCACCTGAGGAGATACTGGTGGGGGAACAACAGTAGCATCCGGTCGAGGAGTGGACGGGGCCGACATAGAGTGAGGACGCAGCGCTGTCGAAATTGTCTGTCCCGGCAGCCGAGGAAGCTCCTCCTCACGAAGATTCGCCCAGTCTAAGGGTTTCGGCGGTGCACCATGCGGACACGGATACACCAACTCTGACCACGCCCTATCCGACAAAGGAACATTCGCGAAATTGAGCGCCCGCATATGAGCACAGTATACAGAGAAGTTGGCCATCATTGCTAACTTTGTCCGCTCCTCCGCGTGTGCCGTTTTCAGGGCAGTCACCTTAGCCCTTTCGGCTTCCACGTCCTCTGCCAGGAGCAAGTTCTCCTCCTCTAGTTCTCTGTACTTAACGACCATGCTCTCTTTTTCCGCCTTCAATTATCGACATCCTCGGTCAGGTGCAGAAAGTCCACCGACAGCTTGTCATAATTCTCGCCCAGGGTTTTATTCTCGGCGACCAATTTCTCTTTCTCGACCTCAAAAGCCGCAAGCAGATCCTTTATCTTCTGCTCGTTCTCCTCGACTATGGCGTTCTTCTCGGCCACCAGCTTCTCTTTCTCAGCCCCTAGAGCTCCCAGCTGATCCCGTAGCGCCACGGTACTCAAGGCAATCTGCACTTCAACACATTAGATTCCAAACAGAATACAAGTACTAGACCTATATAACGAAATACGAGCATCATGGTATATATTACGAACTAAGCGCCCCACATACCCTCAGCGCATCCGCATGGGCCTGCTCTATAACCGACATTGTAGGTTGAGCAGCTATTCTTTCTGCATCCTTGAACGCAAGGGGTTTCAGAACCGTATACCCCATCTTCAAGGTTCGCGGTTGCTCCAGCAGCTCACCCCCACATCGGTCAATGTAACGGGTCATTGCAACCCCGTCAACCAACACCTTCTCGGATCCGTCGAGAGCCTCATCCTCGACACCCGTCACAACATCCCCGGCAATCTCTTCGCCGCCTTCCATCTCCACTTCCTCGACCGCCTCCTTCTCTGGAGCATTAGTCTCAGGGGTCCTGTGCTCGATTACATCCTCTGTACGGATGGGCGAGATACCAGACAGGTCCAACACGGCCTCGGAAAGGACAGGCGAGACCGCAGGCAGGGTCATCGTCTCCTTCCCCATAGCCACCAGCATGTTGATATGTCCGAACAAGTTATCGACCGACCCCTGAAACACAATAATACCCATCGACCGGGCAAGAGCGAGGGTAACCAATGGAGAAGTCAGTAGCTGAAACAAGATAACTAATAAAGCAAAGCACTAGCGAACAAACCGATAACCAAAAGACAAGAAAATCATAATACATATACACATACCTCGCCCGGCACAGAGGCATCCTCGGCGGTATCCCCTTCGGCGGCAGCAACCGCCCCCTCGCCCGAGCCAACGATATCAGCCTCCTCGGTAACCGATGTATCGGTTCCCCGGGCCCTCTTCGTTACTCCACCAACAGGGTCAGACGCATGACGCTTCGACCGAACGAGCTTCTTCCCGAGCCGAGCAGCACTTCGTGCCCGGACCACTTTCAAGAACTCCTCCTCGGGCTCTTTGGGGATCTCGGGCGCAGGATTCTCCTTGGTCACCGACCCCATAGGGTACCCGAGCAGCATCGGAGCAGTATGACTCGCCGGATCCGGCGTCGGTCCCGGCCCCCACCATTTCCAAAGAGCTAACAGAGCCTCTACATTGGGAGCGCCGAGGTCGGGCATAGTGGGAGCGTTGGTGGCCGGTCCAGGAATCTGGTGTCCCGGACAGCCCCATTCACCAGAAGCTATCACAATACCAAGATTGCGCTCTTTGTTGGTATCCGGCAAACCGATAACAAGCCGGCAATAGGACCGCTGGGTTTTCAGATACGAGCTGCGACGCTCAAAGCTCAGACTGTAGACTCCGAAGACGTCCTTCAATTCAATCGGTATTCCGGCCAACTCCGATAACCTTTGAATACCGTTCAGAGTCTGGTAACCATTTAAGGCCAGTTGGGCTGGAACAATTTGGACAGCCTCAAAGAACGAAGCCACCCAGTTTGTAAAAGGAAGTCGAAGACCCCCAGTAAAAAATGCCGACGAGCGCACAGCCACCTCGCCGGCAGGAACAAATCCCAGCACCTGCTCGTCAGAAATAGGAAGCCGAATATGTATGTTGTCAGGTATTCCGGCAAGCTCTTTAAAATCCTTTTCCACGAATGTGCCAACTTGGGCCACACTTTGGGTCAGAATTTACTATCCAAACATCATTCACAATTCCATCAATATACTAACCAAATACACAAACAAGAACCACATCAATATAACACACACCCCCCCCCCCCCCCCCCCCCGCGCACTCACATTAACCAGATACATAAGAATCATCATACACATATAGACAACCTAAACCATATACCAGTGACACATCTATGCCCACAACGGCAAAATTACCTACAACCCCTACCAACAGAGAAAGAACACTTACGGTTATCATTATGAACAAGCACGGGAGAACAGCAGCAAGTCTTCCAACAACACCACGAAACCCTAGATCAAGCGGCCGAACTCTTTTCCTTTTTGGCGGGAAGAATATGCTTTAGAGAGAGAGAGATATTTTCTTCAGCAAATTCTGTGATAAAAAAAAAAAAAAAGGATTACTTGGCACAGTAGAAAGGAGTGGAGTCACAAAAAGAATAAAATAATAACCGTCCTTTCGTGTAACAGAGGTTTACCTTTTTTCCAACCATACAAAAGTCAACAACCGCTGCTATTTTTAACATATAAACGCTCCAGATTTCGCCACGTCAGCGCCTATCCCACTACCCAAGGCAGTTCACATCATTACACCTAAATAAACGGCCAGTGGACCCTACCACGAAAAGCTTCCCACATACGCTACCACTATTATCACACCGAGAATGTCCCCCGATTAAAGTTCCTCGACTCCCAACCAATTCTTACCCAAAGGGCATACCGAACAAGGTGGACGAAGACCGTTTCTAGCTTGACGGCATGGAGCATCAAGTCTAACAACGCTCTCCGGGGGGATAACCGGGCATATTGTTCGGTGTATGCTGAGAGACATCAAATGATATCAACATAAAAGAGTGAAGCAAACAAGAAATAAAATAGGACAGAATCAAGTGCAAGACAAGTTTTATTCATCCACAAAGGGGGAAACACAAACAATACAACAGAAAAAGAAAAATGTTACAAGAAAATACACCCATCCTACTTTTTCGAACTATCCCCCATAGCAACATCCCTCTTCGCCAAAAGTTCCTCCAGACGCTCCTTCTCCCTAATCAAACGAGAAATCACCATCTCAGCCTGTTTCAAGGCGTAAGACTGAGACTCGCATTTTTGCTTGGCCTTGAAACGAGAAGTGCCCTCCTCGTCCCAATATTGTTTAAACCTCCTCACTTCAGTCCGAGCACACATGAGATCATGTTTCAGCCATGACATCTCAATTTCTTTTAGTTGAAGAGGAGTCAAATCCTCATCCCCAAAACCAGGGGGACGAGGTAGCAAAAAAGTAGGCTCCTCTTCCATAAGGGCTTTCTTTTTGGAGGCAGACCTAGTGATGGGAGCCATCTCACGCAAAAGCAAGTTAGAAGAAGCAAATTATAAAACAAGAGAGAGGTAGAAATTGGTAATGAAATACAGGCAATAGGGAGCATTTATAGAGAATCAAAAGGCACAAAGTACGAAGCGTTACAATGGTTCACAAGACAGGCACGAGATACGAGAAGATACAACTGATTCATCAAATACAGAAAACAAAACACAAATTGAAAAAGGGGAAATACATAAGAAAGCCAGCCCAATCTAAGGATCAATGGGTGGAAAAATCGAACTGCCAGACCGAGAGAAGGCAGAATGAGCTGAACAACTCAACCAAGCTTGGTAGGAGTCATTCATGGCGACCAAATTGTCATTCTCCGAGGAGAGCTCGCTGTTCTCCGTGGTAAGAGCCCTGACGCGTTCCTCAAGCCGAGCATTCTTTACCATTATGCTAGCAAGGCCTTACCATTATGCTAGCAAGGCCTTGAGGAGAGTTATCAAAATTATCTTGAGCATGGTCCCAAATCTCCTCGGCATCATACCAGGAGTTGGCCATATGATTTCTCTGTGACAACAAGTGATCGAGCTGACGACTCAGTGCCGAAATCTCGGTCCATTTCACCGTCTCTTCGGGATGAGAGCCGAACAAGCTCAAGGCCAAAACGCCATACTCTTTCTCAAGCCTTGCCATCCGACTGCGGACCCGAGATACCTCAGAATCTAAGCCCTTCATCTGAGCATGATATCTCGCCACAGGTCCAGACATTCTGGGAAATTGTTATAGTACGGAAGAAAATGAGGGGCTGAGGGAGAAATAAGCAATAGAAGAAAAATGAGAGATGATAAACTACTAAAGAAAAGAGAAGTACTTATAGAGCGAAGACAGCACGATCTTTCCTGACATGCTTGGGAGCATGCATATTCCTGACCTACTAGGTAGCATGCACCTATATTCGACAGTGATGGGGACATCTACTGACATCTGATACTACAGTACAGAAGGAAATAAAGACGAGATATTCAAAGATCTAGCTTCCCGACAAACAACAAACCACAGGTGCAATATAAAAAGAAGTGTAAAAATAAAGGGGCAAAAATACTTTTCATTAATAAAGATGGGATATATCATTGTTTATTACATCCGAAAAGAAATCTATTACATCCGAAAAGGAAATCTATTACATCCGAAAAGAAAGTTTATTACATCCGAAAATAAATCTATTATATCCGAAAAGGAAATATATTACATCCGAAAAGAAAGTCTATTACATCCGAAAAGAAAGTCTATTACATCCGAAAAGAAAATCTGTTGCATCCGAGATAAAGATCTATTACATCCGAGAAGAGCTAGTACAGAAGATCAGGCAAATGATCAACTATATCAGCTGACCAAGTGAGCAGGAAACGCCAAAAAGAAAAAGTAAGAAGAAAGAGAAAGGAAAAGCAAGAAGAGGAAAAGAAGAAGAGTGCAAGAAAAGAAAAACAGATAAGAAGAAGATAAAGAAATGAAGGAAACAGACAAATAAAAAGGAAGTCAATGAAACAAAAAAGAAAGGGAAAAAGAAAAGAATGAAAAGTAGAGAGAACAGAGTATAAAAAAAAAAAAAAAAAAGAAACAAAAGAGGAAGAGGAAGAAATGAGGGAAACTGAGAAATGAAAAGAAGAAAAATAAAGAGATGGGAAAAGATGGGGAAAAGCAGAAAAAAATAAAAAAGAAGGGGTAAGGTTAGGGGGAAGTCGATTGGTATCGATGAGAGGGCCCGGCAGAGACATCCCTGTCCCTCAGTGTCGGGTTCCCCCTTAGCATCTCATTCTCTTCGACTAGAGCCTGATGAGCACGTCGGCTATAAGCCAGTTCGGATCTTAGCCAAGTTAATTCCCGAACCATCTCGGTATGGTGATAACGCATCACCTTCAGTTCCTCCTCGGCATCCCTCAACAGCCTTTGTACATGGCTATAAGAGGCTTCAAAAGCCTCGACTTGCAAAGCTAATGTTGATGGGGTGAAAGGACCAGACATCTTAGGGAAATTATAAGATGAGGGTCTATATATGGGGGAAAATAGTATGATGAGAATTGTGGACGTAACCATGCTGTAAGCAGGTATTTATAGATCAATTAGATGAGTGCTGGTATTGAGAGTCGCAACCGTTCGCCAATGGGTACTAAGAAGCGATGGCAATTAAAAGATGTGTCTGTTCAAGAAAGAACGTTTGGATTCCCCAAAGGTTCTAAAAAAAAAAGCGTGAGTAATTAAAAGCCACACTTGTTCACAAAACGCTTGGATTCTTGCCAATATTTAAAGAGGGTAAGTAATAATGGCATCGAAACACGCGTCATTTTGGGGAAAGGCAGCAGTTCAAATAAATATCCAAGATCTTTTGCACAGAGCTCAAGAAAACTCTGGTGAATAAGATTTTTTATGCACAAGGCTCAAGAAATCCTATTGGTCCCCAGATATAAAGAGTAAGAAGGTCCAATGGATAAGGTCAAACGCAAGGCCCAAGAAAAAGCATTAATGAGGCAACAAGCGTGCGCAGCCAAAATAAATTGCATTGGAAAAGTAATTCAGATATAAACAAGAGAAAGATGTCTTTATTGATTGATTGGTACTTTGTTACAAAAGAAGCAATAAAAGGAAATACAATGAAAAAACAATAAAATCATTTCGTGGAAGGGCCCGCTTCGTCATTTGGTTTCCCCTTCGACCGAGCATACAATTCCTTAACGGCCAGTTTGTAAGCCCTCTTGGAAGCAAGTTGCCTATCTCTGGAGGCCTCGAGCTCTTTGATCCGAGCACGAGCGCGAATACTGTCGAGCAAAAACCTCTGATGCTCCTTCTCCAGGGCATCCAATCACTCGTCTAGTTCGGCGGCCCGACGAGCTTCCACCGACAACCTGGCAACCCTCTTCTCGAGATAACGCACCTTCTGAACTTCCTCTTCAAGACGAGCAACGTATTCAGGAAGGTTGTCACCATAGTTTTCAAGAGGAAAAGCCATTTGTTCGTTAATAAAGAATGAATTACATAAAGAATACAGGGACAGTCCTTTTATAAGAAGAAACAAGGAGTAGATCAAAGATCATCTCGAAGAAATACAACCTCGTGAACTTCCCAAGAGCATTTACGGCAAATTAACCACAGTTTCAAATCCAATTAAAGTCATCCAAAAAGACATCAAGAAGATAAACAGACAAGAACAAGGAAAGGAAAATATTTTATTAATTTCAAAAACTTCGATTACAACTGAGGAGAAGACTCCCCATTCAAAAGAAATTACGACAGAAATTACAAAAGACTAATTATTTCGAGGAAGAGCCTTCTTCATCGTCATCCGAACTCGGTTTAGACCGAGCATGCAACTCCTTGAAGGCAAGCTTATAGGCCCTTTTTGCTGCCTTCTGCTTGGCCAGATTAGCCTCGAGCCTCTTTATATGCTCGTAAGCCCAATCCCGATCGGCCATCGTCACATGATGATCAGAATCCATGTCAGACAACCTTTTCTTGTAACTTGAAACCTTGTCCACAAGTTTCTTATTCGCAGTACGAGATTTCTTGATTTCCATTTCTAAATATGAAATATAATTAAAGGAGCTCTCACCAGTAGAACCTGAAGAAGCCATTATGTCACGAGAAAATTAGTAGTAAAATGCCTAATTATGGAGGGAGCACACCCCTTTATAGGAGTTTTCCTCGAAGAAAGATATTAGGATAGGAAACATTAAATGTGCCCCCCAGGGAACCGTCATGAGTCTATTGCGTTTCTCGATGAAGCATTGGGAAAGACAAGACCGAAGTAACGTTCTCGACAAACCGAACATGACTCCCCCGACATGGAAACCACGCCGAGGAAGTCATGGAGCACTTGATAGAACATAAAAATTAGACCCGAATATTCTATTCGGGTAATAATCAACCCACTTTATAAATGAGTATCCAATTCTTAAATGGGTCGTCTCATACTTTTTATAGGAAATAAGGTGTTACTATCAAAAGCCCAAGCCCAATCAAATGGGGACCCATGTCTGAAAAACCCCTGGGATGAAGACATTTGTCAACATCCTAGAAGGCATAGTTGCCTATAAATAGCCAACTACCCCTCCTAGAAAAGGACCAGAAAAACTATTCAAAAAATATAGAGAGAAGTTGAGAAAAGAGAGAAACTAATCAACGCACACCACTTCAAGAAATAAACCGAGAAAAGACAAGGCCGAGCACCGAATAAAAGGGGAGAAAGATCAAGACGAGAGATTAAATAGTCATATCGAGCACAATTGTAAAACCGAAATACTAATCCGAGCAGGTGTAATAGTCCGAATAAGGATAATAATCCGAGCAATAATAAAGATCAGGAAGTGTCCATTATTCACAGTTGATTTACTATTATATCATTGTTGAAAAGCCTAACGCGACCGATCAAAGTTATGGCTTTATCAACATATTTTTTATGGTTCAATTAATTGCTCGTGCTTGCCTCTTTGCCCATGATTGATATTTGTTGCGTTATCTCCTTAAAACGTATGTTTAATTTGGAAGCAGAGTATCTGACTCTGAGTCAGGGTTACTCTGCTTCCACAGCCATTGGATCTGTTTAAAAATTTTAACTGTAGCAGATCCAATGGCTGTGGGAAGCAGAGTAACCCTAACTCAGAGTCAGGTACTCTGATTCCATTTAATTTATTGTTCTTGTTAATTTAATCATTGTTATTTCTTTGTTTAATTTATATGCATGCTTTTACTGATTTTACGAGGTGTGACAACTCATAGGGTTAGTAAGATTATATGGTCCGTTTGATATCAGATTTTTTGACAAAAAATCTTATTTTTAAAATCAAAAAATCCAGCAAAAAGATGGATTCTGGAATTTTGGATTATTTTGACTAAAAATCTGAATTTTAAAAATCAAAAAAATCCTAATAACCAAACACCTATTAAAAAATTTGGATTTTCAAAATACAAAAATCCAAAAATCACCCCAAAAAATATGATACAAATAGGCCATGATCGTTAGATTAGGATAAAAATACCAAATTTTTCGAAGACGTGACAAAAGGAAAGGTCGTTGAACAAAAAATATATATTAGTCGCTAAACAAAATAAATATATAAATTGAGTTATAATATTATGATTTATTCTCTGTAGACGACTTGGTATATTTATTACTATGATCGATACTCGCATGCGAGGTAAAAAGGGGTTTTATTTAATATTGCCCACTTTTAGTTCAATTAGGTATGTCTAATAATTTAATATTGTCTTCATCCCTAATTAATAGATATGTTTGTGGAATAGTGGAATTTATGAAAGTGTTAAGATTCTGGTATAAAAATTACAATATTACCCATAAAAGACAAGATCTGTCAGATCAAAACTTAATATGTTAGAAAATAGAATTATAATTTTAGGAAGATTCATTAACTAAAAAGAGCAAATTGGTTAATTATTTAGAAACATTAGTCATCAAATCTTTAGGAGCCGAGGGATTATATTTCTATTATATATATATATATATATATATATATATTTGTAATACACTATTAGCTACGTATATGGGGAGACAGAATTAGAGAGAGTGGAGAACGGTATAGTCTTTATTATGAATGAATATCTGAATGGATGTAAAATATAAGACCCCTAACCCTCTTTATATAGATAGAGGGGTAGGGTTATAAGCCCACTTGGGCCCAATAAGTAAAAGCCCAAGAGTCCAATAATCTTACAATACTCCCCCTTTGGACGTCTTGAATTCTTCGTCTTCATGCAGTCGATCTGAGTCGAGTTCATTCGCATTGCTAAACACATAAAAACCTTAGGGCCGAAAAACCCAGTGTGGGACAAAACCGGTACCTAGGAGAAACTGTGTAGCCGAATGATATAGGCCGAAATATCATGTAAGTAACTAACCACAAAACAGTGTGCCTCATCAAAACCTTGCCAGAGCAAACCCAATGGGAAAATCTCTGATCGAAGGAAAAAGAGTGCAGCAATGGCAGTAGTAGGGATCAACCACAAAACAGGTGCCTCATCAAAACCTTGCTAGAGTAAACCCAGTAGGAAAAACCTCTAGTCGAAGGACAAAAGAGTATACAGTGGTAAGAAGTATACAACCGGATACTCCCCCTAATTTCGGCAATCTTAAGTGAGATATGATGGGAACGTGTTTCGCTAAAAACCTTTGCCAAGGAAAACCCAGTGGGAAAAAACCTTGGTCTAAGGACAAAAAGAGTACACGAGCATGCGACTGGATGCTCCCCCTCACTTTCACACGACAGGGTGCGAAGATTTCGACTAAGTAGTAATTAGTGCAATAAGCATTCACCTGGATGCTCCCCCTCACTTGCACATGACTGGGTGCAAAGATTTCATATTCCAAGAAAGAGTACGAGCATTCGACTGGATGCCTCATTTACTTACATACGACTGGATGCAAGAAAATCTAACGTGGAATAGAACGAGCATTCAACTGGATGCTCTTAAACTTCATTTGTGAAGATTAATTTCGGCGAGAAATGCTAAATAGCATAATGTAGTCATGTCTCTCTTGATCAATAACAACAAGTTGTCTTCTATGACAAGTGTTTTATCTGGATCGTGAGACAGAACATATGTAATTCAAATATGACTAATACTAGCTCGAAGCCATATACACTCTCTAGTCGTCTCATAGAGCACGAATAGATCAGAGTGATTCACTTGGAGTCATTCCAAGACCTCCAAGATGTCGCCTTATTCCTAATGGTAAAGACATACCATGTTAGGAATATCACTTATGCGGGTCTGATAAGTAACCGGCATCGGTATAACCGAAAAAAGGTTGCGTTAATTCGAGTACCGAAGGGGGGTAGGTACACTCGATGACGCAAATGGGATAAACTAGCCCACTTCCAAAATTACCATAAGGTAAGGGAATGTGTTTTTAGTGCCATTTCGATGGCAGCGTGTTAGCGCGATGTTGTGTCGAGCTATACCATTCACAACAGACGAGATGTTCGTCCTAGCACATTAGACCAAGTACAATGATGCGCTTATTGTACTTAGATATGAACATTATGGTTCAATATCTCTTCATCGTCTCATCAGGGACGGACTGGGTCTATATCAATGTCTAGTGATCGAACGATCATGGGAGAATCTGACGACTTAGCGTCATGATGACTAAAACGTCATAACACCTTCTGGGTGTAGTCTGAATCATGGACTTAGATTCAATATTTACGGGACTCAATCATCAGGTTGAGTCACTACCGTGTCTTCCCAAAATCCTTCATCTCGAAGGCAAATCCAAAAATGGATCGCGTAATAAAACACGCAAGGGCATAATACTTGTTCAAGTATCCCAAGCTAATCAAGTACTCACTTAGGCGGTATACCACATCCGCTCGGATTATATTAATCCATATAGTGAACGTCTCAGTCAATTGAGATCGTGTTCCGTGGTCAGAAACTACTTGATTTAAGCACATAAAGTCACACAGGGACCTTCATCTATATCTCTTTGTCTAAATCCCCATAGAGATAAAACCGTGACCACATTCATGGCTGCATACTCAGTTTTTCGGAAACTACTAAAGTGGTAAAGTAGGGGACTGTTATAATGTCCATTACGAGGAAATCAACCATCTCGTAATCAATTCCAAGGTGTGAGAGAAGCCTTGCGCTACTAGGCGAGTATTCTACAATCTCATTATTCTCATCACTTTTCCTTACGAATAACCAAATAAACGAACTCGTTTAACATTGGTGGTGTTGGAACTACAGGTCCGAACACACTTTCGCTAAGGAGTCTACTTGGATTGCAAGTTTCCATTAGTACAGTCTATTCTACGTTGACTTCAGGCAACGGTACATGGTTCTCTGTCATAATTTGTTCATATTATCAGTCGTCACCGAATATATGAACAAGTAATCAATGACAGTCTCGTTTCGCTTCAATATCGTCTAAAATATCATAATCGACAGATATTTCGAGATTCTTAGGATGAGGAGGAAATCACACATCTCCTTGATCCTTTATAATCTCGTGCAACAAACGAGTTTCAGTTCACCACGTCTGGGGCTGAACGAATTAAGAACCAGTCAACTTACTCATATCTTGGGAAGGACGACAGACTGACGGCCGAAGACACCGTCCTTTGCTTGGCGGGTTCGGCCAAAGCAACGTGTTACGACAGGAACACGGCGTCCGACAGGGACGTCTATCCTTGCAAGCATTTTGCAGCAGGTATAAATGATCTCGTGACATCTCATAAAGTCATTAAATGCGTCTGGCATTTAGTTAGACTTGAGGGAGTCTATGCACTTACTTATCACTAAGTGCAGTTTTGGGATCAAGCTAAGACTGAGTGGGTTATGCCACGTTACTTCATGTCGTTCCTTATCAACGGTAACGTGCAAATCTCCCCCTAACGACGGGGAGAACAGTCTTAGCGATGTCACTTTCGTATATCATGCGGTAAAGAGATCGCTTGCCAAGGTTACTCTATCAAATGATAGGCAGGAGATTCATAATCGACTTATGTCCCCTTCAGAGGTTCATATTTTGAACGCTAGAACGGCTCAATCAAAATATTAATTAATCACTCTAAACACGCGTTAATATGAGACTTCTGGCTCATAACCAGTAACCAGCTGGTACGCATATGGTGTTTGAGTGTCTATGGGCCTCATAACGGACCAATGCAGCAAAATAGCATAACCCCACACGGAAATATAAATCTTGGTGCGCAAGACCAAGAAATGCGTGTAATCATTTGCAGTCGCATCATCAAACTTTTCGTGAGTCCATTTGGGTCTGAACATAATCGACAGGATGTTCAATTTGAATTTCCAAACTCAAGTAATTCAAATCAAAAATTCAATTTTTTACTCTTCGGAATTATCAAGTCAACTAGACTTTTCAGGATAATCCGAATCATGAGCCATCAACTTAATGATAGGGCTAGAAGTTTAGGAAATGCTGCATTTCTGTGGACAACAATAATCATGTGACCTTATTGTCGATGCATCAACCATAACCATTTATATTTATGGTCCGTCTTATGGTTGGATATGTCCACAATAACTCCTTCAATTCTTTACAAGAATTCTACGAGTTCTTTTCGTGATCTTTACACATACTAGTCTTTCAAAGTGAGCATTAGTGGCATGAATTTCGGATTAATTATGAAATATATTCTCAGAGAGAATCCAAATGCGATGCGATTATAAATCAAGCATCGTCTTTTGACCCGGGAATATCTCATCCGGTCAATGCCACAATATCAAAATGCTCTTATCAATCGACGACAGGCGAATGATAGTACAGACAATCATGTCTTAGCATTTAAATCATTCATCATTTCGACGACAGGCGAAATGATAAGGTAATTTTAAATGCTTTAAAGAATGTGGTAGCAACCACTTGAAAGACATTTCAACTCCTCTAAAATACGCTTTTGATCGTATTGAATGGAGGATATGTAAAGAAATTTCAATTCTTTTATGAGCTATTACCAGATAACAATGATTTTCTCGAATATTTTATAACTCAACAAGGTACGGCACGACCTACATGAGTATAAGACCTCATATTTGACAAATCAATTTGGTTTTACCAAAGATTTCAATTTGGAACGACAGGTCCAGAATCGTTGTCACTGAGTACTCTTTTAGGCAAATAGTTGGTGAAATTATATGGTACACTGTTACCCACTATTTCCAAAAAAATCAACTACCCCACAAGTATTGCCTAAAATTTCATAATTTAAAGTTTGGTCACATTTGTCAAAGGAATTTGCTCAAAACACTTTAAATTATTTCGAGAAATTTCGTAAACAGGCAAACCATAATCCAAAAGTATGGTCCAAATGGAAAAATAATAATCCAAATGGAAAACATAATCCAAATGAGCGAAAAAATGGCTCAATGATTTATAAAAATCAATAAAGAAAGGTACAAACTCATTTGATCCACAAAATCGGGGGTCTCAAAAGTTTCCTTTCAGTTAGCTTTAACCACATTAGCATCGGTTTTTTCACCTTTATAATAGTTTTAAACTATTTAAGGAGTAACCGTGCATGACCTTTGTCTTTATAGCATAGAGTTGCCTCATTGAACATTATCTCTTCCTTTGTGACAACGGGCCATATTGTTCCTTTCAATTACTGTCTTGGAGCCACATGTTTTCGATTTTGACGATTGTCTAAAATCTCTCTTAGCTAAGCGATTCATCGGGATCACGACAGTTCGAGACAAATAACACTTGTCTCGGTTCTCGATTCGTGGAAAAAAAAATTGTACACGAAGAGCATTAATATCAGGCAAACAATTCGCCATTGACCCAATAGGATTAAAACTACTCACCGGGGTAATTTTCTTATCCAATAACATATGGGCGATAAAGGAACATGGTGAATATAAATTCACGATACAGCTTATGGAATACAATTTCCAAGCTAGTATTTTGGTGAAGGATTGCTCCAATATGTCAATTTCAGACATTTGTTCACCATAGACGTTATCACGTCTCAAATGTGGCGGCGGAATAAAATCAACGCCTTAGCATACATTATGAGGGTAACAACAAACTCGTGTTTTACTCATAAAATATGGCATCCAAAAAAATTTTTGGGCATCACATTTTCACACATCAGGGTGAGTAACATGTGGTGACGGATTAAAATCAACGTTTAAACAGTCATTTCGCAAGTATGTTTTACGATTTTTCTCATCATAGATGGCATCCAACATGTGTTGGGAGTTCTGGATTATTTATCATATAAAACGACTGGTTTATATGTTTATGGTTTGCACAAGCACAAACTTATTTTTCGAAACGACAGGTTCGAAAACATTAGTTTTGCTTTTAATGTGGATTGGTTCTCATTGATCGAACGACGGGTCGATACTAAGACACCAATTCGGCGAAACATACATCACTATATAAACACACTCGGGGAAATTATTATTTAGTCAACCCCTTTCGGTAGCTCTATTTGCACACGACCAGGAAAGACGGTGAGGGGGGTGGGCACGAATGCCTCTTTAAAACCGACCTCATTAGGAGAACGACTTCCGCCTTTATCTTTCCTAGACATCGTATCCAAATAGGTGAGCCTATTTGGGGAAGATTCATAATTTTTCCAAGTTAAATGTGAACATATACGATTTTCGCTTTTTATATATGGCAATAATATTAACAGCATAGAGAATATCTATCTAGATTAACCACACATATATAAACAGGCAGTAAATATATTTTAGAATCTATCTAATCATGCAGTAGATTTGGTGTTATAATCAAATCAATTTAATATTATCAATCAATCCATGAAAATTCTAACATATCAAATCAAATCAATTTAAGATTATCAATCAATCCATGAAGATTCTAACATATAAAATCAAATCAATTTAAGATTATCAATCAATCCATGAATATTCTAACATATCAAATCAAATCAATTTAAGATTATCAATCAATCCATGAAGATTCTAACATATAAAATCAAATCACATTGACGGCCGACGGCAGCGTCCTTTGCTTGGTGGGTTCGGCCAAAGCAACGTGTTACGACTGGAACACGGTGTCCGACAGGGACGTCTATCCTTGCAAGCATTTTGCAGCAGGTATAAATGATCTCGTGACATCTCATAAAGTCATTAAATGCGTCTGGCATTTAGTTAGACTTGAGGGAGTCTATGCACTTACTTATCACTAAGTGCAGTTTTGGGATCAAGCTAAGCCGAGTGGGTTATGCCACGTTACTTCACGTCGTTCCTTATCAACGATAACGTGCAAATCTCCCCCTAACGACGGGGAGAACAGTCTTAGCGATGTCACTTTCGCATATCATGCGATAAAGAGATCGCTTGCCTAGGTTACTCTATCAAATGATAGGCAGGAGATTCATAATCGACTTATGTCCCCTTCAGAGGTCCATATTTTGAACGCTAGAGCGGCTCAATCAAAATATTAATTAATCAATCTAAACACGCGTTAATATGAGACTTCTGGCTCATAACCAGTAACCATCTGGTACGCATATGGTGTTTGAGTGTCTATGGGCCTCATAACGGACCAATGCAGCAAAATAGCATAACCCCACACGGAAATATAAATCTTGGTGCGCAAGACCAAGAAATGCGTGCAATCATTTGCAGTCGCATCATCAAACTTTTCGTGAGTCCATTTGGGTCTGAACATAATCGACAGGATGTTCAATTTCAATTTCCAAACTCAAGTAATTCAAATCGAAATTTCGATTATTACTCTTCGGAATTATCAAGTCAACTAGACTTTTCAGGATAATCCGGATCATGAGCCATCAACTTAATGATAGGACTAAAAGTTTGGAAAGTGCTGCATTTATGTGGACAACATTAAAATGTGACCATATTGTCGATGCATCAACCATAACCATTTATATTATGGTCCATCTTATGGTTGGATAAGTCCACAATAACTCCTTCAATTCTTTACAAGAATTCTACGAGTTCATTTCGTGATCTTTACACATACTAGTCTTTCAAAGTGAGCATTAATGGCATGAATTTCGGATTTATCGCGAAATATATTCTCAGAGAGAATCCAAATACGATGCGATTATAAATCAAGCATCGTCTTTTGACCTGGGAATATCTCATCCGGTCAATGCCATAATATCAAAATGCTCTTATCAATCGACGACATGCAAATGACAGTACAGACAATCATGTCTTAGCATCTAAATCATTTATCATTTCGACGACAGGCGAAATGATAAGGTAACTTTAAATGCTTTAAAGAATGTGGTAGCAACCACTTGAAAGACATTTCAACTCCTCTAAAATACGCTTTTGGTCGTATTGAATGAAGGCTATGTAAAGAAATTTCAATTCTTTCATGAGCTATTACCAGATAACACTGGTTTTCTCGAATATTTTATAACTCAACAAGGTACGGCAGGACCTACATGAGTATAAGACCTCATATTTGACAAATCAATTTGGTTTTACCAAAGATTTTGATTTGGAACGACAGGTCCAGAATCGTTGTCACTGAGTACTCTTTTAGGCAAGTAGTTGGTGAAATCATGTGGTACACTGTTACCCACTATTTCCAGAAAACCAACTACACCACAAGTATTGTCTAAAATTTCATAATTTAAAGTTTGGTCACATTTGTCAAAGGAATTTGCTCAAAACACTTTAAATTATTTCGAGAAATTTTGTAAACAGGCAAACCATAATCCAAAAGTATGGTCCAAATAGAAAATTCATAATCCAAATGGAAAAACATAATCCAGATGAGCGAAAAAATGGCTCAATGATTTGTCAAAATCAATAAAGAAAGGTATCAAACTCATTTGAGCCACAAAATCGGGGGTCTCAAGAGTTTCCTTTCAATTTACTTTAACCACATTAGCATCGGTTTTTCCACCTTTATAATAGTTGTGAACTATTTAAGGAGTAACCGTGCATGACCTTTGTCTTTATAGCATAGAGTTGGCTCCTTGAGCATTATCTCTTGCTTTGTCGTAACGGCCCATATTGTTCCTTTCAATTACTGCCTTGGAGCCACAGGTTTTCGATTTTGACGATTGTCTAAAATCTCGCTTGGCTAGGCGATTCATCGGGATCGCGACAGTTCCAGACAATTAACACTTGTCTTGGTTCTCGATTCGTGGGAAAAAAATGTACACGAAGAGCATTAATATCAGGCAAACAATTCGCCATTGACCCAATAGGATTAAACTACTCACCGGGGTAATTTTATTATCCAATAACAGATGGGTGATAAAGGAACATGGTGAATATAAATTCACGATACTGCTTATGGAATACAATTTCCAAGCTAGTATTTTGGTGAAGGATTGCTCCAATATGCCAATTTCAGACATTTGTTCATCATAGACGTCATCACGTCTCAAATGTGACGGAGGAATAAAATCAACGCCTTAGCATTCATCATGAGGGTAACAACAAACTCGTGTTTTACTCATCAAAGATAGCATCCAAAAAAAATTGGGCATCACATTTTTCACACATCAGGGTGAGTAACATGTGGTGACGGATTAAAATCAACGTTTAAACAGTCATTTCGCAAGTATGTTTTACGATTTTTTTCATCATAGATGGCGTCCAACATGTGTTGGGAGTTCTGGATTATTTATCATATAAAACGACTGGTTTATATGTTTATAGTTTGCATAAGCACAAACGTTTTTTCGAAACGACAGGTTCGAAAATATTAGTTTTGCTTCTCATGTGAATCGGTTCTCATTGATCGAATGACGGGTCGATACTAAAACACCAATTCGGCGAAACATACATCACTATATAAACACACTCGGGGAAATTATTATTTAGTCAACCCCTTTCGGTAGCTCTATTTGAACACGACCAGGAAAGACGGTGAGGGGGGTGGGCACGAATGCCTCTTTAAAACCGACCTCATTAGGAGAACGACTTCCGCCTTTATCTTTCCTAGACATCGTATCCAAATAGGTGAGCCTATTTGGGGAAGATTCATAATTTTTCCAAGTTAAATGTGAACATATACGATTTTCGCTTTTTATATATGGCAATAATATTAACAGCATAGAGAATATCTATCTAGATTAACCACACATATATAAACAGGCAGTAAATATATTTTAGAATCTATCTAATCATGCAGTAGATTTGGTGTTATAATCAAATCAATTTAATATTATCAATCAATCCATGAAAATTCTAACATATCAAATCAAATCAATTTAAGATTATCAATCAATCCATGAAGATTCTAACATATAAAATCAAATCAATTTAACATTATCAATCAATCCATGAATATTCTAACATATCAAATCAAATCAATTTAAGATTATCAATCAATTCATGAAGATTCTAACATATCAAATCAAATCAATATAATATGCAATTTTGTTTATTCACTTGCCTTTTAATAAAAAAAATTTATATGCATGTGTGTATATTTACCAAATATTGTATCTTTATCAACCATATGTACTGTTTTCGTATAAATATTATACTACAGGACCATGCATGTAATTACAGCAAACTATATATATATTTACAGCATTATTACATATACAGTCCAGAATTTCAGACAAGTTTCAGTTTAGTCCTTGAGTAATTTACAGAATAGTTTACAGCTTTCATAGAATTACAAATCAGTACATACGTTTCAGTATATAACATATATAGTCTGACAGATGCATATTAGTATGTTTAATAAACAAAATTAAAACATAGGTCATGTTTCTGTTTATACATGTTTTTTTAAAAAAAGGGTTACAGTAGTAACATACACCAAATTATGGATTAAAAAAAGGTTACAGTAGCATAAGCTTTTTTTTTCATTTTTTTTTTCATGCAATTCGATAACCACTGGAATTGTAATCATGCATAAGCTGTTTCTATTTACTGGAATTGTAATCATGCAATTCTATAACCACTAGAATTGTAATCATGCATAAGCTGTTTCTATTTACTAGAATTGTAATCATGCAATTCGATACATTAGTAACATACAAACAAACATGCAGTAGTAATAGTTGTACAGTTCTCAAAAAAAAAATTATATCCGGATACCTTACGCACGGTATGTTGGTGAAGGTTGATATAGGAAAATCCTAATAAAAATCCGGATAAACCTCAAGGTTTATTGAATCTATAATCCGTACTTCGATCTCCGAGAGCAGTGCTGATAACGTGTTGTAATACAACTATTAGCTATGTATTTAGGAAGACAGAAGTAGAGAGAGGGGAGAACAGTATCGTATTTCTTAATGAATGAATATGAATGGATGATCAAATACAAGACCCCTAGCCCTCTTTATATAGATAGAGAGGTAGGGTTACAAGCCCACTTGGGCCCAATCAGTAAAAGCCCAAGAGTCCAATAATCTTACAACAATAACGATTATTTATAAAGAAAGTAAAGTTAAATTCATGCATTTTAAAACATAGAAAATGGTGGGGCTATATGAAATTTATTTTCGTTAAGTTTTTATATACAATAATATTTAATATTTTTGCATTTACTCATCCTACATAATTAATTAGTAAATTTTTCATCACTAATGAAATATAATTAAAAATCATTATATAAGGAGATTATAATTAATTTATCTTTTTATATTTAAAAAACTGAAGTTTTAATAACAAAAAAAGAATTAAATATTTTTTTAGCCGTACGGAAGGAGTATTGAAGGCGCACTGAAGTCGTACCTGAGTGTTCAAAGTCAGCGGTATCATCAAAGCGTCGTTTCCGGCAACGCCCCTTGTTAATGCCTTAAAATGAAAAATATGGTGCCTAGTACCCTAAATGGCGTATCGGGTACTTTAAATGCTGTACCATACCCGTACCTCATGCAGCAAATGAATAAAGCCATTCGTGAACAAGCTTTTGTTCGGATAGTATTCGTTCATTTACTAATGACTTGAGCCTGAACAAAATGTTAAGGCGCGTGAATAGGCTCGGATTTTAGCAGTGGTGAAAGGAAATTGTTAGCTGACTATTAAATAGAAAATACAGAGGTTTAAAAATTAAAAGCTCATTTAATTCTTTTACTATTTTTTTTCATATATATTCCTCATTATATATGCAAAACGTATCAAAATTAATTTTGATGGTCTATCAAATAATTTTATTTTTTAAGACTAAATCTAACTAAAACGCCTAGTGATTAAATGTATTATTACTTATCTTACCATTAAATTTAGTTGGTTAAGAATAGATTTTATAAGCGAAAAAATATTGAACTTGTCTGAAAACGTGTTCAGACAGGGCTCGTGAACATGCTCGGCCCTACCTCGCCTGTAAATGAGCCGAGTCAGTGTTACTAGGGAATTTACCAACTTATAAAAAAGCAATATCAAACCTAGTATTACTCACGCAAGGTGGATTCAATCCGTGGAAATGCCTTAGTTAAGGGCTTCTCTATGATTTTATCAAGAGCAAAGAAAATGAAAATATTATATTAATATCGAAACAGTAACGGAAAAAGTGATACGAACAATTGTAGGCTCATTCCCGTTCAACTGTCGAAGACGATTGGAGTCTTGGACTTGAAACTGTTACAAATGCTTGTGACACCGAACGGTATTCTCGTAACCGAAAGAGATTTCTCGAACGAACTATAATACTCTACTCCTAAGTATAATTTTCTCCTACTCCTAATACACGAATAAGGAAATGTAAGAAAATAATAGGAAATATATATTAATAAGAAATTAAAAGGAAATATAAAGTGATAAGGAATTACAAGAGAATATAAACTGATAAACAATAACAAGGAAATATAAACTGATAGGAAAATGATGGGAAATATAAAGTGGCATTTGTTTGTGTGCTTTTGGGCCCTTTTTTTCATGTCAATGCCTTCGTATTTATAGGCTTTATTCATAGCTTTCATAAACCGCTACTTGAATCTGATGTCGACACGTGTCCCACTCTTTAAATAATAACTTCTTTAGTGGAAAATGATCATAAATTTAATAATTGAATAGTTTATGCTGTCACTTTTAAGTGTGTGCTTGTGAAACAGAATTGAAACGTGATTTTGACCATTCAAAGGGAAGAGATAAATGTAAGTTAATTAAAACATTATATATTATATATTATGTTTTACACGTTATTAACATAACTATGTAGGACCTTTTTCTACATGATGATCATACAATATAAACTATAATGTGTGTGTCGAAACACATATCTTGAGTCATGCGGAAGGACAGTAAGTTTGGAACTTTAAACCGGAACTTGAGAATTTGGTTCATATGGAGGAGGTAGATCGTCGGGGAAGAGACTTGGATTTCTCCTCTTTCGTCTATCACTACACTATTTTATGCGTTGTTTATGTGTGTGTATATGTGACATGAAATAAGATGGTATTGTGCCATTTATATAGGTAGAAGGAGGACCTGAGACTTTTGATATAATTTCGATCATTAACGTCCATCAAGTTAGGATCAATCTTAACTGTTCGTTAAGATGGAAATACATAGAGTTTCTTAACTCACATTTTATTATCACTGAGTCATAAAACCTTATAACTTATCAATGTCAAGTGACCACAGCAATGACCAAGAACTATTATGTTGTAACTCTTGAGAGTGGAGATTAATTTTTACATTCTCCCACTTGGTCCATTGAACATATCATAAGCAATCATAAGCGCGCAATTAAATTATGACATGCTTTACCAAACAAATCGTCAATAAGAGTCATGGCGGTTGCATACCACATCAAGAGTATGGTTCCTTCCATGTACTACTATAATAACAACTTATCTAGCTAAGCCTTTATCGTGAGTCATCGTAATGGTCCAATAATGTATTAAGAAAAGATAGTTCCAGTAAAGGTCCATAACTTTCATTTTTGTACGTACTTAATAGGACAATAGGAACAATAGAAACAATAGAAACAATAAGAAATGAGATCTCTACTTATCAAATAAACAACCATTATTATGTAATAACATATAATTATCTACAATCAAGACTCGTGATGTGAACAAAATCTTAATTTCCTTGTGTAGATATCGTTAAGGTATATACGATCATTATGTGTTTATTGATAGTATTGTTTCTAAAGTTAGTCTCGAAAACTTAGCATTTACATTATGTGAACTCAACACCATTTGAATGCTATTTGTCAAGAATAATTGCAAACGTTCATTTTCAGCGACTCAGCTATAAACCCGACATAATCTAAGTCCTTCAATTAATTTGCAACTGTTATTATGAGTTTTGTACTCAAAAGCATTATATAATTTTCTTGATGATACATTAAGAACGTGATAATACATTCAATCACTTACGTTATAAAATTGCTCCAATCTTATATTGAGCAATAACACATAAATTGCACAATACTTTATTGAGAAATGTAACTTGTAATTTATGCATACTTTTTTGAGCAATAAGACATAAAATTGATCAATGCCTTTATTGATCAGTATATCATATATTAGCGTCATATATAAGACTCATAATTTAATAAGCAATGAGCCATTGTGAAATATTTAGTTATCACATTTTCTTTCTATGTATCACATCAATGATACGTGAGCATAAAATCTTTATATTATTGCAAACATAAAACATTAATTAGGCACCTTTAATATTATGCAAAAATTAATCTACCATGAATAATGATTATTTGAGTGTTGCATACAATAATATGTATTTTAAGTACAACTAATAGTTCAAACACACAAGAACCAGTTTACAATACTATTAATCAGTTGTAAAACTCTTTCAAAACATTTTATCATTTAGAACCCTTTAAAAAACTTTTTGCAATTCATTATGGGTCTAGTAACTTACTTCCATGAATATGACCATTAATAAAATAATATGTTACAAAAATAAGCTCAAAATAATAGGTTATAAAAACAAAATAAGTTACACGTTTTTATTTGAAGTCAAAGAAAATGATAGGTAAAGTAAATCTCAACAATGAGCTTATTTAAAATTATTAACTACTCCCACTAATCTTACCCCTACTATATAAGTATATGATTAAATAATACATTAATAGTGAAACGAGTAATTATCTGCCACTTGTTTAACCATTACTTTAAACTTTATGCTAAGTAACATATAACTTGATATGAGTGTAATTATACATATTTTTTTTGACAGGAGTTAGGAAAAACATGTATAGTGGGTATACTGAATAATATAATTCTCCACTAATGTTACCGTAACTTCATCGATAAGCAAAACACCTTTATTTAATTGAATTTTAAAAAATTCATTACTATAATTATTAAAAGTATCAATCTAAATGCACATAACGTGATTGAAAAACGTGAATTTTCTATTAGATCTAACAATATAAAATTAGTTTCAACTAAAAACTTTTTGTTTACTAGCAAACTAATATGCGACCTATAAAGAAAATATGAACAATAAGTTAAGAATTTAGTAAAAGCTCACGAATTTGTAATTTCAGATTTAATCATATTAAAATAATATATCAACTAGTGTTACCATATTTCTCTTTTCAAAATATTAAACAATCAATGTTTTGTTACGAAGAAATTATCATGTAACACTATATAACATTTTATTCTTTTCTACTTTTATTTAGTAAGTTAATTGATAGTAGTATACTTTTCTCAATTAAATTTGTTATATGTGAGTATCCAAATTCAGCTGACTAATAATACACACCAATAACCATATTAGATTGGTAGAACTTAAGACCAACAACTTGTATTTTAACAACACTTTTAAATCAAGCATAACATTTTGCAAGACAATTTATAACTAATGGAATATGTAAATAAAATGAACCATTTCAAAAATTTATCTATAAAAATATGGCATCTTTATTTGAGCTATATTTTTATTCTTAATTTTAAATTTAAATTCGTCCATAATATTTGTTTAACTAGGAAAAATATGGTATATGTGGTTATCCGATATTTTCTATCTTAATGTTAAACTTTAAGAAATCATTCATAATGTTTATTAGGTCAAAATAACTAGACCTGTGGGCAACCAAGTTATAATGAATAATTAAACAATGATAAACATCCGCTAGTTATTTTTATCATAATATTTTTGGACATGTGGGCAACCAAAAACAAACATACATAAAATCAATTCTTATGTATCCCCGGCCCATAACAATACTGGACGCAAACATAATTTAGCAACCATAATTAAGACACTAGTGGATGCAAAATATTTATCATCACTAATAGTTATTAAAATATAGATTAAAATATACATTTAATTTTAATTGAACAATAATATGAATATCAGTTCAATGTTATTAGGTGTAGCTGTTTAAGCTAAATATTCATTAGATTTGACCAAAACCTATATCGAGTTTTAATCAAACAATACTATAAATATTTACATTAAAACATCAATAACTTTAATCGGTACTTACGCATACAACAACGATTATTTAACATTTATCGATTAAAATTTTGTGTGGGCAAATAAAATTTCACATAATATGAACGTTATATATATGATTTAGCTTATAATATTTTACCAAAATTTATTTGGTATGAACATAAATTGACTTAACTTTATATAGTCAAAATTGGCTTTAAAAATAATAGTATGGACAATTTCATGTACAAATGCAACATAATGACTAAAACGCACGTCATGTTATAATGAAAATATAATATGCACATCACCCAACTTTTCAAATGTACATGCATCCTTATCAATAATTTTTTATTATGACATTTAACTTTAAAATTAATCTATTAAAACACTCCTTTGTTTTAATATATATAACAAATAAGTTTTATCTTTTATTTAATTCATTTAAGAACTTATATTCAACTCATAACTTTCTTTAGACACGAAATAACATTAAACAATAAATTCCACCCATGTCATAATTGGATTTCAGTAGCAATTTCAATGAACTATTAAATGAAATATATGACTTGGAAATTTACATTTAAATCCTTACTTTTAGTCTTATATCAAAATTAGTTACTAAAATAATCAGTAAATGGTATCTTGTTACTGTTAGACTTTTGGCCAACCTTTTCACCAAGCTACATACTTTATTAGGCTAAATGTTCATCATTCCTTTATTCGTATTATCTATTTTATTTAACATATGTCATATCGATATTAAGGCACCCATTCGACGAACATAAGTATAGAAACACAACCGGAAAAATTATTACATACTCTAACCCTTTCGGTAGCTCTAACATAATACGACCAGATAAGAGAGTGTGAGGGTTGGTGTAGCAAAAGCTGCTTAAAAACCGACCTCATTAAAATACCAAGTATCAACTGAAGTCTTGCCCTGCCATTTCATCATACTATGAATGTAAACTTGTTCGTAACCTTTCAACTACATTTATATAATTGTACTATTAGCAATTTATCTTACATGTCCATTTAATAAAGTTACCTGGCATATGGGCAACCGAAACATAAGACACAATTAACCCCATAAATAACATATACGGGTGTGTTAGTAAAGTAATTGTTACTAACCTTACAACTTCTTACATGCCCATCTCAAATCAAATGAGTTAAATCTAAAACTGTTTCGATAAATGTAAAAAGTTATCTTTGTTGTAATACATGTGTGGATGTTACAAGTCTTTATGTTTAGCATTTATGGGTGTAGTTAGTGGCTTATGAGTTACAACCATTTGGTTGATTGTCATCATGTTTATTGTGTAACTCTCATTCGCTCTACTATATAAAGAGGGTTCATGAGCCACCATTGATACATTCATATGAATACAAGAGCTTACACTTCTCTTTACACATTCCTTCTTACATTTGTCTTATTTTGTCTTACTGTAATACCGTTAAACTAATTCGCTTACAACAATCTTAAACATTTATAAAATCATTCATAAAGTTGCTTGACCAACCCGATATACTTAAATATAATAAGATGCAGTGTAAATGATCATTACTACAAAACAGGCGGTTACTCATTACTAAATAAATACAACCTTTTACATATGTAACTTAATATCGTGGTAACATATACATTAATTAATGCACGGTTCATTATCCTTCTATATTCAATAAAGTGCATTGGTAGTCATTCCCATATGATAATGTGAACTTACTGAACTTACTATTTACTATATATTTTGTAACGTGCATTTATATACTCATTCATAAAAAGCCTATGTTAAAAACTTAAATTCTCATCTAACTACATAATCAATTAATATGATACTTAAATAACCATTCCCGTATGGATATAACCTTACAGATTTTGTAACTTAATGTGGTGATGCATTTGCAAGAACTTATTAACATTTATTAATAAGCATCAATATAGGAGTTAAAAGTAAATTAAATTCACCCATTAGATAACCTCTAGCAAAAATTCTCTTAAGATAACTTGAGCATTGCATCATCAAGTTAAGAATTAATTTAATACATAGTATCATGACATGTAAAAGATAATACGGCATGCATACTAGAAAAACATTCATATTAATCTAAGTATTCAATTTATACAATACATATATCAAATAGCTAAATTAATTTTCAATCACTTGAGTCATATTCCAGCCAATTCATTTCACACAAAAACAATACCATATTACTATACGGCAATTCTTCAACATGCAATAGCTAAATTAATTATCAAATAGTCTTATACTACTACTGGTATATACTTTGAGTTTTGTAAACTACTTGATCCATAATACACAGTAAATATAAGCACCATTCTAAGATCATTATATCATAATCTATATATTCTAAATTGGCTATTTAAATTGCAGAACATAACATGCATACCATCGAGCTATGTGTATTAACATTTTGCTATAATACATTTATATATACATCATCATTTGAGTAGAACATCATGAGAAGAATTAACCTAGTCTCTTGATAGCAAATGTAAGTTAATTACAACATTATATATTATGCTTTACACATTATTAACATAACTAAATAGGACATTTTTCTACATGATGATCATACAATATAAACTATAATGGGTGTGTTGAAACACATATTTGAGTCATGTGGAATGACGGTAAGTTCGGAACTTTAAACCAGAACTTGAGAATTGGGTTCGTTGATTAGTTGTAAATATTGTAGTATTTTATTACTATTGTGTAATGTTTTAAAAACAAATCTATAATAATATGTGTAACTTAAGTACTATTATGAAAATTATTGTTTTGTATCATTTTACTTGTTTTTGTATTATAATTGCAGAAATAAAGAGACCGGCGCTATGAGACAATATTGAACGGGGTGTTATAATTTCGGATAAAAAAAAAGTTCAGTTTAGTATTTATATAATTAAAGAAGCTACGGGAGTCAGAAAATTACGATCTTTATATTTTCCAAAAGCTTGAAGAATTTCCTATAAATTTCAATCACAAAGTTTTCGCAAATTTTATCATCTTAAGGACGGTAATTGAGCTACAAAAATTTGGACTATGAATAAAGAAAAGAAAAGAAAAGAAAAGGAAATAAATAAAAAGAATAAGAAAAGAAAAGGAAAGTAAGTCAACCAAAATTCAGAGAAATCAATGTAAACATTGATTCCATGTTTCCAAACTAGCTTCAATTTCAAAAAAAATTGTCAGGAGGTTTAAAATATGTGTTGTATCACGTAGAGAAGGAAAAAAAAACACAGCTGCTAACTGTTGATCAACAGTTTTATTAAAAAAAACAGCGAATTTGTCATGCGTACTGCGCTATAAATAGATGTCAGAGCAAACGAAAAAAGAAGGGGGAGAAAAAGAGGAAAGAAAAAAAACAGAGAGAAGAAAAAAATCAGTAGTTGAGAAATGTAATAGTTTCATGATTTGCATTATTACACGGTTCCTCCATCCGGGATTTGTAATATTTTGTATCACCATTCTATCCCTCTTTAATTAATATGTTTAAATTTTATTATTATGTATTGTTCCTTATTATTATGTTAGCTTGATATTAATAAAAGATTTAGTCGGTAATGCCCCACTTTTTGTTAAAACGTTTGTATTAATGATGATTACAAGCTTTTTATGTATTGATTAGAAGAAATTCTATCAATAATAATGGTTATTTACTATTAAGAAAAGTTTGTTGTTATTGTGAGCTTATCAAGTTTTGACTAATTGTCGACAAAATTACTTTTGGCACATTTAATACTTAGTAAGAAAACTCTCTAATTTTCAAGTTAGTTTAACATTCTTATATAATAACCATAGGTCATGTTCTACTAATTATTATCACCCGTTTGTAAAGATTAGACTATTTTTTTAAATGTGGAGTTTTTAAAAAATGGTAATCATTAATATAAATATTTAAATAGAAGTGATGGTTAATACTTCCCCGAAAACCTTTATCTCTAAAACTAAACATAAAACACTAACCATTAATAAAAATATATGTTTTGTTATCTAAATATAAGATTCTAATATTATAAAAAGGCCTTCTAAGTTACAAAAATTATTAAAAGGTTCCAAATTGTGAGATTGTTATACTTTACTCCGTTAATATTTTATTTTCTTTTACAGCATTTTCGTTTTGAAGTACCTTAAGTAAATTCCCTATGGACGATATAATTGGGTTATCCCGAGAAGATAATAGTCAACTACCACCTAAACTTTGGTGTGTTTTTAGAAGAGAAAAGTTTTCTGACGCCGCTTCCGGGGAACTTCTACATTAAGGTCTTCAAGTACTGTAAGTATGTTTTTAGTTAATTAATATGTGGGAAAAAAGAAATAAAAAAAAATGGAACCAAATATTAATCGTGCTCTTAGAGAATTAGAATATTTATTAGCCTTGATACTCGTCATGTATCTTGTTACGTACCTAATTTTTCTGTTTATAATAATGTTGGGATAATTATTTCAAGTTTTCCATTAAATAATAGTAATACTAAAATACTATAGTAAGTAGAATTTTATATTAGTTTCAACCAAAAAATAAAATAAATAAATAATAATAATAACTATATATAATATTAATAGTATAATATCTAATTATTTGAGTTTCCTTACTGTAAGGCATAGTGAAATACAATAATAGTTATCTTTTAATTTAAATAGTGTATGTCATCTTGGACCCGTAGTCAAACAGGTCGACTAATTAGAGAACACGTAGAACTTGATAGTATCACTCTTTTACCACGTAATTTTATACTTAATGATTTAATAGACCAAAATCAACAAAACGAACATAATTTCGAACCTAAAATGAAACAAAATGAACATGATAGGAGAAGTAATGCTGGAGATAATGTTGTAAATGAAGAATCTAGAATATTACGACAATATCTCGTGCCCGAATGCGAACCAACTCCATCATGTATTATTTTTCCTCAAAACGCAAACCAATTTAATTTTAGACCAGGCATAATCCAACTTTTACCAACTTTTTATGGAATGGACTCTGAAAGTCCATACTTATTTATTAAAGATTTTGAGGACTTATGCGTAAGCATAGAAGATAGAAATTGAGGAATAGAAATAACAAAACTTAAATTTTTTCAATTTGCACTTAAAGATAGAGCAAAAGAATGGTTAAATGGTTTCAAACCTTTTTCTATCCGAACATGGCATGACATGGCAATAGAATTTTTTAAGAAAATTTTTCCTGTTCATCGAACAAACACTGTAAAAATACATATTATGAGTTTTTCTCAAAACGAAAAAGAAAATTTTTACAAGTGTTGGGAACGTTTCAAAGATCTTATAAATACATGTCCACACCATGGTTTTGAAAAATGGCGCATTATAAGTTTCTTTTACGATGGTCTAAATTCTCAAACACGACAATTTGTTGATATGATGTGTCAATGCCAATGTTTAAACAAACAACCAGACGAAGCATTTGACTATTTAAACGCCCTTTCTGAAAATGCACAAACATGGGAATCTTTAGGTCCATTAAAAAACGATTCTAAAAATACATCTCTTGGTCGAGGGATGTATCAACTTAGTGAATAAGATATCTTAAATGCTAAAATTATAGCTTTATCTAGAAAAGTAGAGGAATTAACATTAAAGAAACTAAACTCTAACTCTACCCAAATAGCAGAAGTATGCAGAATATATGCCATAGTAGGTCATACAACAATGAAATATAGCCTTATGCCAATACTTGATAATAAGGAAGAACAAGTAAATGTTATAAGCCAATATAAGAGAAATGGAAATGACCCTTACTCAAACACTTATAATCCCGGTTGGAGAAATCATCCTAATTTAAGATGGGGAAATAATTTCACTGAAAACCCTTCTCAAAATCTACAAGGACTTGTCGCATACCTACCGTATCAATGACAGAGTAACCCTGTTCAACAATCTTATCAAGCTCCACCTCTTAATTATCAAAGAGATAATAGTTTAGAGGATACATTAAAAGAGTTTATGCAATTTTCTATGAATAGTTAAAAAGACCATGCCACTCTCATTTTCCAAAATGGTCAAGCGATTAAGGACTTACGAACGAGTGTTTTCCAATTAACTAATTCACCTCAAGTACAAGAAAAATGAAAATTTCCTGCCCAAACCAGGCCCAATCCACAAGGGCATTTTCAAGTTACTAATATTCCTTCATCCTCAGGAGAGTCCAGTCTCCATGAACAAGTGCAATCAATAACAATTCTAAGAAGTGGTAAGGAAATTGATAAAACTATTCCTTCCACTGTTTCAAAACCTCTTGACAAATCGTCTCAAGAAATTCCGTTGAATTTCTTGAATGACCCTCCAGTCTTAGATGGAAGTGATAAAACTAATTCTATAAAAGTAACTGAAAAAGCAAAAGATCAATCTAAAGAAACGGAAATAGACACGACACCAACAATAAAAATAAATTCTCAATATAAGATCGCTGCACCTTTTCCACAAAGATTCCAAAAACCTATATCGTCAAGTAATAATGAAGATATTTATGAGATGTTTAAACAAGTTAAGATAAACATTCATCTTCTTGATGCAATTAAACAAGTCCCTTCATATGCCAAATTTTTAAAAGACTTGTGTATTATTAAAAGACATCATCATGTTAAGAAGAAAGTTTTTCTTATGGAACAAATAAGTGCAATTCTTTAAAATAACTTACCTCCTAAATGTAAAGATCCATGTTGTCCAACAATCTCTTGTATTATTGAAAACAATAAAATTGAAAAAGCTTTGCTGGACCGAGGTGCTAGTGTTAATTTGTTGCCATATACCGTATATGAGCAACTGGCATTAGGAGAATTACAACCAACCCGTGTCACATTACAATTAGCTGATAGATCTATAAAAATTACAAGAGGAATCATAGAGGATGTATTGGTTCAAGTTGAGAATTTCTACTTTCCTGTAGACTTCATTATCCTAGACATTCATCCTGAGTACGACCCTAAATCAAATATTCCTGTTATCTTAGGACGACCATTCTTAGCAACATCTAATGCATTAATTAACTGTCAAAACGGAATAATGAACTTATCGTTTGGAAACATGACTTCCGAATTAAATATTTTTAATGTGTTAAAACAACCCTTGGAAGAAGAAATTGTCCATGAAATAACTCGTGTAGATACTCTAATCCAAAACACATTTGATAAAATAATCATACAAGATCTTTTACAATGTGAGTTGGAAAGTAATAATGAGAAAGATAAAATAAATTTTGAGAATGATATTACCGAATGTCAACCATGCCTAGACAATAGTGAATTATGTGCCATTGGAAATTGGAGAGCACGTTTTGAAGAACTTCCACCAAGTGAATCAAAACCATCACCTTCTAGTGAAATCCTACCAAAGTTAGAGCTAAAACAATTACCATCTACACTTACGCACGCTTTTCTAGGAGAAAACAAAACTTACCCTGTCGTAATTTCTTCATCATTAGAGCCGATTCAGGAGAAAAAATTGCTAAATATATTAAAAAGTCATAAGTCAGCCATAGGTTGGTCAATTACACATCTTAAGGGTATAAGTCCTTTAATATGTACACATAGAATATTATTAGAAGAAGAAGCAAAACCAACTAGGCAACCTCAACATAGACTAAATCCTAACATGAAGCAAGTGGTCCGATCAAAAGTTCTTAAAATGCTAGACGTTGGAATTATCTACCCAGTCTCAGACAGCCAATGGGTTAGTCCAACACAAGTAGTTCCTAAAAAATCAGGTGTCACAGTTGTAATTAATGAAAAAGATGAACTCCTTCCAACATGTTTCACCACTGGGTGGCGCGTGTGCATTGACTACCGAAAGTTTAATGTTGTAACTCGTAAAGATTATTTTCCACTCCCATTCCTTGACCAAGTACTTGAAAGAGTAGCTGGTCATTCTTATTACTGTTTTCTTGATGGTTATTCGGGATATAATCAAATTGAAATTGCCCTAGAAGACCAAGAAAAAACTACTTTTACTTGTTCATTTGGTACTTTTGCATATCGAAGGATGCCTTTTGGTCTATGTAATGCTCCTGCCACCTTCCAAAGGTGCATGATCTCACTATTTAGTGACATGGTCGAAAACTTTTTAGAAGTATTTATGGACGACTTAACAATTTCTGGTGATAATTTCGATCAATGTTTAGCCAATCTTGAAAAAGTCCTTATTCGTTGTGAAGAAACAAACTTAGTGCTTAATTGGGAAAAGTGTCACTTTATGGTATATCAAGGTATCGTACTAGGTCACGTAATCTCCTCGAATGGTATGGAAGTAGATAAAGCAAAAGTAGAATTAATTGAAAAATTATCTCCACCACGAACTATAAAAGATATTAGATCATTTCTTGGACATGCCTATAAGAGATTTATAAAATATTTCAGTACTATTTCACGTCCACTATGTCATCTCCTAGGCAATGATATACCTTTTATTTGGAACGAGGCATGCCAAAAGGCATTTGATATTTTAAAAAGTATGTTAACCTCTGCGCCCATAATGAAACCGCCTGATTGGAGTCTTCCGTTTGAAATTATGTGTGATGCTAGTGATTATGCAATAGGAGCTGTGTTAGGACAACGTAAAGATAAAAAACCGTATGTCATTTCCTATGCAAGTAAAACTCTTGACAATGCCCAAATGAATTATTCAACAACAGAAAAAGAAATGCTAGCAGTAGTATTTGCCTTAGACAAATTTCGTTCATATTTGGTAGGATCTTCAGTAGTAGTATTTATAGACCATGCTGCTCCTAAATACCTTATGTCAAAGTCAGATGCTAAGCCTAGACTATTACGTTTGAAACTTTTATTACAAGAATTTAATGTATCAGTAAAAGATAAAAAAAGGGGTAGAAAATGTAGTTGCCGACCATTTATCTAGACTCACTTATGATTTTAGAGATGATGGAAAATCAATATGAGACACTTTTCCTGATGAACAATTATTTAGTGTTTCACAACTACCGTGGTTTGTAGATATTGCAAATGTTCTTGTCACAAACACACTACCATCATATTTCACTGCACAAGATCGTAGAAAATTCTTGCATGAAGTTAAAAAGTTTTATTGGGATGATCCCTATCTTTTTAAATATTGCGCTGACCAAATTTATAGAAAATGTGTACCAGATAGTGAATTTGATAGTATCATTAGATTTTGTCATAGTGAAGCATGTGGTGGTCATTTTTCATCTAAGAAAACTACGACACAAATTTTACAAAGTGGATTTTACTGGCTGTCAATATTTAAAGACACTTACGAATTTTGCAAAGCTTGTGATAAATGCCAAAAATTAGGAGGAATGTCTAGAAGACATATGATGCCCTCAACACCAATTTTAATTATCGAAATTTTTGATTGTTGGGGTATAGATTTCATGGGACCTTTTCCTAATTCTTTTGTTAATCTTTACAACTTGTTGCTGTTGATTATGTGAGTAAGTGGGTAGAAGCAATTGCTTGTAAAAATGTTGATGCCAAAACTGTAGTTAACTTTTTAAAGGAAAATATTATTTCTCGATTTGGAGTTTCAAAAGCTTTAATTAGTGATAATGGCACACATTTTTGCAATCGAATGTTTGAAAGGATTTTAATAAAATATGGTGTTACTCATAAAATTGCCACAACTTACCACCCTCAAACAAATGGACAAGCTGAATTAGCAAACAGAGAGATAAAACGAATTCTAGAAAAAACAGTAAATCCTGATAAGAAAGATTGGTCTAATCGACTAAAAGATAAACTTTGGGCATATCGTACAACATACAAAACAAATTTTGGAATGTCTCCTTATCGTCTAGTATTTGGAAAAGCATGTCATCTCCCTATAGAATTAGAGCATAAAGCATTTTGGGCAATTAAAAATCTTAATTTTGAAAAAGATGACGCATAAAACCTACGTCAGCTACAATTAAACGAATTAGAAGAAATAAGAAACGATGCTTACGATAAATTCTAAAACTGAAAAAGCACATCAGAAATTATTTCACGATAAATCAATCATCTGCCAAGAATTTCAACCATTAAACAACGTTTTACTTTACAACCCAAGACTTCATTTGTTTCCTGGTAAACTTAGAACAAAGTCGAGCGATCCTTATATTGTAATAAAAGTATTTTCTTATGGTGCGGTAGAAATTGAGAATCCAAAAAATGGATACAAATTCACTGTTAATGGCCAACGATTAAAACCATTTTTAACTTATCCGAAAATGGAAGATACAACAGACTGTTTGACTGATCCAATTTATAAAAATTAAATTTTAACTAGCAATTATGGTCTGGTATAGCCAGCTACTGTTTGGACTATGTACATTTACCTTCAAACAGTAGGAAGAAAAGTAGTACCCGTGTTTTCGCGTGAAGATACATCTTTAACCAACATATATAATTGGTAAAACATTGAGAGCAATGTTGATTTTAGTTGGGGGGAAGGACGTAGTAGTAGTTTATGTGTGTGTATATATATATATATATATATATATATTAAAAAATAAAAATAAATAATGTATTTGTTTTCTATTTTCTCTTTAGTTCTAATGGCAGATGGTGCGAGAAATATATATATAGATGGTCGATTATTGGTGTTTTCGATGTGCATACGACGTTTGTTCCCAAAGGATGTTAATACTGTAATCCAGTTCAAGGCTAAAGAGGTGAGGAAGAAGAAATTACAAGGAAAGCCATATAGCGGTAAAAGTGGATATGCTCGAAGAAGAAGAGCTAGCTTTCTGTATGTATGCGATAAATGTGCTAGAACAAATTGCAGAGACGGTTTTAGGTTAGTCGACAATGGATACAATGCGAAAAAATGCGACAAAGGTGGCTTTTTAACAGGCAATAGATTTCTAAAGTGGGAATTATTGGAGGTAGAGTAAGCGAAGATGCTGAGACACTCTGTAAAATGTGTTTCTGCTCAAGATGTCATGTCTATAGATGGAGGAAACGTCTAGAAAATTCTACTGCAAGCAACACATAATGGGTAATCTCTTTTCGTATATGTATATATGTATGTATATATTTTTATGTATGTATAAAACTAGTACTTTCGTGATCAAATAGTATTAGATAAAAAAAAATAAAAAAATCACCATTCATGAAAATAAAAATAACTTAATGTGGCCGACCCCCTAATGTGTGGGCTGGAGGCTTCTGATGACGTGTTACTACGATTTCTAAGCTTCATAGGAGGTAGAGTAAGCGAAAGCTGAGACACTCCTGCTTGATAAAATGCATATGAAACTATATAAAAATAATAAGATATTTTGTATGAATAGAGTAAACCACCTTTCATGTGACCGAACTCGTGACCTGGAGGTAGAGTAAGTGAATGATGAGACACCCAGGAGTTAGTGCTTCATAACGATGATATTTAAAAAATTGATAGTCTGTCTCGACAACTTTTTTCTGAATAAATTGAGCCTTTTAAATCAAATAAATTTAAAAATAAAAAAATTCTAGGTAAACGATTAATCTTATATGAACCGAACATGTACTAGTTCCTTTTTAATAAAAAATAAAATGCCACACTTCAGTGAGTTTCATTTTAAAGTTATCAAGGACAAGCTAATGAGAGTATAAAATATTATGACCGGTTATGTAGAATTGTTTGACGATACTTTTTATGTGTATTTTAATGAATCATCGTATATTTTTTTAGAAACAATTAGCAATTGTATAAAAACTTACTAATTTTCCGTATAAGTTTTTACCCTAGAATTGCACACGGATTGAACTACCATTTATTGATTTATTATGCTTAGAGGTGGTAGTAGAAAAAAATGAGCAAAGGAGAAAAACATGAAATGATTTGCTTAAGTATTTTTGATAGCGATCATGCATTAAATAAACCTTGAACGTGGCATCCGACATTGGGTGTGACGGTATAATGGTAAAATTGATGAATTGAGTGCCTCCAGCGATGCAAAAATACAGGTAAACGGGGGTAGAATAATAATTCACTTCGCATGCACTCCGGTATATAGAAATGCTTTATAAAATGCAAAAACATATAGTCAAAAAGCGAGAAAAAAAAAACTTGTTGGAGAATTGGCGAAGTTGAAAAAAAAAAAAGAAAACAAAATATAAAGTCGCTAATTACATTATTGTTGTTATTATTATCCCAACAATTAATCAAGGTCAATGCTAGTTGTGCAATGTCTATTTGTAAAAAAAAAAAAAAACTTATGCACGTTAAAGTGGCGTTTATACGGTTGCTAATTATTTATCGACTAGAATATATGATTATTTGAAATTCGAATAGAGTTAAATGAGTCATAAAATATTTTCAAGTTTTTCTACATAATTAGTCTTCTTATTCTAAACATTTGCTTCAGAGAAGATTTGATAACTAATTTAATAAAGTAAGTATGGCATAATTTTTCGAAATCAAATGAACTAGTTTATGATGTTTGTGGGTGTGCTATTAGTAAACCCTCACGAGACAAAACTCGTCCTCTTACGCTTTAGAAGTTTAACGGCTTGTTGCATACGCAAAATGCAACCGTGATTCCTACGAAAGTGAGATAGGAGTAGTTAACTAAGAAATTAAACTTAATCTTGCAAAACTCGGGACGAATATTGAACTAGTTGGGGGGTGCGATTAGTTGTAAATATTGTACTATTTTATTACTATTGTGTAATATTTTAAGAACAAATCTATAATAATATGTGCAACTAGTTTATGTGTTTATATATGTGACACGAAATGATATGGTATTATGTCTATATAGGTATAGGAGGAGTATCCGAAACTGTTGATATACTTTCGATCTCTACCGTCTATCAAGTTATGATCAATTTAAATCATTCGTTAGGTGGAAATACATAGAGTTTTTTAAGTCATAATTTATTATCACTAACTCATAAAATTTTATAATTTATGAAAGTCAAGTCACCACGCTAATGACCAAGAATTATTGTGTTGTAACTCTTGAGTGTGTAGATTAATTCATACATTCAATTAATAATTAATAAAAAATAAAAAAGATCATTCATCTCTCTCAATCTCTTTTTTTTTTCTCTCTCTCCTCCTCTCACTCTTTCCTCATCTCTCTCTCCTCCTTCTCCATCCATTCGATCTCTCTCATCATATTTCTCGCTCTCTACGATCTCTCATCATTTCTCTATCTTTTCGATCTCTCTCTCATCCTCCCTCTAGCTTTCTGATATTTTTCTCCTCTCTCTCTCTCCTATCTCTCTCTTTGATGGATATTGAGACAGAGACATCCGTCAGAGTGGACGCCGATGATGTAGAGTAAGGTTGAAAACTCGACGTTGATATCGACGGAGATGCGGCTATTGAAGGAGAGGTCCATGACGGCGACATGGTAGTTCGATATCGGAGAACGGACAAGAGTTGAATTTGTTAATTAGTGTATAAGATTAAAAAACAAGTGTATGAATTATGTGAATTAAAGCTATAAAGTTGAAAATTATGCTTATGAATTATTTTCAGTTAATTATTATTTAGAGTTGTCCTATAGTTGGTAGAAGTCTATTTTAGAAGTATCCTATTCCTATTAGAAGACTGTTAAGCTTGGGCCTATTGAAAGGTCATCTATTGTACTCTTTTATTATCAATTTATCAATTTAAGCTTAAAGCTTCGGTGGAAGATCAACCAATCAAACGATCAACCCTAAATATTGGATCCTTTCAAGGGTAGGATTCCATCATCTGGTATCCAGAGCCATCTTCGATCAATTTTTTTTTCGGGGCTGCTTTAATCATGACTGTAAAGGAGCTCGAAGAAATTGTCGCACGCCATGAAACCCTCATCACCCAGAACACCACCACACTTACCAGCCATACCGTCATACTCAACGAACTCAATGCTAATATGCGGCTGCTTCTGAAAAGCCTTGAGAACTCCCAAGAAACACCTAACCACCTTATCCCTGCACAACACATTCAGGGCCAAGCCTTACGGCTTGATTTTCCAAGTTTTGAAGGCAATGAACCTGAGAGCTGGATCTTTCAGGCGGAATAATTTTTTATGTTGAACCCTATTGCCGAAGATCAAAAAGTAACAATGGTGTCTATACATCTTAAGGGGGATGCCATCGCATGGTACCGCTGGCTGCATCAGTCTCCCGGTGATCTTACTTGGCATCAATTCTCGACTGCATTGTGTAAATGTTTTGGATCCAGGAAAAACATCGACCCTATGAGCTCCCTGCCCAAACTGACGCAACATGGTACAATTTGGGAGTATATCACGAACTTCGAAGCCCTTCTTAATCTCGTAGCCAACATCCAAGATCCTCATCAGGTTAGTTTGTTTTTGTCTGGCCTTAGGGCTGATATACAAGCCGGAGTCCGTTTACACACACCGACTAGCTTGTCCTATGCGTTTGAGTTAGCACTTCGCCAAGAGGATGCAATCCTCGCAACCACAACGTACACATCTTCTAAACCCAATCCTCACCAATATTTTCGTTTTGCAAACTCCCAGGTTCCAACACGAACAAATCAACAAAACCCGTCACTCCCGACGGGAGTTAAACGCTTATCTTGGGCTGAACAAAAGGAAAGACGAGATAAGGGACTGTGCTTTAACTGTGATGAGATTTACAAACCAGAACATCGTTGCGGTAAACCTCAACTGCTGCTTATGGACGCCTCCTCCCGTGACCTTGACACCGACCACATCTTGATTGATACGACACTCGTCGAGACCAACCCAGCAATGATAACATCATTGTATGCAATAAGTGGCTCAACAGGTTCAACCACAATGCGTGCTCAAGCATTTATCAAGAACAGACAGATCTCGGCTCTCTTGGATACGGGTTCAACACATAATTTCCTCCACCCTTGCATAGCTTGCGACTGTGGTTTAATCGTGACAAAAACTTCACCAGTTAATGTAACGATCGCCGATGGAGGATTACTTCCGAGCAATGGTACTTGTTTTGGAGTTGTCACGACTCTCCAAGGGTATAGTTTCACTGCTTATTTTTCTTTGCTAGCCATCAAAGGCTGCGCCGTTGTCCTTGGTACGCAATGGCTTCGAACTCTCGGGTGTATCTCTTGTGACTTTGCATAACTCGTCATGCAGTTCCATCATTTGGGACGCCTTCATACTATTATTGGCAATGACTCTCTGCTGGTTACTCTCGTTGATCCTCATGATATGACCCGAGCTATTCAGCAAGGCAATCCGGGCATTTTATTCTCCTTACAAGGTCACTCCTCAATGACACCTCCTTGCAACAAGGGATTCGACCTCCAACCGAATCAGGTACTATTACAAAAACTTCTTCTCCAATTCAGTGATGTCTTTGATTCACCCAAATAACTGCCACCATCTAGAGAACATGACCATCGCATCCCATTGCTGCCTAATACCGTAACCGTCAATGTACGACCGTATCATTACCCGCACTTTCAAAAATCCGAGATCGAACAAGCTATTAAGGAACTTCGAGAGAGTGGTTTTATATGACCAAGTTCTAGCCCATTTTCTTCACCAGTTTTGCTTGTCAAAAAGAAAGACAGATCTTGGCGAATGTGTGTCGATTATAGAGCTCTTAACAATATCACAATCGAAGATCGTTTTCCAATCCCGATTGTGGATGAATTTCTTGACGAACTCCATAATGCCACAATATTTTCCAAACTCGACCTCCGCGCAGGGTACCACCAAATACGAGTCCATGACTCTGACATTTCCAAATCAGCATTCAGAACCCATGACGGACACTACAAATTTTTAGTAATGCCTTTCGGCCTATCTACGCCCCAGCTACCTTTCATAGTCTCATGAACGATTTGTTTAGACCATATCTTAGACGCTTTGTATTAGTATTCTTTGACGACATCTTGGTTTATAGTCCAGATGAAGACTCTCACATCGCACATCTGACCACAGTTCTTAGTATTCTCAAACAACATACCTTGTTCGTCAAAACTTCAAAGTGTTCTTTTGGGAAGTCTTCCATTGCATACCTCGGTCACATTATTGATGCAATAGGGGTTTCCGTAGACAATGCTAAAATCACAGCAGTTACATCTTGGCCTACTCCTTCCATTTTGAAAGAATTACGAGGATTTTTGGGTCTCATTGGCTATTATAGAAAATTTGTTCACGACTACGGGAAGATAAGTGCACCTCTTATTCAACTTCTGAAATGGGATTCCTTCCAGTGGAATAGTAACGCCAAAGAGGCCTTCAACAAGCTTAAAGTAGCACTCACTACTACATCAGTGTTAGCTCTTCCAGATTTTTCAAAAGAGTTCTACATTGAGTGTTATGCTTCCGGGTTTGGCATTGGCGAGTCTCTTAGGCAACTTGATCACCCAATTGCCTATTTCAGCAAGGCACTTTCTGCAAAACACCTTCAACTTCCCATCTACGACAAAGAAATGTTGGCGGTCATCGCTGCAGTTCATAAATGGCGGCTGTATCTACTGGGTCGACATTTTAAAATCTATACCGACCATCGTACGTTGAAATATTTTCATGCGCAGGGTTTGTCATCCCTCGAACAACAGAAATGGATTTCCATAATTGCAACTCTTACTCATGATTCGAATTCAAAATAACACTTCACTTTTGATCAGAAGATACTCCGATACAAATGACGCCTTGTGGTAGCTCCAACATCAGCATAGTGCACGAAATTACTTCAGGAATATCACTCCTCTCATATGGCAGGTCACTCCCAATTTTTACGGAGTTATAAACGAGTGCAGACATGATTTTTCTGAACCAATATGAAGGCTTTTGTTAAAAAATTCATTGCCAACTGTGACGTTTGTCAGCGTAAAAATGCAGAATCTATTTCTCCACCAGGTATCCTAAGTCTGCTCCCAATTCCTGATGACATCTGGTTGGATTTGTCCATGAATTTCATCGAAGGGTTATCTGTGTCTAATCGCAAAACAGTAATATTGGTGGTTGTGGATCGACTCACCAAATATGCGCATTTTAGCGCTCTTGGGCATCCTTATACTGCCTGTACAATTGCAAAGATTTTTGTTCGCGATGTTGATAAACTCCACGGCCCCCCGCGTTCTATTGTTAGTGACAGTGACCCTATTTTTATAGGGAATTTCTGGGAATCATTATTTGCACTTCAACAAATCCAACTCTGTCGTAGTTCAGCGTACCATCTTCAGTCTGATGGTCAAACGGAAGTCACTAACATGACACTCGAGTGTTATCTTCGCTGCTTTGCTGGTGATCGGCCTTCATGGGTATCTTGCCTTCCATGGGCCGAATGGTGGTATAACACCACTTATCACTCTACAATTAAAATGACTCCCTTTGAAGCCGTTTACAGTCGACCACCACCTACAATTTTAGCATATGTTCCAGGTACCACAGCGGTACATGCAGTGGACGTTGCTCTACGTGATAGAGACCGCACTCTACACATCCTCAAGACCAATATGTTGGCGGCACAAGTACGAATGAAGAAATTAGCTGATACTAACCGAACAAGCGGGAGTTTATGGTCACTGATTGGGTTTACTTACGCTTGCAGCCGTATCGACAGTTTACTGCCTCTACACAGTCCTACTCTAAACTTTCTCCCATATTCTATGGCCCATTCAAGATCATTCAATGAATTGGTACAGTAGCATACAAATTAGAATTGCCATCAGCTTGTCGCATTCATCCTGTTTTCCATGTATCTGCACTTAAGAAGTCTCTCCGTTCCAACAATCAAGCATCTCCAGACCTTCATGTCCATCCAGACCCTATTAATTGGACACCATCACGCATCCTAGATGAAAAACTTAAGGATGTTGACAAGTACTAAATGCCATTGGTTAGTACAATGGCAAGGGTTTTCCACTGACGAGGCAACATGAGAAAATGCTGAAGATATTGAAAACCGTTATCCTTCCTTCAAGGCTTGAGGGCAAGCCTTCTCTCGGGGGCGCGAGGATGTTAGGATTCCAATCCTAACCAGGATTCCTTGCACACGACTTACATAGCAATTATTATATTTTCTGTTAATTATTATTTAGAGTTATCATATAGTTAGTAGAAGTCTATTTTAGAAGTATCATATTCCTATTAGAAGACTGTTAAGCTTGGGCCTATTTAAAGGTCATCGATTGTACTCTTTTATTATCAATCAATTTATTAATTTAAGCTTAAAGTTTCGGTGGAAGATCAACCAATCAAACTATCAACCCTAAATATTGGATCCTTTCAAAAGGGTAGGATTCCATCATACGAACTTTTGGAATAATGTTATAAAATATACAAATTATGTTACGAAGTTTTGGGTATGTTTTTCTTAATTAAAATTTTTTGGTTATATTTTTGTTAATTTAGTTTTAAAAATATTATGTTTTGTTAATTTATCCTTAAATAATCAAATAGAACCATTCTAAGCGCACCACCAATGAACTTGTTAAAGTTACATTATAGAGTTTTTTGTGTGTGATGTGGCATTAATGAGAATTGAAAAAATCATACATTTATGAGTTACTAATTGTTACGGTTCTTAATCTCAAAAATTAATGTTTTCCATTTGTTGTAATCATACATTTATGGGTTACTAGTTGTTACGGTTCACAATCTCAAAAATAAATGTTTTATATTTACTTTTCAATAATTTTCTCTCATACAATGTAATTATATACATTTTCCTACTGTTAGTTATGTGGAGTACATAACATACTATAATAAAATGAGTTAATTAAGTATTTAACCATAAAAACAAAACTATTTAAAAATGGGTCCGGCTATAAAATTTAATTAAGATTAGTCCATAAAACTGAAACTAATTAAGGATTGGTCCATTTTCCCTAACTAACCAATAAAAATGTAAAAAATAAGAAAAAATAAAAAAAAAATCCAGAAAATAAAAATAAAAAAATGCAAAAATAAAAAAATATGAAAAAAATGCAAAAAAAAAAATTAAAAGAGGCAAAACCCCGAAAAAAACATGATTTTTTTTTTAAAAATCCTAAAAAAAAAAAATTCCAAAAAATCTAAAATCAATAAAAATCCAAAAACGTAAAAAAAAAAAAAAAAAAAAAACAATCTTACCCATTTTAACTCATTTTAAAAAGAGTCTGAACAATTTTAAGTCCTTTTAAAAAGAGTCTGAACCATTTTAAATCGTTTTAAAAAAAGTCTGAACAATAAGTTATTTGAAAAAGAGTCTGAACCAAAATTTATAAAAGAGTCTGAACACTTTTAAAAAGAGTATGAACCTTTTTGAACCTTTTTGAACATTTTTAAAAAGAGTCTGAACCCTTTTGAACCCTTTAAGAGAGAAAGAGAAAGAAATAGCTCCACTTACCACCACCGTCGACCACCACCGCCGCCCACCACCGCCGCGGGTCGGGACATCCGAAAAAAGTCAAAATCACCACCCGATCCCGAAGTTTGTCGGGTCGGGACAAACCCTGACCCGTATTTTTGGGTCAGGACTGTTTTTGGGTCGGGTGCGGATCGGGACCAGGGTCCGATCGGATTTTCGAGAATTTTTCCCGGCCCTTGAACCTATGGTGACTAATCATTGCTGGTGGGAAGCGGGGGAGCAGCAATTCCAATTTAATTGCAGCAGCAGCCATAACAATCACCACCGTCTATTATAATATAATATATTAATAATAAAATAGAATCTTCTTTTATTAAAACGCTGTAGTTTAAGTGTAAAGTTAATAAACATATTAAAAATAGACAGAGAAGAAAAATAAAGAAAGATACGACAAAATCGCTTCCTCAGAATTCTCGCTAAGGAATCGATAGACTAAAAGGGCGAAGGATGGGCGCGAATTCAAGGAATTGGCGGGATAATAAAAATAAATTAAAGAAAATCGACGAATTACAAAGAGTTAGAGACATCGAGGAGTGTCGATGGCGGATGAACATTGAAGTGGGTGATAACTCCAAGCCTTCCAAAATTGATTGGAACCCCATCATTTCTGTAAGAACAATTTCTTCTTCATTTTTGTTTTATACAATACAAGGGTTATATATATATATGTGTTTGGAAATATATATATATATATATATATATATATATATATATATATATATAGTCTTGTTTGGTGTAAATTGATAAGCATGCATGGATTTATGCTTAATTTTTGGTTAAAATATTTTAATTTATAGTGACCGAAATTAAATGATAATGGACTTTTTTATAATCGGTTTAATTTTGATGTTTAATCGCTTACAATTTTAGGAACACAATGGTTGGGAACGGTAGTGATGATTGTGGTTTAAACTTTGAGGAGCTTGATGGTAACACTTGTGATAATGAAAACTTGGAGGATCATCCTAACTCTCTATTTAAACCATTTATTGGGATGGAATTCGATACACTCGAGGAAAGTGCTGAGTTCTGGAAAAAATATGGACTTAATACCGGATTTGATGGTCGTATAAAAAACACAAACAGGAGAGAAAATGATAAAAATGTGATAACATCTAGGAGTTATGTATGTACAAGGCAGGTCATAAGTTTAAGGATCCACGGCGAGTTAATTCCAAACCTCGTCCAGTTAAAAAATGTGAATGTGATGTTTTAATGAGTATCTCCTTAAATGATAAAGGGAAGTTCATTGTGCGGAACTTTGTGGAAGATCATAATCACAGTCTAGAAGGAAAAAGAACCATTCACCATCTTAGAGGACATCGAAATATCAATGATATGCAGGCTCGTCATATTGATGTTGCGAAAAGGGCGGGTCTTGGGTCGACAATGACACATAGGTACATGGCAGTAGAAGCTGGTGGTGTTGAAAAGGTGGGTTGTACTCAAGAGGATTTGAAAACACACATACGTATGTTAAGATCAAAGAAAATTAAACTGGGTGAGGCGACATACATATTAGAATATTTTGAACAACAATCCAAACAAAACCCTTCATTTTTTCATTCCACCCAACTTGATAGTGATCAGAAGATAACTAATTTTTTCTGGGCTGATTCAAAGATGATAGCTGACTATGAAGTCTTCAGTGATATGATTTCCTTTGATACCACTTTTGGCACGAACAAGGAGTCGAGATCGTTGGGGATTTTTGCAGGATTTAATAACCATAGGGAGACCGTAGTTTTTGGAGGCGCTTTGCTATACAATGAGACTATTATATCGTTTGAATGGCTGTTTAAGATATTTCTTCAATGTCATGGAGGAAAGCTACCTTTAATAATATTTACCGATCAAGATGCGGCAATGAAAAATGGTTTAAGTCAAATTATGCCTAATGTACGACATGCACTTTGTAGTTGGCACATCTGTCAAAATGCCTTAAGGAAAATGCAGAAAGTTTTGCATGGAAATATCAACCTTTTTATGATTGAATTTCGTCGTTGCATGTATGACATCGATGATATTGATAATTTTGAAGTGAGCTGGAGGGAAATGGCAGAAAGATTTGGTGTGACGGATCATAAATGGATTAAAAAAACTTATAATGTAAAACACCAGTGGTGTATTTCTTTCTTTAAAGATATGTTTACAGGGCATGCACTACACAATTGAGCGAATGTATTAACGGTAAATTGAAGAAGGTCTTGGCATCAGGGTTATCATTGGATAATTTCTTTATTGGGTTCAATTTGTTTATGGCACGCGTTAGGGATAATGAATCTAAAAGTGATTGTTTTTCTAGGCAAATATTTCCTCATCTCGGCAACAAGTATTCCCCCATCTTGAAACATGCTGCGGAAACTTACACCCGGAACATGTTTAGTTTGTTTCAGAAAGCATTCCAGTTTGAAACCGTTGTTCGTTTGGATAAATATGACCCTATTGATCACCCTCATGAAAGAGTAGCAAAAGTGGTAGACAAGTCATACAATATATTCTTCGACCCAAGTTCAATGACAATATCTTGTACGTGTGGCTTATTCGAAATGTGGGGATACTTATGTGCGCATATATTAATGGTATTCATTTTGTATGGAGTTGATAAAATTCCAGAAAAATATATAATGAAAAGATGGACTCTAAATGCTAAGAGCTATCCCAATGAAGTTGTGAATCCCCTACCTAAATTGAGTATTGCACAAAAAGCTGATCTTTTAAGTGCCGATTTAAGATGAATATTACATCATGCTCCTGACGATGAACTATTTGAGGGGGTTCACCATATTATAAATACTAGCGCTCACTCTTTTATTGATAACTATCAAATGTTAAAGGCAAAGAGTAATGAATCTGTTAATCTTACATCGACCAAGTCTATAAATACTGAAGTGACTGGTTTAAAGAAAAAAGACAACCGTAAAGGTGGCGGGAAACGTAGAACGGTGGCATGTACGGAGGGAGCACCAAGTGCAAAAAGAGTTCGGGCTAGGCAACAAAAGAAGCTTAAGTCACAGCCCGTTGTAAATGTGAGTTCGTCATTATCACAGGTACAATAGACATTACTAACAATTCACAAAATTCACCTTCAATATATTTGCTACTTCGTCGTTATCACAGGTACAATATACATTACTAACAATTCATAAAATTCGCCTTCAATATTAATACTTTGTGGTTGTTTTGCTAGGTCATTCAAGAGGTGTTCGATGATAATGATGATTTACTTCGCTTAAAACTAGGGTAAGAATTGGATTCTCAGGTAAAAAAACTTATCTGAATAATAATCATTAATTTTATTTTCTTGTTTCTGAGTAAAGTTCCCTTAAGATACTTTATTTATTGTTTTTGTTTAGATTTAGTAGTAGTACATGGAGTATCAATAAGTTACGGCTACAATGAGATTATGAGGGTTTTGTTTTATGTTTTGTAGGCTGATAAGTTTCGAGAAAGAACAAATAAAGATACACTGGTTTTGGTGCATCGGTTAACAAAGTAGCCTAGTCACAAATGTTTTTTTTTTCCTGTTGAATTCTAGTATGATGCTAACATGACATCATCTTGCTATCAGTTTCCAGTTGCAATGTTGAACAACAATGGTTAAATTGTTTATTTTTAGAAGTCATTTTCATGTTATCTTGTACTAATGTTTCGCTTATGAATTACTGGAGGTAATAAAATTGAGTTCCTTCTATTGTTGTTATCTATTTTTAGAAGTCAAGAAACCGGAAAACACAATTTTTTAAGTAATTTTATTCAAATAAAATTGAAAAACGGATTTCGGGAAGAAATCGGAGAAAAAAATTCAATTCTGGAGAAATTGAAAAGTGTATTCTGGTTGATACTTTTAATAGGAGGGAAATTTTAAATATATAACAATAGATTATTTTATCTTGTTGGTAAATTTTTTGATAAGATTCTCGTTAATAATTAAGGAGAGAGAGAGAGCAAGAGACAGAGAACTATTGATACAGTACAATGATGTATAAAAAGGCTAATATGATCTGAGTGTTTAAAATATAATGGACGGTGGTGATTGTTATTGCTCCTGCAGCAATTAAATTGAAATGAGGTTGGATTTTTAAACAGCAATATTTCTGTAAAAACGCAGACCGTAGATTAAATCTACGGTTTGTAGTAATTCTGTGCAAACCGTAGATTTAATCTACGGTTTACAGCCATTTCTGAAAAATGATGCAGACCGTAGATTAAATCTACGGTTTACACTGTAAACGGTAGATTTAATCTACGGTCTGTATCATTTTTCAGAATTTACACAGTCAGTCCCCATTTTTCAGAAATTACATAGTCAGTCCCTGCACAAAAATTACACAGACAGTCCCTTGAAAACAGAATTTCACGTTTTTTAAAAATTATCTACACTCTCTATCTCTATCTCAAAAAAACTCAAATTTTTCATCCAAAAAAACTCAAATCAATCAACCACAATAACTATCAACTTTCTTAACAAAACACCCCAAATCATCAATCAAATTTATCCCTAATTCAAGGTATTTCTTTTATTCTCTAATTTATTATTTATTTTGTGTAATTTCAATTTATAAAATAGGAAAAAATATATAAAATATGCAAATTGATTATTCACTTAGCTATATATAATTGTTTGTTGTTTGTTTATATTAATCATAGAAATTATAATAATTGTTGATATTTCTTTTATTCTTTAATTTATTATTTATTTTGTGTAATTTCAATTTGTAAAATAGGAAAAAATATATAAAATATGCAAATTGTTTGTATATTTCAATACTAATAAATCGTGTTTTATTGTTTTTTGTTTCAGAAAACGATATTGCGCCGCAGTTTCAAATCGTTCAAACGGCTAAAATCTAAAACGGATGTGGACTTACTACGGAAGGAGTTCAATGAAATGGGAATGAATCCGTATGGGTCAGGTGATGAACAGTCGGATGAGGAGGATGACGATGACGACGACGACGATGGTGATGACGATCAAGGTTACTACCCAAGAACTTACGCTAGGGCTTCAAGTTATCGGCATACCGAACGAGGCAGAGGGGAAGGCGAATCTAGTAGCGGCGGGCGTAGCGGGGGTAGAAGGGAGAGTGGAGGTTGACGTCTGACTACAGATCAGGATGGGAGTTCAAGCGGTCATGGTCGTCGTGCTTCTTTTGCTGCGCCGGACTACGTACACGACGATGTTCCGTTCGAGTATCCTAGACAATCATTTGGGTTGTACGAGCATCATCCTAGTCAGCAGTCAACCGACAGTTGGGCTCGAGGCTTGACACTTACATCACACGAGCGTGCTCCGCATCCAGAATCGCAGCATCGAGAAAGACGTCATCCGGAAACCCACGAAATCGAAGAGTCCACTGAGCCGTCATCGCACAGATTAACATCGGCGGGAAAGATGCTCCCTATGTCCAACTTTAAAGGATTTACTCATGCAAAAAAAAAAAAAATGTAATGTGTATGTTTGTATGTTTGATGTTGAAGACCAATATTTGATTTGTATGTTTGATTTGTATGTTTGATTAATATGTTTGAATTTTTTTAATTGGATAAATGCTTTTTTATAATTTGATAAATGCTTTTTTTTTCAAGTTACCAATATTCAGTATTTTAATTGATATGACCAATATTGAGTTTTTACGAAATACAGGGAATGTTCTGCAATTTCTGAAATTATTGCACAGAATTACACACAAACCGTACATTTAATGTATGGTTTGTATAAATTCTGTGCAAACCGTACATTTAATGTACGGTTTGTGTGTATTTTCAGAAGAAAAAAAAATGTAGTAGAATCAGTAAAACTCATGGTCAATAACCTTACCATTAAAAAAAACACTACAAACCGTAAAATTAATATACGGTTTATAGTGTAAATGACATTGGATACCATATCTATCAAATGTATCCGACAACAATTTATGACTTTTGAATTATTATGAGTTGACAACCCTATCCGAAAATGACTACTCAATGCATTATTAAAGTTTGAAAATGACTACACCAAAAAAAACACTACAAACCATAAAAGTAATCTACGGTTTGTAGTGTAAATGACATTGGATACCATATCTATCAAAATAAAGCCGACAACACCTTATCACTTTTGAATTATTATGAGTTGACAACTCTATCCGAAAATGACTACTCAATGCATTATTAAAAATTGGAAATGACAACACCTTGTGGGGTTTCTGAAATTAACACTATAAATATGGCTCATTTTTGCCAATTCTAACAAACCCTAAAATAAAACACAAACACTTTTCAAAAATCTCTTAAAAAATACTCCTTTCTCCCCCAAAAAAAATATATAAACAAACACTTTTTGAACATGAATTACGACTATGGTTATGACAACAACCAATGGAATAACAACAATGCGAATTCATCCAGTGGCTCAAACGATGAGCTAACTGATTATACAGAGCACTTTGAAGTTGATGAATTGACTTGGGATACAAGGGATGAAATGCTTGCTGATCTTGCTGATGTGGCTGGAAATTGGGGTTTCATTCTTACAATTCGTAGGTCTGGAGGGGGTGATGGGAGAAGAACACCGTATGTTGATATTGTGTGTGATAAATCGGGGGTTTACGAAAAAAAGAAACCATCTTCCGTAAATTCAGGTACAAAGAAAAAAGATTGTCCATTTTTCATTAAGGGTTACGTAGTTAATGGTGAATGGATGTGTCAAGTAGAAAATGGACAACATAACCACCCACCTCCAACTTACCTCCAAGGGCAAGCACGACGTGCTCGTTTAACCCAAGATGAAAAAGAAATGGTTAAAACTTTAAGGCAAAGTAGTTTTAAACTTAGTGCAATATTAGAGGCCATAAAAAATTGAAATCCTGACAATGTATCAAACACTAAAACGATACATAATTTTTTGGCTGGACTGAAATTTAAAGAACGAGATGGTAGAAACCCGATACAGGAACTGTTTAATTTGTTGGATAGACATCACTACACCTTCTACTATAATATGAACCCAACAACTCATTGCCTTGAGAACTTGTTTTTTGCACACCTCGATTCTATAAGGATGTTCAAAGCTTTTCCTGATGTCTTGTTAATGGATTGTACATATAGGACAAACCATTTTAATATGTCATTTCTAAAAGTCGTAGGAATGACATCAACAAACCAAACATATTGTTTAGGTTTTGTTTTCATGAGTGATGAGACAAAGGAAAGTTATATATGGGCATTGGAAAAATTTAAAGATACATTGGAGGGTTGAGTTTAAAAGTGTTTATTCTAGCAAAACTAATGTTGAAAAATGGCGTATGAAAACACAACTCCGAGAGATAACCGTACCATCTAGAACATACATGAATGACCCCGAAGTGAGACAAAATAGGGGAAGACCTAGAAAAGGAGACAATTCTAGTAAGAGAGATAAGTCGGGATGGGAGTATGTGGAGGAACAGAGTGTTGGTGCTAGTAGAGACAAGGGCAAAGGTAAGGCGGATGAAACACCGGAGGTAAGATTAAACCCAACTAGGAGGCCGTGAAACCAGAACCCTAAACTCACCCCCAATAGGCAAACCTTCCTGTACAGTGACCAAATATGGGTCATGTTACATAGTTACATCGAAACGGTTTATGATGTGCGTGGGGATGGTAACTGTGGGTTCCGAGTACTTGCAAATGCGACGGGTAAAGAGCATGGGGAAGATGATTGGTATGCGGTAAGATGTGAGTTGTTTCAAGAGCTGCAACAAATGAAAGGTGTTTATTATGAGCTGTTTGAGAGTCTTGATTTTGAAGGTTACCGGTATGATTATATTTTATCAAGTTTGAATTTTTTTCATCCTACAAATCCCGCCCCTTCTGACAAATAGATGAGATTTCCGTCTTATGGTTTTTTAATTGCTTCTCATTATAATATGCCAATTGTATTGTTATCATTATGGCCAAATAAAAATGGAGGGGTACAAGTATGGAACGCCACTTTTTTACCTCTTTATACTGGTCCGCCTCTTGAAACGACATATTACATCCCTACTATAATAGTGTTAGTCAACAGTTGTCATTATGCTCAAGTTATTCCTAAAGAAGGGATCTTCCCAATGTCAAGAATTATAGCACGGTGGGAACAAACACGCACTGAGGCTGCTGCGCCATGGAAGAAACTTTTTCGACCAAATTTCAAGTTATATATGGCCCTAGAAAGGCAATCGGGAAAGCAAATTGCAACCGAAGAAGAAGCTATAGACCTATCAAGTCCATAATCAGTTTTTTATTTTTAATTTTATTTAAATTACTCATTTTTCCAAGTTATTGTAATTAGTTTTTTATTTTTATTTTTATTTTATGTAAATAACTCTTTTTTCCAAGTTGTTGTAAATTTATATGATGTATCATGTTTAATAAATATGTTTTATGAAATTTAGTTAATGTTTGCATATTGAGTTAATTTCTTTTATGAAAGTTATATAATTTATGATTGTTTTATTTAAGAAAATTGACGATTGACACCAAATTGACGATTTAGTTAATGTTTCATATTGCGTTATACAAGTGTTAAAAAGAAACCAAAAACACTTCACAAAAATTGACGATTTAGTTAATGTTTCAATAAATCTCAACTTATACACTTGACAAAAAGATAACATGAACCAAAAACATAAAATTTATTAAATCAATTTTTTTTGTGTAAATTTGTCTAAATTTTGTGTTTATTTTGAGAAATTGTTAGAATTGACCAAATTTATTTTATGTAAATTTTTAAGAATAAGGCAATTCGTTTTTCTATTAAAAAAATCATGTTTAATTTTAAAATAATATTCAGTATTTTAATTTTAATTGTTAGAATTTTAATTTTAATTTTTTATGTATAAATTCTGAAAAATGATACAGACCGTAGATTAAATCTACGATTCACTACAAACCGTAAATTAAAATCTACGGTCTGCATCATTTTTCAGAAATGGCTGTAAACCGTAGATTAAATCTACGATTTGCACATAATCACTGCAAACCGTATATTTAATCTACGATGTGTGCGTGTTTTTATAGAAATATTACTGTCTAAAAATCCAATCTCAATTGGAATTGCTGCGCCCCCGCTTTATTGCTCTTGTGGGTGTTGTAAAAAAAACGGTTGGTGTCTGTTTTAGTAAGGTACTCTTGCGTCGATAAATACATACATACATACCAAACCCGAATAATTCCCAGTAACTCTCTCCCTCTCTCTCTACATTCTCGGTTCACTATCATATTTTCAGATCAAACCATACAGTTATCATCACACTGAAAAGTAATTTCTTTTTCTTTTCTTTATTTTATTTTTTTAACCAATAATTCTTTTGTTTACATAAGTATCTTAAGTAATTTCATTTCTTAACTTTATTTTTTTAACCATTAGTAATTCTTTTGTTTGCATAACTATCTAAAGTAATTTCATTTCCTTACTTGCTTTTTTTTTATCCAATCATTCTTTTGTTTGCATAAGTATTTTAAGTAATTTCATTTCTTTAGTTGATTCTTTTAACCAGTAATTCTTTTGTTTGCATAAGTTTCTTAAGTAATTTCATTTCTCTAGTTGATTTTTTAAACCACTAATTCTTTTGTTTGCATAAGTTTCTTAAGTAATTTCATTTCTCTAGTTGATTTTTTTAACCAATAATTCTTTTGTTTACATAAGTATCTTAAGTAATTTCATTTCTTTACTTTATTTTTTTAACCAGTAGTAATTCTTTTGTTTGCATAACTATCTAAAGTAATTTCATTTCCTTACTTGCTTTTTTTTTTTATCCAATCATTCTTTTGTTTGCATAAGTATTTTAAGTAATTTCATTTCTTTAGTTGATTATTTTAACCAGTAATTCTTTTGTTTGCATAAGTTTCTTAAGTAATTTCATTTCTCTAATTGATTTTTTTAACCACTAATTCTTTTGTTTGCATAAGTTTCTTAAGTAATTTCATTTCTCTAGTTGATTTTTTTAACCAATAATTCTTTTGTTTACATAAGTATCTTAAGTAATTTCATTTCTTTACTTTATTTTTTTAACCATTAGTAATTCTTTTGTTTGCATAACTATCTAAAGTAATTTCATTTCCTTGTTGTTTTTTTATCCAATCATTCTTTTGTTTGCATAAGTATTTTAAGTAATTTCATTTCTTTAGTTGATTCTTTTAACCAGTAATTCTTTTGTTTGCATAAGTTTCTTAAGTAATTTCATTTCTCTAGTTGATTTTTTTAACCACTAATTCTTTTGTTTGCATAAGTTTCTTAAGTAATTTCATTTCTCTAGTTGATTTTTTTAACCAATAATTCTTTTGTTTGCATAAGTTTCTTAAGTAATTTCATTTCTCTACTTTATTTTTTTAACCAGTAGTAATTCTTTTGTTTGCATAACTATCTAAAGTAATTTCATTTCCTTACTTGCTTTTTTTTTATCCAATCATTCTTTTGTTTGCATAAGTATTTTAAGTAATTTCATTTCTTTAGTTGATTCTTTTAACCAGTAATTCTTTTGTTTGCATAAGTTTCTTAAGTAATTTCATTTCTCTAGTTGATTTTTTTAACCACTAATTCTTTTGTTTGCATAAGTTTCTTAAGTAATTTCATTTCTCTAGTTGATTTTTTTAACCAATAATTCTTTTGTTTACATAAGTATCAGAAGTAATTTCATTTCTCTATTTTATTTTTTTAACCAGTAGTAATTCTTTTGTTTGCATAACTATCTAAAGTAATTTCATTTCCTTACTTGCTTTTTTTTTTTTATCCAATCATTCTTTTGTTTGCATAAGTATTTGAAGTAATTTCATTTCTTTAGTTGATTCTTTTAACCAGTAATTCTTTTGTTTGCATAAGTTTCTTAAGTAATTTCATTTCTCTAGTTGATTTTTTTAACCACTAATTCTTTTGTTTGCATAAGTTTCTTAAGTAATTTCATTTCTCTAGTTGATTTTTTTAACCAATAATTCTTTTGTTTACATAAGTATCTTAAGTAATTTCATTTCTTTACTTTATTTTTTTAACCATTAGTAATTCTTTTGTTTGCATAACTATCTAAAGTAATTTCATTTCCTTACTTGCTTTTTTTTTTATCCAATCATTCATTTGTTTGAATAAGTATTTGAAGTAATTTCATTTCTTTAGTTGATTCTTTTAACCAGTAATTCTTTTGTTTGCATAAGTTTCTTAAGTAATTTCATTTCTCTAGTTGATTTTTTTAACCACTAATTCTTTTGTTTGCATAAGTTTCTTAAGTAATTTCATTTCTCTAGTTGATTTTTTTAACCAATAATTCTTTTGTTTACATAAGTATCTTAAGTAATTTCATTTCTTTACTTTATTTTTTTAACCATTAGTAATTCTTTTGTTTGCATAACTATCTAAAGTAATTTCATTTCCTTACTTGCTTTTTTTTTTATCCAATCATTCTTTTGTTTGCATAAGTATTTTAAGTAATTTCATTTCTTTAGTTGATTCTTTTAACCATTAATTCTTTTGTTTGCATAAGTTTCTTAAGTAATTTCATTTCTCTAGTTGATTTTTTTAACCACTAATTCTTTTGTTTGCATAAGTTTCTTAAGTAATTTCATTTCTCTAGTTGATTTTTTTAACCAATAATTCTTTTGTTTACATAAGTATCTTAAGTAATTTCATTTCTTTACTTTATTTTTTTAACCATTAGTAATTCTTTTGTTTGCATAACTATCTAAAGTAATTTCATTTCCTTACTTGCTTTTTTTTTATCCAATCATTCTTTTGTTTGCATAAGTATTTTAAGTAATTTCTGTCACGCCCCAAAATCCATAAACACGGATATCGAGGCATGACCTTTTTAAATAAAAGAAAAGAGAACCTGTTGGTACGAATTTAAAAATTTAAAAAGAAAACACTAACGAGCTAAAGGAATAATTAACGGATAAATAAAAAGTTTGTCAAACGCGGCTACAAGTCTGGATTTATAAAAGCTAAAAATAACGAACGAATGAATTTGCCCGTAGGCTACAACCTTAAAAACAGTCTAAGTAAAAAGAAAGCAAAAGCCCGAACCCATGTGATGCCTTGCTAAAACTCTTAACCATACGCCTCAACCTAAGTTGTACCTGAAATACAAAATTGTAACGGTGAGTCTCACGCACATAACTAGACGGGACGGCACCACAAATACCGTCACTCCATCCCATAAATGCAAAAGCTCATAAATTCTACAACTACGATAATCGACGTATAAATAGAAATATAATGACATTCTACAACTACGATGAATTAAATAAATTAAATACACATCAACAACATGCATGGACCTCTCACGCCACCTACCCCAGTCCGTAAGGTAGGTCATTCACTATCCCTTCGGCCGTCTTCTGTCCCCGGATTTAGGGAGAGACAGAGACCATTGCAACATAAAAGTAGATTTATAGTGCGCACTTGGACCTCTCACGCCACTCGTCCCAGTCCATAAGACGAATCATTCCCTATCCCTTCGGCCGTCTTATGCCCCCGGAATTAGGGAGAGACATAGACCATTGCTAACATAAAAGTAAATATAGTGCACACTGGGACCTCTAACGCCACTCGCCCCGGTCCGTAAGACGAGTCATTCCCTATCCCCTCGGCCAATAATATTATACTATTCAACTAACATAAACTCATACGTAACTTAACGTAATACAACATAAACCATAATCATAGATGCTAGATTCACAACTAGCCAATCACTTCAACAACATAAAAACCCATTCAGGCATTTTAACAAACACCTTGTATGCATAATATAAAACTCATCTTTATTCAACAATAATTCACCCAATTCTATCAACAACCATAATAATACATAATCAACGCATAATATACGTAACCCATTAATATTATCATTAATCTGAAATCAAAAGACTAAATCCACAACTAATCGAAAATCAAACAAGTGAATTAAAAATATAACAACTAAACCCCAGAACATAAATAATATAAACGGTAAAACCCCCAATTTATAATAAACGTAAAACCTAATCCTAACATACACTCTCGTCTAGTCGCAATGGATAACCCCCGTTATCTTAGAGCGTAGTGGAGATGCTTCCGGTAATAATCCGCTAACGGTGGTTTCCTCTCCTTCTTCTTTCTCTTTTCTCTCTTTTTCTCTCTCTTCTCTTGGCTGATTTTAGGTTTTTAGAATTGAAAGTGGCTGATTTTTGGATAGTTTTTGGTAACGAACTATTTGGTCCACAAAGTTCTAAAAGTAAACTCTTAATCAAAATTATTGTTTTACTACCCAAAAATAACAAATTTTTAAAAACAAAACTATTGGGTCCTTTTTATTAATAAAATTAGTAACAGGTTTTTAAAATAAAGTTTTTCGGAAGAGTTTCGGTTTTTGGCTAAAAATTAGTCGAGTGACCGGTTTTTGGTAAAATTTGTATAAAACATTTTTGGATAAATTAAATTATGAATAAAACCATTTATAAAAATACGGGATGTTACAACAGGTTCTCTTTTCTTTTATTTAAAAAGGTCATGCCTCGATATCCGTGTTTATGGATTTTGGGGCGTGACAATTTCATTTCTTTAGTTGATTCTTTTAACCAGTAATTCTTTTGTTTGCATAAGTTTCTTAAATAATTTCATTTCTCTAGTTGATTTTTTTAACCACTAATTCTTTTGTTTGCATAAGTTTCTTAAGTAATTTCATTTCTCTAGTTGATTTTTTTAACCAATAATTCTTTTGTTTGCATAAGTTTCTTAAGTAATTTCATTTCTCTAGTTGATTTTTTTAACCAATAGTTATTTTGTTTGCATAAGTATCTTAAGTAATTTCTTTTTCCGAATTACGAAATATTTCATTTAACACTGTAATTCCTTGATCAGCTTAGTTACCTGTGAGGGAAAATAGAGGCTTTATTTATTTGAGGGAAAATAGATTATAAGTGGAGCAGCAGAATTTATTAATTTATTTATTTTCAGCAAAAAAGTTGAATAAGGAGTTAAATTATGAAAGAAGCTTTATTTCAGTCAGATAAGTGATTTTTATTTTACAATAATAGAGAGTAATTAGAAGAATTAATTTCATATTTTTTGCAAAAAAATTGTCCATTTTCGAAATATCAAGTTTAGCACTATAATTCCGGGATCAGCTTATTACTTGAGAGGTGTTAGTTAAGTGTCATAAATAAGCTTCTGGCTTAATTTATGGAAAATAGATTATAAGATTTAAAAGTTGAGCAGCTAAATTTATTTTTTTCTTTTCTCAAAATACAAAAACAAAACGGCTTTAGTACTGTGATTCTTTGATCTTATAGTATGCTAGTGCTGTGACACTTTAGTGGCAAGTAAAAGTAGAAATGATTTTTATTTTACAATAATAGTGAGTCATTAGAAAGGTTAATTTCACTTTATTGACCTTTTTCTGTGAAATTGGATTTAGTGAGCTCATGTTTTCGAATTTCAATTTAGTGGTCTTAGTCTGTTATTGATTTGGTGATCTTTCTGCAGTTTTTTGGGATGGAAAACATTAAACTTTAACTTCAGAATTCTTGCAAAACAGACCCCATAGTTAGGAAATTAACTAATCAGCCACTAAAGTCATGAAAGTGACAAAATCAACCCTTCAGAAGAATTTTTTTAAATAAGCAACTAAGTGAATTTTTAAACTGTTGTAAGATATTATTAGACTATTGGGCCTTACTAATAGTGGGCCTAAGTTGGGCTTTCTATCTTGTATAACCCTAACCTCTAGTATATAAAAAAGGTTAGGGTTCTCTTGTATTCACACATTCTGATTAATAAAGACTCTGTTGTTGTCTCTCTCATACCTCTCTCTATATCTATACATATCTCTATATATATCTATAACGAGCTAATATGTCACACAACACGTTATCGGCACTTTGCTCGCGGAGAATAGGATATACGCTCGCGGATATTGGAGATTTTGGGTAAACGTAAAGATATTGAGTATTTATAAATCTTGAGGTTTATCCGGTTTTTTTAGGGTTTTGCTATATCGACCTTCACCAACATACCGTGCGTAAGGTACCGAATTCACAACTTAATTTATTCCATATATGTGATTTAACAATATTAAATAAGTTATACTGCATATGAAACTGTCTGTCCATCTGTTTATGATTTATGAAATATGTTTAGATATATGAGTTTACTATGAGATATGAAATAGTAGTTAATTAGCACGTACCAACGTACTTATTTGGCATGTGACATAAAATATATTGCATGGAGTAATACTGATGACTCATTCATGTTTGGAAAAATAACAAACTCACTAAATACTGATGACTCATTCATGTTTGGAAAAAAAACTCACTAAAAGTCAAAACTACATGCTACTACCCTAGACAAAGGAATTCCTTTTAACTGCTAGACTGCTTACATGCTAAAGTAGTTTATTTTTGGGTAATAATAACTATCTCTGCCTATCTTATATTAAGATGTTAAACTTCACATGTTCTGGATTGTTTAGTATACAATTTTCATGTACACATATACGTATAATTGCATGTTTAAATCAATCAGTAATGAGATTGTAAATCGAAAGTCATGTAATCGTAAATATATAGTAATCTGTCGGACTGGATATGTTATATACTGAAAACAGTAGGACTGTTTTGTAATTATCTGAAACTATGGACTATGCTTGTTAATTACTAAAGACCTACTGTTCCCTCTCTCTAACAAAAAAAAAAAAAAAAATCAAAATCTTTGGTAAAGCCAAATTGATTTGTCAAATATGAGATGTTATACTCATGTAGGTCATGTCGTACCTTGTTGAGTTATAAAATATTCGAGAAAACCAGTGTTATCTGGTAATAGCTCATGAAAGAATTAAAATTTCTTTACATAGCCTCCATTCAATATGACCAAAAGCGTATTTTAGAGGAGTTGAAATGTCTTTCAAGTGGTTGCTACCACATTCTTTAAAGCATTTAAAATTACATTATCATTTCGCCTGTCGTCGAAATGATAAATGATTTAAATGCTACGACATGATTGTCTGTACTATCATTCGCCTGTCGTCGATTGATAAGAGCATTTTGATATTGTGGCATTGACCGGATGAGATATTCTCGGGTCAAAAGACGATGCTTGATTTATAATCGCATCGCATTTGGATTCTCTCTGAGAATATATTTCGTAATTAATCCGAAATTCATGCCACTAATGCTCACTTTGAAAGACTAGTATGTGTAAAGATCACGAAAAGAACTCGTAGAATTCTTGTAAAGAATTGAAGGAGTTATTGTGGACTTATCCAACCATAAGACGGACCATAAATATAAATGGTTATGGTTGGTGCATCGACAATAAGGTCACATGATTATTGTTGTCCACAGAAATACAGCATTTCCTAAACTTCTAGCCCTATCATTAAGTTGATGGCTCATGATCCGGATTATCCTGAAAAGTCTAGTCGACTTGATAATACCGAAGAGTAAGAATCGAAATTTCGATTTGAATTACTTGAGTTTGAAAATTGAACATCATGTCGATTATGTTCAGACCCAAATGGACTCACGGAAAGTTTGATGATGCGACTGCAAATGATTGCACGCACTTCTTGTTATTGCGCACCAAGATTTATATTTCTGTGTGGGGTTATGCTATTTTGCTGCATTGGTCCGTCATGAGGCCCATAGACACTCAAACACCATATACGTACCAGATGGTTACTGGTTATGAGCCAGAAGTCTCATATTAACGCGTGTTTAGAGTGATTAATTAATATTTTAATTGAGCCGCTATAGCGTTCAAAATATGGACCTCTGAAGGGGACTTAAGTTGATTATGAATCCTCTGTCTATCATTTGATAGAGTAACCTTGGCAAGCGATCTCTTTACCACATGATATGCGAAAGTGACATCGCTAAGACTGTTCTCCCCGTCGTTAGGGGGAGATTTGCACGTTACCGTTGATAAGGAACGACGTGAAGTAACGTGGCATAACCCACTCAGTCTTAGCTTGATCCCCAATACTGCACTTAGTGATAAGTAAGTGCATAGACTCCCTCAAGTCTAACTAAATGGCAGATGCATTTAATGGCTTTATGAGATGTCACGAGATCATTTATACCTGCTGCAAAATGCTTGCAAGGATAGACGTCCCTGTTGGACGCCGTGTTCCTGTCGTAACACGTTGCTTTGGCCGAACCCGCCAAGCAAAGGACGCTGCTGTCGGCCGTCAGTCTGTCGTCCTTCCCAAGATACGAGGAAGTTTACCGGTTCCAAATTCGTTCAGCCCCAGAGGTGGTGAACTGAAACTCGTTTGTCGCACAAGATTATAAAAGATCAAGGAGATGTGTGATTTCCTCCTCATCCTAAAAATCTCAAAATATCTGACGATCATGATATCTTAGACGATATTGAAGCGAAACGAGACTGTCATTGATTACTTGTTCATATATTCAGTGACGACTGATAATATGAGCAAATTATGACAGAGAACCATATACTGTTGCCTGAAGTCAACGTAGAATAGACTGGACTAATGGAAACTTGCAATCCAAGTAGACTCCTTAGCGAAAGTGTGTTCGGACCTATAGCTCCAACACCACCAATGTTAAACGAGTTCGTTTATTTGGTTATTCGTAAGGAAAAGTGATGAGAATAATGAGATTGTAGAATGCTCGCCTAGTAGCGCAAGGCTTCTCTCACATCTTGGAATTGATTACGAGATGGTTGATTTTCTCGTAATGGACATTATAATAGTCCCCTACTATACCAGTTTAGTAGTTTCCGAAAAACTGAGGATCCAGCCATGAATGTGGTCACGGTTTTATCTCTATGGGGATTTAGACAAAGCGATATAGATGAAGGTCCCTGTGTGACTTCATAATGCTTGAATCAAGTAGTTCCTGACCACGGAACACGGTCTCAATTGACCGAGACGTTCACTATATGGATTAATATAATCCGAGCGGATGTGGTATACCGTCTAAGTGAGTACTTGATCAGCTTGGGATACTTGAACAAGTATTATGCCCTTGCGTGTTTTATGCGATCCACTTTTGGATTTGCCTTCGAGATGAAGGATCTTGGGAAGAAACGGTAGTGACTCGGCCTGATGATGGAGTCCCGTAAAGATTGAATCTAAGTCCATGATTCAAACTACACCCAGAAGGTGTTATGACGTTTTAGTCATTATGACGCTAAGTCGTCAGATTCTCCCATGATCGTTCGATCACTAGACATTGATATAGACCCGGTCCGTCCCTGATGAGACGACAAAGAGATATTGAACCATGATGTTCATATCTAAGTACAATAAGCTCATCATTGTACTTGGTCTAATGTACTAGGACGAACATCTCGTCTACTGTGAATGGTGTAGCTCGACACAGCATCGCGCTAACACGCTGCCATCGAAATGGCATAAAAGACATTTTCCCATTACCTTAAGGTAACTGCGGATGAGGGCTTGTCTTATCCCATTTTGCGTCATCGAGTGTACCTACCCCCTTCGGTACTCGAATTAACGCAACCCTTTTTTGGTTATACCGATGCCGGTTACTTATCAGACCCGCATAAGGGATATTCCTAACATGGTATGTCTTTACCATTAGGAATAAGGCAATATCTTAGAGGTCTTGAAATGACTCCAAACGAATCACTCTGATCTACTCGTTCTCTATGAGACGACTAGAGAGTGTATATGGCTTCGAGCTCGTATTAGCCATATTTGAATTACATATGCTATGTCTCATGATCCAGATAAAACACTTGTCTTATTTGAGGACAACTTGTTGTTATCGATCAAGAGAGACATGACTAGATTATGCTATTTAGCATTTCTTGCCGAAATGAATCTTCACATATGAAGTTTAAGAGCATCTAGTTGAATACTTGTTCTATTTCACGTTAGATTTTCTTGCATCCAGCCGTGTGCAAGTAAATGAGGCATCCAGTCGAATGCTCGTACTCTTTATTCGAATATGAAATCCTTGCACTCAGTCGTGTGCAAGTGAGGGGGAGCATCCAGGTGAATGCTTATTGTACTAATTACTACTTAGTCGAAATTCTCGCACCCTGTCGTGTGCAAGTGAGGGGGAGCATCCAGTCGTATGCTCGTGTACTCTTTTTGTCCTTAGACCAAGGTTTTTTTCCACTGGGTTTTCCTTGGCAAGGTTTTTAGCGAGACACGTTCCCATCTTATCTCACTTAAGATTGCCAAAATTAGGGGGAGTATCCTGTTGTATACTTCTTACCACTGTGTACTCTTTTGTCCTTCGACTAGAGGTTTTTCCCATTGGGTTTACTCTAGCAAGGTTTTGATGAGACACCTATTTTGTGGTTGATCCCTACTACTACCAATGTTGCACTCTTTTTTTCTTCGATCAGAGATTTTCCCATTGGGTTTGCTCTGACAAGGTTTTGATGAGGCACACTGTTTTGTGGTTAGTTACATGATATTTCGGCCTATATCATTCGGCTACACAGTTTCTCCTAGGTACCGGTTTTGTCCCACACTGGGTTTTCCGGCCCTAAGGTTTTTATGTGTTTAGCACTGCGAATGAACTCGACTCAGATCGACTGCATGAAGACGAAGAATTCAAGACGTCCAAAGGGGGAGTGTTGTAAGATATTATTAGACTATTGGGCCTTACTAATAGTGGGCCTAAGTTGGGCTTTCTATCTTGTATAACCCTAACCTCTAGTATATAAAGAAGGTTAGGGTTCTTTGTATTCACACATTCTGATTAATAAAGACTCTGTTGTTGTCTCTCTCATACCTCTCTCTATATCTATACATATCTCTATATATATCTATAACGAGCTAATATGTCACACAACATAAACAACCTTTTTAAAAAAAAAATGCGAGTGTTTTTAATAAAGGTTTATTTATTTTGATATAATTTTATTTTTCTGAAACTGTTTCCCTTTATACCAATAAATGTATGTTTAATTTATTTTTTGGGAATTGTTTACTCACTAGAAACTTTCCTAAAGGAAAAAAACCTCTTTAAAAAATTCTTTGTTTTAAGGAATTTTTTTCCTTAGAGAAAGCAACCCTTTTTGAGAATTTAATTTACTTTGGAAAGAAACAATTTTTTTGGAGAAAAAATCTTTCTTGCAAATGAGATAATTATTTCATACTTATTCTATGATAAAAAGTGTCTTTTCTAAAAAACTGTACTAGTTTTAAGAAAAATTATAAGAAGTATTATACACACATTTTTTTGCAAAAAATTAAACAAAAGTAGTTCTTTTTCCGAGATTTTTGAATCATTGAGGAAACTTTCACTTTTCTTTTTTGTGTTAAAGAATTTATGTCAAAGTATTATAATTTAATGTTTTCTAAATGCATCTTTTACAATTTTGAGGTTATATTATCTAGTTTCAAAGTAGATAGACTATATTTTTTTTTATAAACTTTGTCAATAAAAAACAGAACTTGATGGGTGGTCAGTAAACCACTAGAGTTGATAAAATGAGGTCACTAAATCGAATTTTTGAATATTTAGGTCACTAAATTAAAGTTTTCCAAAAACACCGGTCACGAAAGTGGAATTAACCTGATTACAAGCTAAGCTTCCCTTAGTTTCTATTTTTTCATTTAGTATGTTTTCACTAGAAGTAGGATCTCTGTTCTTAACTTTTGTTTTTACTTTTTACTAGTTACTAGGCCCTTCTCTTGCTTCTTCTTACCCTGTGAAGATAGTTGATATGACTTTATGCTTTTAATCTACATGTAATTGCTACTTTTGTAATATAATGTACTTAATTGCAAAGCGCTGTAAACTATAGGATCTTTTAGATAGATCTCTATTATTGGCGGTTTTCTATCTGAGCTGTTATATAAATACAGCCCATATGTACTTTTATAATTCAGCAAAATATATCAAAATTAGTTACAGAGGGCGCTCTCTCTCTATTCTTTTGCTCGCTATATTGATGCAATACATATTTTATGTCATTTCACATGGTATCATAGCAGTGAAGCTCTTCTGCGTTGATTCACGCCTGTGGTTAGATCATTTCACTCTTTTCTTGCAATTCTTTTGGTTCAATTTTGAGCTAATTTGAGGAATTAGGGTTTTTTTTTCTCAGAACTGGGTTTTCTATCTGATATTGTTCGTCAATTGGAATATTGAATAAATAGAGGTTATTTGGATTTATTTGTGACCTAATTTGATAAGTAGAATGGGAAGTTATGCAGATGTTGTTGGTTCGCCTGGAAATATGAATAGAAATTCACAAAATGATTTGATGAATGGACCTTATTACGTAAATCCTATTGAAAATACAAGCATTGGACTGGTTAATTTGGTATTAACAGGGGGAAATTATAATTCATGGAAAAGGGCCATGCAAAATAGCACTGGGAGCCAAATCTAAATTAGGCTTTGTTACAGGGAGATTGAAATGCCCTAATGAGGGTGATGGTACGTATAAAAATTGGCAAAAATGTAACCTAGTTGTATAATCCGGGATTCTAAATTCAGTTAGCACAGAGATTGCCCAATCAATCATGTATGCTAATACAACAGCAGATATGTAGTATGTTCTTCACCATAGGTTTTCTCAAACTAGTGAGCCTAGAATTTATGAAATACAGCAAGAAATAAGTCAATTGGTGCAAGGATATTTTTCTGTAACTGCTTATTTTACTCAACTGGAAATTTTATAGACTGAACTGTAAGTGATGAATCATTTGCCTAAGTGTGTTTGTGGGGGTATTGGTAGCTGTACTTGCAAGTTAACTGGTTTGTTTTGGGAAAAAGAGCAAAAGGGATATAAAATGAAGTTTCTCATGGGTTTAAATGACTGCTATGTTGTTGTGAGAAGTAATATTTTGATGATGAAGCCATCTCCTTCGCTAAATGATGCTTTTAATTTGGTTGCTCAAGAAGAAAAACAGAGAAGTTTGAAGTCTGTAGGGGGAGGGGCACATGATCATATGGCATTTGCAAGCTCTTTTCATTAAAATTCTGGTGGGAATATTGGTGGTAATATGAGAAGTCGGAATAGATTTAAATCTACAATGCATTGCTCTCATTGTAATATGACTGGGCATACTAAAAAAAAGTGCTACAAGCTTCATGGGTATTCACCAGGATGGAAGAAAAAGGAACCAACAACACAAGGTTCTGGTTATAAAAATGGTCCTGCTCATAACTTTGCCAATCAAGTGAGTGGTCCAAATGAGTCAGAAAAGTCACCAAATGAGTTGTTCACCTCATCTCAACTCCAACAGCTGTGCAACTACATGAATTCAATGAACTTGAAAAATGATGCAAATCTGCACTCTAAATCTGCTACACCATTCTCTAACATGGCAGTCATTGGTTTCTCAGGTATGACACTTACTTGTGAGACAACAAATTGTGCAATAATAGTAGAAATTTGGTAAGTCCATGGATATTAGATACTGGAGCTACTGAACACATGGTTAACTCTGAACTATATTTTCTAAATGAGTCTAGGAAGATTGAAGCCTTAGTTCACCTACCAAATGGTAACACAACTATGGTTACTCATATTGGTGGTATCATGTTAGAATGTGGTTTGGTACTGGATAATGTGTTATGCATACCAAGTTTTGGTTTCAACTTAGTCTCAGCGAGCAAGTTAATACATGCACATCATTGCTGCTTGGTTTTTCTACCAAATATTTGTATCATACAGGACCTGGCAACTACCAAGATGATTGGGAAAGCTAAAGAAATCAGTGGTCTGTATTACTTACAAGGCTCCCTACCTTCAAAGAATTTTTGTTCAATAGTTAGCTCAGCTTGTGATAAATGGCATTTGAGATTGGGACATCCTTCTTTTTCCACCATAAAGACTTTGAAGAAATCAATACCAGAATTGTCATTGGATGAAAATGTTCCCTGTGATGCCTATCATTTTGCGAAGCAGAAAATACTGTCTTTCTCTAGAAGTAATACTAGTAGTTCTCGTATTTTTGAACTGATTCATTGTGATATTTGGGGAGGCTATCATGTAACTACTCTAGAAGGCTACAAGTATTTCTTAACAATAGTAGATGACTAATCAAGATGTACATGGGTGTTTTTGTTGAGAAATAAAGGAGAAGCTAGTATAAACTTGATGAATTTTTGCAATTATGTACTTGCTCAATTTCAACAGCAAGTCAATATTGTTAGAACTGATAATGGTAATGAGTTCTTTTTACCAGCTTTTTATAATGATAAAGGTATCATTTATCAAACAACTTGTGTGGAGACAGCTCAACAAAATGGGATTGTTGAGAGAAAGCACCAACATTTGTTTAATGTTGCTAGAACACTAAGGTTTCAGTCATGTATTCCTCTTTATTTTTGGGGTGACTGTATTTGACTGTATTTTCGTCATTCTGTCATTGATACTCCTTCATCAGTGACACCTGCACCACAAGATGATATAGTAGAATCATCCTTGCCTGTTTTTTTAGAACCACCAAATAGACCTACAAGAACCAAAAATAAACCTACCTATTTGCAAGATTTTCATTGCTCTCTAGCTCAAGCATCTAGTCCTACTGTTCATTCTCTATCCAAATATCTTTGCATATGAAAAATTATTCCCTTCATACAAAAATTTCTGTTGTCAAATATCTGTTGCTACAGAACCTCAAACCTATAAAGAGGCTATTTTAGATCCACTTTGGAAAGCTGCAATGCAAAATGAGCTTAATGCTTTACAAAAAAATGCTACTTGGGAACTTACATCCTTGCCAAATGGCAAGTCAGCCATTGGCAGCAAATGGGTGTTTAGAATTAAATACAAAGCTACTGGTGACATAGAAAGATACAAGGCATGTTTGGTTGCCAAAGGATGCACACAGCAAGAAGGTTTGGATTATGAAGCCACATTTTCTCCAGTGGCTAAAATGACAACAATACGAGTTGTTCTTGCTTTGGCCTTGGCAAATAATTGGCTAATTCATCAACTGGATGTCAATAACGCATTTCTGCATGGTGAGTTAAATGAAGAAGTATATATAAAGCCTCCTTCTGGCTTTCTAGATGATAATGACAAGAGTTTGTTAAAAAAACTCTTTATATGGCCTTAAACAAGCAAGTAGACAGTGGTTCTACAAGTTATCTACATCCTTACTTGAGTATGGATTTTCTCAGGCTGTTTCTGAAGAGAGATATGGAATGAAAGTGTTTTCTTCTTCTTATCAAACTGAATACAAGAGAAGCCTTTATATACAGGCTGATAACAACACTACAGAGTAAATGCTCTAGACAGCTATTACCAATTAACTGTTAACATTAACCTATAATTAATTACTACTAACAACAACTAACTACTATAACTAATGACACTCATTATCAGACATGAATCCATAATTTCACACTCCCCCTCAAGCTGGGAAGTAAATGCTATACATTCCCAGCTTGGATAGAAGAAACTCGAATTGATCTCAGGAGAGAGCTTTCGTGAGCATGTCTGCCACTTGAAGTCGTGAAGGAGTATAAATTATCTTGATAACTTCATCATCAATCTTTTCTTTGATGAATTCTCGATCAATCTCCACGTGTTTCATTTTGTCATGCTGAACAGGATTCTAAGCAATACCTATAGCAGCTTGATTGTCACACAACATGTTTATCGGATTTTTAGCAGGAACTCCCAACTCTTGTAGGAGTCTTTCTAGCCACATTCCTTCTCATATACCGTGTGCCAAAGCCCTGAATTCGGCCTCCGCGCTATTTCGAGCAACTACTGATTGCCTTTTGCTTCTCCATGTAACAAGATTTCCCCACACATAGGAACAATAGCCAGAGGTAGATCTACGGTCAATAACGCATCCTGCCCAATCAGCGTCGGTGAATATTTCCATACTACAGTTTGTTCCTTTTCTGAAAAATAGACTTTTTTCTGGAGTTTTCTTTAGATATCTCAGAATCCTGCAAACTGCTTCAAAATGCTCATTGCTAGGGTTGTTCATAAACTGACTTACTACACTAACAGGAAAACTAATATCAGGTCTTTTGTGAGACAAGTAAATTAGTTTTCCTACTAATCGTTGATACCTCCCTTTGTCAACTGAAGTAGATGTTTCGTTCAACCCAAGTTTGTTTGACGGATCCATAGGCGTATCAGCAGGTTTACACCCGAGCATACCAGTTTCTTTGAGTAAATCAAGTGTATACTTTCGCTGAGACACAAAAATTCCTTTACTGGATCGAGCTATCTCCATCCCCAGAAAATATCTCAAAGGCCCGAGATCCTTGACTTCAAACTCTCTTGCAAGATCTCTCTTTAACATGTTTATCTCTTTCTCGTCATCTCCTGTCAAGATGATGTCGTCTACGTATACAATAAGGATGGTGATTTTCTGATCAGGAGACCTTTTGATGAATAATGTGTGGTCCGACTCACCTTGGATGTATCCTAGCTTCTTGACTGCAATAGTAAATTTCGCCAACCAAGCCCGTGACGACTGCTTCAGGCCATAAAGGGATTTTTTAAGTTTACAAACAAGATTTTTATTGCTTGAATTCTCAAAACCAAGTGGAATTTTCATATAGACTTCATCTTCCAAGTCCCCATTAAGAAATGCATTTTTTATGTCGAGTTGATGAAGCGACCAATCCAAATTGGCTAACAATACCCGAATTGTGTTCATTTTCGCGACAGGTGCAAATGTTTCTTGGTAATCGATCCCATAAGTTTGAGTGAAGCCCTTTGCTATGAGTCTTGCCTTGTATCGATCGACGCTTCTATTTGCATTGTACTTTACATTGAATAACCACTTGCATCCTACAGGCCGTTTTCCTTGTGGTAGTTGTGTGAGAACCCAAGTCCCATTTTTTTCAAAAGCCCGAATTTCTTCATCAACCGCATTTTTCCACTGAGGGTTATTAAAAGCCTCTTCTACACAACCTGGTATGTCTAAGCTTGACAAATTCGAGGTAAAAGCACTATAGAAAGGAGACAATTTGCTATAAGACACAAAGTTAGAGATTGGGTGTTGAGTGCATGACCTAACACCTTTTTTTTGCGCAATTGGTATATCAAGATCATTATTATGATCATAACATATTTTACCTTGATCGGCAGCGACTGGAGACGAGACAGACTCTTGATTCTGCTGAGGTAAATTGAGTTGATCCACTTCTCTTTGAGCGAATTGTTTTCTTGAATAAACTATCCCTTTAGAAAACTTTGATTTTTCCTGTTGCAGAGAAAGTTCTGAACTTATTTTAATTTGATTGGTTTTTTCAGAATAAGCAGGAACTGGTGTTGACTCAAATTGGATTGGCACAGCTGAAAGTGTGATGATTTGACATGGAGGAGGTGGGCTAGAGACGTGCAAAGGAACAGGTTCTTCTAAAAACTGATATTCTTCTAAATTTGTCTCCCCTTAAATATTAGTTTTAGAGTAAAAAGGTTGATTTTCAAAAAAAGTTACATCCATGCTATTATAAAACTATCGAGTAGCGGAAGAGTAGCATCTGTAGCCTTTTTGGTGAGGAGAATAACCAAGGAAAAGACATTTTATTGCTTTAGGATCTAGTTTACTCCTTTGATGTGCGGGTACATGAACAAATGCTGAACATCCAAAGACTTTTAGTGGTAAGGATGAAATGAGTCGAGATTGTGGGTAGACCTGTTTAAGAACTTTGGTTAGAAACTGAGTTTGAATCATTGTATGAATTTTTTTAAAAATAGTCCCTGCTTCAGATTTCTCTTTCATGAGAAAAATCCAGGAGATTTTCGAATGATCATCAACAAAAGATATAAACCATCGTGAACCAGTTATATTATTAATGCGAGAAGGTCCCCATATATCACTATGAATGATAGAAAATGGATGTGAGCCATTCACTTTCCCTAGCATTGCCAATCGTCTTCCCCGAATCCAAGTCCTGAAATTCACAATGGGTTGAAAAAAATTTAGCAACACAATTCATATCTTTAGTAAGTTTGCTAACAGACAACAAATTACAAGTTAGGTCAGGGACCAGTAAGACGGAATTTAAAACAAGGGTCTTTGAAATGTTAATTGACCCAATACCAGCAACTGTAGATAAAGACCCATCTGCTATTCTCACTTTGTAATTTTTAAAGCAAGAATTATATGAGTGAAATAAAGAAGCATCCCCGGTCATATGGTCTAATGCTCCTGAGTCGATAACCCAACATTTGTTTTTCTCGCTTTTTACTCCCATTGCACTTAAAAATGTACCTTTTTGTGCTACTAAACTGTTGTTGATTACTGGTGTTGCAGAGCTCGAGTTAAATTGACTGAACAGTCTGCAACATTTCAATTTGTGCCTTGCTGAAGGGTGCGTTTTTGGTTGCCGATTGCTCCATTGGTTGCTGCTCCTGTATGGTGGTTGAAAAAACACGACCTTCTTTCTCCTGGAATGGCCTGTATTTTTTATGATCAGTTGGCTTCCCATGAATTTTCCAACATGTTTCTCGTGCATGCCCAGGCCTGCGGCAATGATCACACCAAGGCCTGGCTTTTCGAGCTCGACTTTCACTTGTTGGACTCATTCCACGGGTTACAAGGGCTGAGCTTTCTGGAACATTTTGAAAACTTGGATTATTTTGATTTCCCATCATAACTTTCTTCCTACTTTCTTCTCGGCGCACCTCAGAATACGCTTCCCGAATTGATGGAGACGGTCGCATTCCAAACACCCTTCCCCTGACATCATCAAGGTTTGTGTTCAGACCAAGCAAAATTTTTGACTCTCTCTCCTTCTCAACTATTTTTCTAAACTTTGCAGCATCTCCAGGACACTCCCACTCGACTGCTTCAAAAACATCTAGTTGTTGCCAAAGACTGGTCAGCATGTTATAGTATTTGGTAACAGAGAAATCGCCTTGTCGTAAGTCATGGAGGCTGCTTTCAATCTCCAACAACTCGGCAGTATTATCACTGTCCGAGTATGTTTCCTTCACTGCATCCCATATTTCTTTTGCGGTTCCATATAACATGAAATTTTGCACAATTTCGTTGTCCATGGTATTAATCAACCACGACATTACCATGTTATTCTCTGACCTCCAAGTTCGATAATTTGGATCTTCCTTCTTTGGTATTGTGGTTGCACCGGTGAGTAAGTCGTCTTTCCCTTTCCCTGATACGAACATCATTACCGATTGAGCCCATTGAAGGTAGTTATGCCCGTTCAGTTTATGACCAGTTATTGGAAGCACAAGACTTTCAGATCCGCCATGGCCGCTGTGAGAAAGATGCTCACGGCCGGAAGAGGCGTCAGAAGTGCTACTTTTATCTGTGGTCATTGCTTACTTGAACATCAATGGAAAAAGTGTTGATTCAGAGTCAGCTCTGATACCATGAAGAGAGAGATGGAATGAAAGTGTTTTCTTCTTCTTATCAAACTGAATACAAGAGAAGCCTTTATATACAGGCTGATAACAACACTACAGAGTAAATGCTCTAGACAGCTATTACCAACAACTGTTAACATTGACCTATAATTAATTACTTCTAACAACGACTAACTACTATAACTAATGACTCGTTATCAGACATGAATCTATAATTTCACAGTTTCTGACACTTCCCTTTTTACATTGCATAAGGGAGCTTCTACTCTTATTCTTCTTGTGTATGTGGCTGATGTCATCTTAGCAGGTAATGATGAGTCTCTAATGACAGGTCTCAAGACTTTTTTGGATAATAAGTTTCATATTAAGAATCTGGGAGAACTTAGATTTTTTCTGGGTTTGGAGATTGCTAGATCTCCGAAAGGGTTAATGTTGTGTCAAAGGAAATATACCCTTGATATCTTAGAAAAAAGTGGTTACCTAGGTTGTAAACCAGTTGCTTTTCCAATGGAAACCTCTCTCAAGCTTACTAATAAAGCTGCAGAACCACTTGCTGATCCTCTTGTATATAGGAGACTTGTGGGAAAGTTATTATACTTGACCATCACAAGACCTGATATCTCATAGGCAATGAACTCCTTGAGTCAATTTTTGGCATCCCCTTGCAAATCTCATCTAGTTGCAGCCTATAGAGTGCTTAGATATCTAAAGGGAACTCCTGCACAGGGTATCTTCTATCCTTCTTTTAATAATTTTCACTTAAAAGGGATTCTCTGATTCTGATTGGGCATTTTGCATCGATAACAGAAGGTCTGTCACATGCTATTGTGTGTATCTAGGTGAATCTCTGATATCTTGGAAGAGCAAGAAACAACATGTCATTTCTAGGAGCTCTGCAGAGGCAGAGTACAGGGCCATGGCCAATGTTACTTGTGAGGTTGTTTGGCTTCTACAACTGCTTAAAGATCTTTCTGTTACTTCTTTAACACCATTTTGTATTTACAGTGATAGTAAATCAGCTCTAGCATTGGCTGCTAATCCAGTGTTTCATGAAAGTACAAAACACATTGAAGTGGATTGTCACTTTATAAGGGAAAAAATACTGGATGGTACAATTCACACTCTGCATATCTCTACAAATCATCAACTAGGTGATATCTTAACCAAACACTTGGGAGAAAAGCAGTTTAACTATCTTAAATCCAAGTTGGGTCTTCTTAACATCCATACTCCAGCTTGAGGGGGCGTGTGAAGATAGTTGATATGACTTTATGCTATTAATCTACTCGTAATTGTTACTTTTGTAATATAATGTACTTAATTGCAAAGCGCTGTAAACTATAGGACCTTTTATATAGATCTCTGTTATTGGCGGTTTTCTATCTGAGCTGGCATATAAATACAGCCTAGGTGTACTTTTATAATTCAAACAAAATATATAAAAGTTAGTTACAGAGAGCTCTCTCTCTCTCTCTCTTCTTTTGCTCGCTATATTGATGAGATACATATTTTATGTATCATTTCACATACCCTCATCATTTGATTTCAAAGCAAAGGTGCTAGAAAATAATTGTTTTTTTAGCTCCCTGGTCGGGAGTCTAAACATGGTCTCCTAGTGGGGAGCGTTGCTAATTTTTTATTTTTTTGTCCTTTTGAGACTTGACCACAATAGGGTTTGGGCTTTTAGTTTTGAAATCCACCATATTTGAAATTCAAGATGCCAAGCACTTGTTTTTATTACTTAAACTTGTTGAATTTTTCCTTGGCAGCCTTCAGGGTATTTGATTTGAGGTCTATGTTAAATGACACTATTTACATTTGCTAGTTGAAACAGGTAAATGATCAATACCAACCTGGTTGAGTCCTTTTTACAAGAAAATGAAGCGTAAACGTGGAAATGCGAAAAACAAAACAAAATTATCTCCGGTTTGCAATGTGGATGAAGTGATTCAAAATGTTGTTCGTGCAAATAGAGATGAATGGGGATTTGATGCCAATTATGAAGGCAACGAAAGAGTAGATACTGAAATGACAGAGAAAAGCAACAAGAAGACTAATAACCGGGCAAGTGGTCAAAATGCTAAAGAAATTGAGAAACCCACTAATTCATTTAGAGGAGTTTCCCCATTCAGTAATGGTGCAGAACAGGTGCATAATGAAAGATCACCGAGAACAGTACCACCCCACCAGGATATGCAATTCAAAGACCACGAACTGAAAGCTGCCCTTGCGGTATGTGTTGAAGTGAAATACCATACAACTTCGTTAATGATTTGCTAACTCGAACAGATGAACTTCACACTCAGTATAATCTCAACAGGAGACGGGCGTTCTAGTTTCTTCTGTGTTAAATTTTATTCATTATTGGTAACTTGTCTTTTATTTAGGTGGTCAAGAAGGTTATGAATATGGATGCAGCTGCTCCCTTTAATCTTCCGGTGGATCCTGCTGCACTTGGGATACCTGTAAGTGTTAAATTTTAACTGCTTTACACACATCAAAGTCGGATTGCATGCTGTAAAGTATTTCATTATATTTTTGTTATCACAAATAGTACTTCAAGTGAGAAAGGTTTGTTACATTTTATCCTAAAAATGAATAATTTATTATTTTATTTCTGTACAGTCTCATTGTTTCTTTCATTATTCCTTAATTTTCCCATGATTTCATGTATATGATTGGGTTTGATGCAGGATTATCTTGATGTTATTGAGACACCTATGGATTTCAGTACTGTATGCAGCAATCTTAAGAATGGCCAGAAGTATCGGAGTTCAAAAGATGTTTTTGAGGATATTCAATATATTTGGGACAACTGTATCAAGTACAACAAAAAAGGTCATTATATTTTGGAACTATTGAAGAAGGTAAAGAAAACATTCATGATTTCATGGACTGAAGCTGGGTTGTTTACCGATGAGCAGTTGGAGATCAATGGTAAGACCTTAAGGTCCCAAACATGCTCATGTTTCTCGTTTCTTCCCAGAGCATTTTGGTTGCCATTTCGATAAACTTTTCAATTCATTTCTTGGATTCTGCCATACTAAACACATTGAAGTAGGACCATCATTAATTCACATTTTGTACATGTATCTCATTTTTTAAGGTTATCCTCGTTTACCTACTGCAGAGCCTGATATTACATGCAGTACCTATCAACGTAAGATCTTATTGAAGGTACCCGTTGAATGTCCGAAATACTCTCAGCAAGATAAGGTAGACCTTAGCAGACGTCAATATCATCATCCCTCATTGAGCTATGCCTACTCACATCATCCCCAACATAGGCCTTACCGCTCTCCTTCTAGCTCTCCCGAGCCATGGGCCTATAGAACTGTTGATAGTTTAAGTAAGTAATATGCAGATTATTTAGATTTTTTTTTTTTCTTAATTGATGGTACAGTTGTTTGTGTTGGATATAGTGTCAGTAGTAGTACATTCTGTTTATTGATTCATTGGCTGTGTTTATCAAGAGTTGCGTTTTTTCCAAGGTGTATTTGTTGGGGTTCGAAAAGCTATGTTCTTTAGATATGTGTAAGTAGGATTTTTCTGTAAAACAAAAATTAGCATGGAAAATGGAATAAAATCCTGGAGAGTTTGACACTCTTTTCTTTGGGATTGGTATCCATTAACTACCTTTTATTGGTGAAGGATTGATGCTTCGTTTTACATATCAGGTTAGGGTTCTATTTTGAGAATGTTTTCAATTTGTGATTAGGATTTTCGTATTCTTACAAAATATTGTGTATGGAGTATGTCTGTGCCGATAGTCTCTGATATACGACTTGTTATGTAACTGTAAAGGTTAGTTCCTCTTATTGATTATACTAAATTTCAACTTCTCCAGAGGTGGGCAGAAGATTGAATCCATGTGGGCATGGTCATCAGCTGGAGCAGCATCAGTATTCAGTGGGTAATTGCAAGTCACATAAACCTCATCAAACACCATGCAACTGCCACTCAGCCCATGATCAATTAGAGCATTCCCATCAACTTGAGGGTACATTTATGGCTAATGGAGGTTTGTTGTCTCAAATTCACTTTCTAGATTTGCTACACGAACAATTTCGTCCAAGACTTGATAACTATACATTGTTTACCCCTTGGGTGGCTCGTTTCTGCTAGGAAATACTCTCTCAGTCCCTGAAAGGCACCTTTCTATTTATGCATGCCACATTTTATGAGCCTCTTCTCATCTGGAAATCAAAAAAATGATAAGCTTATGATAATACCCTCATTGAAAGCTTTCTATGCTACCACTCTTTTGCCAAGAAATTAAAGTGGTGATAGTGTTTCAAAGGGTAAAAGATGCAAAAGTAGTAGTTAGTTGATGTTTCTAAAACATAGCAATAACCTTTGTGAGAAACCAAAGTTTTCTAACTTTTAATGACGAAGACGATTATACGACAGTTAAATGAAATTCTTGCCTAATTTAGGCTGCTAGTTTGTGTCATGCCTATGGAAGGTTTAGAACTGTATATGTTGATTATGCAGAGAATTCGCACTTTCCTCCACTGAGAGAATCCAGTGCAAGAAAAATTGAGGTTAGCCAATCACAACTCCACCGAGACCCGCCTGCATTGCACTGCACCCCACAATATCAAACCCAGAAAAGATCTTACCAGAACATCCATAGCTCTGGAAGACAATTGTACTCCCAGTCAGTTGCTGAATTCAACACAATAAATGAAGGTAAATTGTGATTTTGAATTTATAACTCAACAGACTCACGGTCCTTATGTGGACTCATATTGTTCCAATGAACTGGTTCTAGGTTTACCAAGTTTTAGCTGTTAACGTATTGCTGTCTCTTCATTTGGACGATTGCAGTAGTAAATTCACATTTTGTCTCATACGTATGCAGTTGTAGCTTGTCATTATTTCTTAAATAATTGTTTCTGTATTTTAGGCAACTATGCACGTCACCAGCACGACCAGCCTTCATGTAGCTACGGTCGTCGACATCCTCCTGTGGTGGAGACTTGTGGAGGAATGTTGAGCACTAGAAAGCAGCCTACTGCCTCTGCCAAACCAAACGCTGGTAGTGAGTTGGGAAATTTTGCCACCTTATTTCGGATTGTCATTTAAATTGAAGTGTGGCTTGTCTTCAAAACCGACACGTGTTTTGTTGATTATTGTCCCACAGAGATGGGGTATCGGTACTGATCACCAAATATATATATATATATGGCTTATTGGTAATAGCCTCTGTAATGAGCCCTCCTCCTTCCTATCCTATCAGAAGCCCTTTTAGTGGGAAGTGATTGACGCAAAAAAATTCTGTTAGATTTGTGGTGTACGACACCAAGCTGTAAATTGATCTGTGTAGAACTACAAAATTCAAACCTAATATTAGTATTTACAGAAATTAAACATTATCGGGACCTTTCAGCACCAAACTCAGATAAAAGGGAACCATTCTCTTTTTTGGAAAATTCTCATTCCAGAAACTCAGTTTGGTAATTAGAATCTCAGTTAGGTCATCAGTTTGGTGAGTTTATTTTTTTAAAAACTAAAAGTTACTGTTGTGAAAAGATGGTGTTATGAACTGCATTAGCTTTTTCTTTCTTTTTTTGGTTTATGGGCGTAGGTTGGTCAGTCCTTTTACACTCAACAAATATGAGTTGCATGAGGACATAATAACAGTTCGGACATCCATCATCAGTCAAAATATTTATTGATTTTCTATTTGTTCGATTTCATATTTCTCTACATTGTAATATGCTCGTTGCTCTCTGTTTACTCAGATGATGAATTTCGATCTCGGCCCCTTGCGGAGTCCATGATAAGGTACAATAAGCAAGGATCGACCAAGTATCCTCCAGGTCATATAGCTGACGACCTTCAAGAACAGGACACAACAGCTGCAGGTCCTCCTCGGTCTCATCAGCCATCATTAAACTGTGGCTATTTCGAGAGACGTGGTGTAGATCAAAGCTCTAGCCCGGTACAGGCCTTCTCTGAAGAACCACATGCTGATGTGGACATGGATGGTTCAGGTACTACGTTAGGCTTGTATTGGTTTCTGAAGTAAGTTCATGGGTTTGATTTTATGCATTGAAAACATAATAGCAATTATAGCAAGCATTAAAAGGAGAATAGAGATCACGCTTAGGCATGCAGCTTATTAAGACTATATGACATGTAACCTCTCATGCGCTCACAGTTTTAGTAAGTGAAAACTGTCTTGGGTACAGTACCTGCTCTGGACATTAGCTAGGTGGGCAGACATCAGTTTCGGGTCTCAATTTTTTGTCTGGGCTTCTGAGATATACTGTGATTATAAGCTTGACACATATACCCAGGGTTTTTATGTGTGTTTACAGTGTTGCATTGGTATTCAGCTCACCTCCAAAGCAGGCCACATAGGAAATGTTGAATAATTATCCCATTTTCTCCATAAATCATAATGGGTTAGTAGCAAGAATTACATGGACTAGTCCCTTTATTTTGGCAACAATTTACCGGGTTCATATAATTCCTCAACTGAAGCTTGAACAATTCCTAAATGCATATTATGTACCCAAATATTTAAAAGGTGGCATTAGGACTTTTTTCCCTTCATACTAAAAACCTTAATATTAGCAAAGCATTGAGGATAAAACATATCTAAACTTTTGATTGTACATATGAAATTTTACACGTCGAGAAGAAAAAATAAAGAAAGAAGTTTTTGTTACAAAATTGAGTATTGCTCAAAAATCACTTCAAAGCCTACTTATTGAAGTATCATTCAGTAAACTTACTCTTAATTTTTGTTTTTATGAAATAACAGATACTAAAAAAAGCTTTTTTCAAGTTTATCTCGGGCCGCAAAATTTCTGAAAAGGACCTTGCTTTATGAGTTACTAATCATAAGTCTAGGGCTTATGGTTCATGATAAATAGGCAAATGCATTAGCTCATACGAAGTTGCTGATGAAGTCCATCTACGTTGTTGATTTTACTGCTGCTTTTATCTACCATGTCTTTCTTTTTCAACCAGATGATGAATTTCTCTCGCCGTATCCTACGGAGTCAATGATGAGTTGCTTAAAGCGTGGCGTTGACCCCGGAGAGCAGCAGCAAGGAATATCCCCTAGCGAGATACATCACAAGAATAATATTTCTGAGGGTGCGCCAAACTCTAGCCAGCCACCACCTTCTCATTCACAAGCTCCTTCGGAAACGTTCACTGCAGGTTTCTTTAATAATATCTATTCTATTATAATAAGGGAAGTAAAAAAAAAGGTAGTTATTTTTTAGGCTGCCAAAGTCCCCCACTTTTTAAAAAAAATACCCCAACAATTTTTGTTAATTACCAAACTTACTTTACTCTCTTCAAAACCAATTAACCTTATATCCACTTTCAATTTGTCACGGGATAAAGAAAAAGGATTACTGTTTATTCTCACAATTCTCTCTCTCATATATGGATACACAAAGACTCAACTGATCATCTTTTTTTAACTATCTATGATTCACCAAATCAAAAAAAAAAATCTAGATCTCTGGTGTTATGACACTTGCTTACTCCACATGCCAAGTGAGTACAATTTACAATTGTTTTGAATGATTCGTTTCATATCAGTTCGTTGGATTTGAATTTTATTACTTTATTAAACTTTTAAATTTGTTTTTATCCTGAATTGTTTGGTGATGCTGAGCACAATTATTGAATTCTTTTAAAATACAGTTACGAGTTTCATGTCATTACGCATCGCACACGCAATGCGTGGCCACAGTTACTAGTATTATTATATTCAGAGTGGCACTAAACATATTATCAATTTTTCTTAACCAATATATGATATGCCTCGTCCACTCTTAATGTCTTGTTTTTTAATAGTTCACCGGGAGATAAAAAAGAAAAGACGCGGGCGTGGCCCAACCCAGTGCCTCGACGTGTGGAACAGAGAAAATAAAATACCTGTCAGGACTGATGAGTTCGGGCAGCCCATTGGACCAGAGGCTCCCAAGTTCATTTGCTTCCTCGGAACTATTGCAAGAAATGGTCGCATAGCACCTCTGAATTATATCAACTGGAAGGCTATACCTGATGAAAACAAAGAGGAAATGTGGCGGCTTGTTGTGGTAATAAAAAAATTTATTTATCTTGTGTGTGAATCTTTTTTTTTCCCTTCATGACACATTTCTTTCACCGATGTAGTCGAAGTATTCAATTGACCCGAAAAGCAAAGATTCGATTTTGAAATCCATTGGCACAAAATGGAAAAATTGGAAGGCTCTGTTAAAGGCTAACCACTACAATCCTCATGAGACTGATGAAGAGCGGCTAGCAGACTGTAATGAGAGGGTCCAACCAGACCAGTGGCGTATCCTTGTTTCTTATTGGAATTCTGCTGAAGCACAGGTGAGTTAGTTATGATAGTAATTTATACTCCCATTAAGTAATTGTTAATTATTACCCACTGCTGTTATTCTGAATATGGATTCTTCACTGTACTGTAACAGGAAAGAAGCAACATTAATAAGGCAAACCGATCCAAGTATACTTCAAATCATGTTTGTGGTTCAAAAAGCTTTGCACGGGTCCGCGAGGAGCAGGTAGCTTCTTGACTATTACATTAGTATCAGTATTTTTGTTTTGGCATTTACTCATTGAGTAACAAGTAGTGGTCGTTCGTATACAGCGTATAAAAAGGCCGGAAGGGAAAGGGTGTCCATCTCAGACAGATCTATACATAGTCACTCGTACTCGCAAAAATGGAGAGGCCGTGAATGAAGCCTCGTCAGTTATAATCGTATGTATCACTATCAACATCATTCATGTGAATTATTTCTTTCAGTAGCCTTACTTTCTAGACCGTGATACTCAATTGCACTTTCTTCTCTCACTCATTGCATAGGCAATCAGATCATTAATTCTATCGGTTCCAATGTGAAAAGATTCTAGTCCAAATTTCAAACTTAATTACACAAAATAGTATTCTCTCTGCACTGGAATTTGTTTTGTCTGAACTTTTTTTTTGAACAAGTCTTGAATGTTATTTTTGAAAATAAGGTATCACTTATTTTCTAAGAGACTTGGATGTGATTAAAAAAAATCTGTATGGATGTTGAGTAAAAAAAAATTGTTTCAGACATTTTTCTTGAATATTAAGTAAAAAAAAACAGATGTCAAGGGAAAAAATCTGTTCCAGACATTTTTCTTGGATATCCAAGAAAACTATGTAAACTGGATGTTTAAGTAAAAAAAAAACTGTTTCAGACAATTTTCTTTCTTCAGTAACTGGAGAACAATTTTTTTTGCTAAGAGATATTAAAAAAAAATTGCCTGAAACAGGGAAAAGACAATGAGATATCAAGTAAACTGAGAGATTAGTTTGGATGTGATTTTAGGAGAGAGAGCTTCAATTCTGTTCATAATTACCTTTTAAACACCTTCAATTTTGCTAAGAGACATGTCTGTTAATTAGCTCTTGGGCATTTTTGTACTTTAACCCTATCCATTCACTTCTTTTTAAAGAGAGATTCGGCAGTGTATCAATTCACATTAAGACACTATCAAAGCACTGAAAATAAATTCCCTATAAATTTTTGGTCAAAAAAGCTAAAGAAAATTGAAAGTTTGGTGTACCAGAGTCCACCAATGGGAAAAAGTTTAGTTACAGTCACAATGCAATGCTTTATGGAATCAAGTTTAAGTAAAAGAGGATAACAAGTAAATTTTTGGGATAAAAGTCGGGTATTTCTGTACTGAATATGCCTATTCTAAGTAGATAATAGTTTTGGTTTTCATTCAGTCTCAACTTCGGGATGCTGCTCAAAAGCAAGGGACCCTTGAGAAGAACACAATCGCAGATGAAGTATTCGATCAGGTTATGGGAAAGGAAACACGTGGACGTGTACGTATACCTGGTGTGGGTCCCACTTTAAATAATCTTAGAACTTCCAAGCGACTTCCTGTTGAAGCTGAGAGAATAGTTTCGGAACCTAATGCTGAAGTTCGTGAGATGAGGGAGAAAATGGTGATCATGGAACAGACTTGTGCGCAGATGGCGACTCAAATTGCCACGATGATGACAATGATGCAGAAGAAATTTTCGGATAAGGATTCACCTGATGAAGATGCCCCTAAAAGTTCTAAGAGGTTTGAGCATTCTGTATCGTCTAGCCATGCTGATTTATCTCTTCAGGTGAAATCTTAATTTTCATTTCTTAAATGTTTATTGTTCTCTTTTAATTTGAATGATACCACAGGTTCATCAAATTTTCCCCCTAACTTACTGCTGGTTCATGATAAACAGAGATCAACAAGAAGTGGAAAGAAGTAGAATATCTGTAACAGTAAGGTATCTCTTTTGAGTATTTTATGAGTTTTCTGTTTGTCCTTGGTTTCACTTGGTAGTCGTTGAATTTCCATGCTACAAAAATTGGGTTATTTTTGAAACCGTTTCCTTTATTGAGTTATTTTGATGGAAAATGAATTTGTATGGTACAAATATCTGAATAGTACAAGTTTTCATTATCAGGTTCGTTTTCCCCTTTGCTTTCCTATAAGTTTATGATCTTGTGTTTGTTCCGATTTTTACTCTTAACATAATGCAGTAAGCTTGAAATGTACTCTTATCATTTTTTAACTTTTAATTTCTGGATCGACGTTGAATTTTGGAGTAAAAGAGAAGGTGATAATGATACTTTATTTGATGAGTGGAGGATCAGGGTCTGCATTTGAAGGACGTATATATTAACCTCTTTTTATTTCTTAAGAAAAGTTTTATTCATGTTTATTTCAGAATATAATAAGAAAGCTCCGGTATAGGACAGTATAGTCAGATAATGAGCAGGTCTTTGTTATTAGTACTATCTTTTAAAATAGAATAACTAGTAAATCTACCCAAAAGTATACCTTTTTATGCTTTTAGCACAGAACATTAATATCACTTCATTCTGAATACCTGATAGTTTCTCGTCCCCCATCATAAAAATAGTTTTTTTATGTTAAAATTGAGACAGTATTAGTTGCGGAAGCACTAGAATATATTGCGCCCCATCAATTAAAAATTTTCTGAAGATATATGCTTAATGTAGAGCTCACCAACGATCATAAACATCGGCAAATAATTGGCAGGACAAGCCTATTTTTTACTCTTCCCTGAATGCGCAATACATTTGGAGAAAAAAATTGCCAAGTGAAAATAATGATCTGCGTAAAGGGGACGGTAGTCCCTCCCATGTCAGTAAAATTCAAATGAAAATTTTCGTTTTGGTTTTTTTATACTTTAAAATTAAATATTGCAGATTAAGTGGAGTTATTTGGGGAAAATATCCGTTAAGTCACACATTGCTGTTTTTCTCACTTGTGTCTGTTTTCTTTTGCGTTCATACAGGCACCCCAAAACCACCTAAAATGATTGGTAGGCAAACTATTTTTTAGTCTTCTCAGAATGACCAGCACTTCTTTGTGAAAAAACGAAAAACGCCTGGCGAGCCCTATATTCAATTATTATATATACCATTTTAATTAACGAACTATTAAAAGGGACGTAAGTCGCATGTCATTATGCTGATATCATTAAATATGAGATATTTGGTTTTTGTTTATTATACATTATTTAGTGGAAATTAAGTGTTGTTATTTTTTTTTTTGGGGGGGGGGAGGGGTGGTGGTAGGGGGGGTTCCAATTAAGTCACAGACACTGTTTCTTCTCACTTGTGTTTTCTTTTCCTTTCTTGTTCAAACAAACAGAGTCTAACCCGTCTCAATCCCCGACACCTACACCCCATGTGTGTATCTCCACCCTCATCTCCCATTATCATGTTCTCGCTCTCGTTTTTCATTCCCTCCTTCACTTAATTCAGGGATTTGACGGTGGCACGGTGGCGTGGCCCGACTGATAGACATTGCAGAAAATGGATGGATGTTAAAGTTTCATGCTAGGAAAGATTTGAGGCTTAATTTTCGTGGAGAACGTCAACTTTCCTAATTGGTATGTGCTTTTATTGAAGCTGACCTTGGCAATTTAATTGAAAATGTTCTTCAATTATATGTTCGTTAAGATGAATACTGTTTAGTGTAGATGCATGTTTGTTGCTGAACGCTGAGTAACTATTAGATAATGACTATCTGAAATGGTAGCTATTTCATAATTTGTTTTCCCTTGACTGGAAGTCTTCATACATGAAACCAACTCCCTTACCTGTGTCTAGTTGTTGTCGCTGCTGTCTCGATCTGGTATCATTATCATGCCGTTAGATAATTAAACGCCTTATCCATTGGATTTGCCTAATCGTTTCCTGATTAGAACTCTAAAATCGTTCAAGATGAGCTTCCAACACATCGATATCTATCATTCATCCACCATAGATACTACACAACTACACAACAATAGTTGAAAAAAGGCTCTGACAGTACCGTAATGCATCACGCCATCACGAATGACTACTTTACACAAAGAAAAGCTATAAAAATTACAAAAAACTTTGAGGTTCTTACATCATGTTATCATTTGATGGCTACATGAGAGTGAGAGCATGTGCATCAATTTCTTCATCATTCTTATTGAATCGTAAAATGTATATTTTTTTATTTAATCTAACTACTTATTTTAAGTTAGTTCCATAAGAAATTAAAACGAGGCCAGTACCTTTTCTAATTCTTTATTTGGTTTTATTGCCCTTGTTTCTTTTAAATCTGGACAAGATATTTTATTTTTTAAAACTTAATTGGAATTTAGTACGCTTTTATAAGTGGGGTCTAATTCTATTTTACTAACCATTCCTGTTTCTCTTACTTGAAATTTGGTTCACTTAAAACTTACCACCATCAGAACAACCACCACCGTGGCGCTCCTTCACTACCGTCACTACTCCGCTAGCTCTCCCTCTCCCCCTGTCGGTGCCTTCTTTCCCCTATCGGAGTTTCATCGCTGCCTTCTCTCCTCTATCCAACTCGATCTTTCTTTCTCTCTCTCTTTCCGACTTCAATTTCATCTCTCTGTCTCTAAAGAATACGTCTCAGCTGAAAGCTGAAGGCGGCAACGATCTGCTTCTAATGAACTATTTTACTCGGCTTGAGCTTGAAGAGAATATTACAAAAGAGAATTATAAAAAAATCACGGCTTGAAGAAAATGTAGCAGATAAGAGTGTAAGGTTAATTCTGGAAGTTAGAAATGATAATCCGTCGAAAGAGGAGCTATATAAACTGGTACAAATTAAACTCCCTCTAATATTTTTCATACTGCAGTGTTGGTATCTGGTAATGTTAATTAAGGAAAATCAAAATGCGTTGAGGTCTATCTGTCATATTCTTTGTCTCCAAAGGCTAAACTGCCAAGTATGGAAAACAAAGATAATACTCCTCATATCTATGAGTCGAGTTAATCTGTTGGGGTATGTGTTATTATCTAAATTTGAAAAAAAGAAATTGAAAAAAAAAAAAAAGACAGAAAAAATTGCAAACTCATTTTACTCCGCAATCGATTTCATGAATATGTGCACTTCACTCGCACTTTAAAGGATCTAATGGGAAACTATAATATTGACTCATATTTGAGATTAGATCATGAAAAAGTTTCAACAGATGATGATGGAACTCGCTCGTTCGGAGTTGGGTTTTAATGAACGGAATTGGAATCTTAAAGGAAATTGACACTGTGAAAACTAGAGGCCATTTTGAAAATTTCAAGCCATTGGATCATGTCTAGTTTTTTACTGCTAATGCATTCATGTTATGTAGCTCATATAAGCAATGTTTATCCGTCTAGTACTCAGAAGTTAAAAGATTAGTTGAGTTTTTTGAGTTTGTATATTCTATAAATTCTTTTTACGTACGATAAATTTGATTAATTCAATGAATCAAGCATTTCACAACATAGTATAAATAATTTTATTGATTTTGCAGTGATATTAGTTTTTGTTACATTATTAATACATTTAAGTTTTTTTATTTTATCAAAACTTCATATATAGTTACTTGAACAGGAACCCAACATAGTCGTGCTCATATTCGATTCTTTTAATAGACGAACGGTATATTATTATTAATTATCAAGTTTGTTTATAAGTGAAGGAACATTAACCGAACCTTAAGTAAACCAAACACGAACACGAACGATTTCATAAACGAGTCATCTCATTTAAGTCCCTAATTAGTTATATGATATTATTAGGAAGAAGAAATGTGGTAAAAAAAACTGTAATATTAGTAATATATAGTTGTATGGTGTATTGGATTTTAGTAACAAGACTAGTTAGTACAGTCGTTACTAGTTTGTGTGTGTTTGTGAGTGTTTTGAGTTTTGTGTAAAAAAAACAATCTGATTACCCACACTATTATTATCTTTTTAATAAGTTTCTTTTCACTCACTCTCTACTTTCTCGCTGAATTAGTGACGACTTTCATCATTTTTTGTCAGTTCTCTCAATCTCTCTCTCTCTCTCTTTTGATCTCTGGTTTTTCTCTCTCTACTTTATTCTTATTACTAATTACATACGTATTGAGGTTATAATTGAGTTTATTTGTGGTTTCTAAGGCTATATTTGGCAACAGATTTTTTGGTCCAAAATATGATTTAAAAAATCCGTTTTCAAAATCCACTGAGATTTTTTTATTGGTTTTTTAGCCTAAAAATGTAATGTTTAGAAGCTAAATAATCTGATTTTCCAAACACCCACGGATTTTAAACATCAAAATTCCGGAAATCAGCTAAATAGATTTGTTACTAAATGGATTCTAAGGCTTTCTGATCAGTTAGAATCAATAAATCTGGTTAAGACAATTGTTAACAACGCAGATTTTAATAGCTAAAAACATTGAGATTCCATGTGATTCATCTACAAATATTTGTTAATTGTCTCAATGACTATGGTATGAAATTTCCAAAGTATCGATTCTCTCATTCATCGGGTTTATTATGTTTTACTACCATTAACTATGGATGTTTTACCGTTTAGTACCATAAACTACGAGTTTTTCTTTTTAGTATTATGAATTATACACTCTGTTATCATTTGACACAAAAGTAACTAACTTGATAAATGATGGTACTAAAAGGATGTATAATTGATAGTCCTTTTTTATTACGTTTTTGTATCAAATGCTAACAAATTGTATATTGATGGTACTAAAAGGGAAAACTAATAGTCCATGGTAGTAAACGGTAAAACGTCCATAGTTAATGGTATTAAACCATAATAATCCCGTCATTCATCTGTTCGTCTAAATTTTTAGACATTAGTTCCTAACTTCCTTTTTTCTCAAGATGGCGCGACGTATTGTGCTCTGCATTTTGCATCTCTACCTTCCGATTTACATTTAGAACATCTGGAGTTTAATGAATCTCTGTTATCATTGTTGCTAGGTTTTAAGAGGCTGTAAAGCTAAATTAAAGTAGTCCACTCCAGCTTTCGAACTTACTTGATTTTCGTGGATTGAGAACATGAAAAGAAAGCGTGGCATTGGTAAGCGCAAACCAAAGCTGGCCTCTTTGGCTAAGGAGGGGAATCCAAATACCGTCAGTGTCAATACTCAAGATGAATGGGATTTAGATCATTATAACAATAATGAAGTCAACGGTACATCCGAGATTGAGCATCAACCTCAGATGAGCAATCAGCAAACGTCCCAAGTAGATTTACGGAATCAGAAAGTAGTAGCACCGGTAGTTGATGATAGCACAAGCTCATTTCCTGGACTAAATATGTCTGCTTCTACTAGTTCATGGAAGAAAACTAGGAGCAAAATGAGCAAACTGTCTAATGCAATATCTTCTTCGAATACAAAACAAATTAGTAATTCTAGAAATGTACAGATTGGAGGGACACGCCAGAGGGGACTAGAGTTGCCTAACCAATATTCTGAATATAAAGGGGAAGAGTTGAAGGTTGCCTTGGAGGTATGAGTTTATCTTGTTGCGATAGTTATTGATATTTGTCATGTTTGTGATCCGTCGCTCCAAATTTCGTGCCTTTAGACTCGTTTTTGCAGGATGTTTCTTTTTACCCCTTGATTGTTGTTTTTGTGTACAGGTCATCAGGAAGGTAATGAAAATGGATGCAGCAGAGCCGTTTAATGTCCCCGTGGATCCAGTTGCACAAGGAATACCTGTAAGTGTTAAGATAGCTTTGTAGTCTTCATAAGTTTGTTATAGGGGAGCTTGCTAAGAAAATGAGTTATGTTTTCAATTGAAAGGCCTGGTGTTTAGTACTTAGATTTTTTTTTTCCAAAAATGTCATCACACACTAAATGCCATTTTCCTAGAATTTGGGGGTTATGACTCAAATTCCTTGTATGAAAATTGATAATAAGAAAAAAACATTATCATGTTGATTGATGTGAATCTAAGAAGTTACCCATAATTGCAACAATCAGTAGTCGATGAATTTGGAAAGAGGCATTTTGATGATTCTGTTGTATGCGCCTGGCACGTGTCTGATATACGAGGAACTCTTGGATGTCGTTTCTTTGCAGTAATGACTATATTCCTCCTTATCTATTTGGAAAGTGTTTCATTTTGTGTGGTGGATACTCATCGATGAACTTCTCTGTCTAATTCTGTTTCTCGTTTGAATTGAAATCAGGACTACTTTGATATAATCGACACTCCCATGGATTTTGGCACAATCTGTTACAATATAGAGCTTGGAGCTAAGTATAAAAACTCGAAAGATGTTATAAAGGATGTGCAGTACATATGGGACAACTGTTGCAGGTATAACAGAAAGGGTCATTTTATTTTGGAGCTCATGAAGCGGGTGAAGAAGAACTTTGATAAGTACTGGACAGAAGCTGGACTATACAAGGACCAACAGCAGCAGACTGATGGTAAGGGCTTTTGAAATTCTTTGATGATGTGAACAATTTATGAAACGGAACTTAAAAATGTTATTTTAAAATGCTTATTTTTTATTTGTTCAATTTATTATAAGAAGATACACACATATCTCCTTCAAAGCCCACTACACCGTACAATATATATGGGAATAGAAGTCCATTAGCCGCCCTTGCTAACTGTGCCAGATCATTGCAACAAGATAGAGAAGACCTTACCAGTCCTCGGCTTGATTATCCCTCATTGGCACGCAGTGAGTCATATAAATCCCATCAGAGGCCCGGTCACTATCAAGGTGATTTTCTTAAATAAAAATAACAATATAACAAGTTTGACCTAGTTGGGAATATAAACACGATTAAGTATTTTATTTGGTATTAGAAACTCAAAGTCTCTGTTAGGAAATCAGTCTCTACTAGGAATTCATAGTGTCGACTCAAATACAGTTTTTTATTAAAGCAATATCGAACCAAAAGTTTTGTAAAAAGAACCATTCATATTAATGTGGATCTATGGGGTGACACGTCAAATTGTATTCAAGTTGACTCTATGTTTTGATTTATTTACTGTGAAATTGAACTTCTTAGGATGTACCTTAGAATGTACTTGTTCAGGTACACTTCATTTCCTTAAGTATCACACTTGCATCTAATTGAACAAAATGAGGAGGTAATCACAAAGATAGGAAATTTTATTTATTGAATTTGGGTTTATATCATGTTGTATCTATTTCCAGTGCTTTGGTTCATGATTGCATGTTTTTGGCTTATCTTTCCTCAAGCAGTATCTGGCTTTTTTTCCAAGTCAATCTTGTGTCCATTTTTCTGGGGTCTGTGATGCTTATATCCTCTTAACTCTTGCAGAAGACACTATGAGGCGAAACCCTTATGATTATTCAGTGGATCGTTTGGATCATGGTTTCGCCCACGCTCCTATTCATCCGAGACAAAACCCTCATGAGATTCCACACTCTCACTCATCACTGTGGAGGAACGAGCCATATCAACTACAACAAAGATCCCGCCAGATCTACCCGACTCGTGTACAGCCGCCACATACTTATCACCAAGATAGCACATTCATTACTAGTGCAGGTACAGATTGGGATATACTCTCTTAATTTATTCACTTCTGTTGATACTACTGCTATTAATCCATTTCAAGCTGGAGTATAAGAATGGTTCTGTTTACTTACCCAAAAACACAACTGCTTCTGTTAATATTCACTTGGAGATAACTGAAGTTTTTGTTGTTTTTCCTTATATTCAGCCAATTTACGAAACACCATTCATGAGTTTGAAGAACCTAACGTTTGCCATTATCTCTTTTGAAAATAACCAGTCTTTCTTTCTTTATTGAAGGGCATCCACTCACAACTCATCGAACTGAACTTACCTCAAGAGGTACTCCAGGTGGACATTGGTGTTCTGAAAGCCACCATGCTGAAAAAAAGATGTATCACCAACCAGAATATCATGATCATCAGTCTTCTTTCTGCTGTAGCAGGCCATATCGACCTCAAAGGGATTTTTGTCCCTGTTCCGATTGTTCTGGACATGCAGGTATGTTCTATTTGGTTTAACTGGGGAAGTTCTCAATGAATTCATTACCACATGCAATCTTTGATTTGTTTCAATATGTCAAGTTCTAGAGAGGCCATGAGATGTTCCCAAGGTTTATTACCCTTCAATCTTTATTTTTGTATAGAAAGCTTCCCTTTAGATTGGTGTAGAAAATTTTAGCTTACTAGTGACACTTTGACCTTTTAAGGAATAGTTCGATGATGTCACTGAACACACTTTATTAAACTTACTTATATTTCAGATTACTCTATTAAATGAATAACTTTATGCAGCTTATATTTTAAGGGTTGCGGTTCGTCATAGTAAGTGGTACGTGTATGTGAACGTGGTTCCCATGCTGTCTCGAGATTGATACGTGAGGGTAGGATTAGTTGAAATAATATTCCGGGTTGTTTTTTGTTCAGTAGTTATAGACAGTGTGTTGGAAGGGAACAGATAGTAGATTACTGTTTGCTTAAATTTAACCAAAATATCTTTCTTTTATTATAATTTTTCATATGAAGAACCCAACATTATGAGGGTCGTCGAGCTGCCAAAAATGATGATCTGGTCTCAACACTTCATCATTTTGGTACTTGTGAACATGTTGCGGGTGAGAGAAGTAAGTAAAGGTGCTTTCTGCTACATGATTAATTTCACAGACATGTTATATGCAGTAAGGTCGAAGAGTTTTGATAAAAAAAAATATACTCTGTTATAGACTAGTCATCCCTAAATGTTGGAGTGACTCAAAAATGCCAATAGTGGCCAACACTGTGGACATGCTTATCTTATCCATCCATGCCATTACTCTTAATTGCCACCCTATTCCTTTGCATAAGTGTGCATATTTGCTTTCCAGAAGGGGACTTTGACTGGCATCTATCTGAGTCTAGGAATTCCATCTGTCCTATGACTGACTTGACCAACCACCGTCTGCAGGATCAAAGGACTTCAAGTGGGTTGCATAAGCTACAACCTTCAGAACCTTGTGGTGTTGGTAAGATGTGTTTGATGATAATACGATTATTTGAACAAGTTCATATGTGCATGCAACCTGGGAAATCTATCTACTTTTCTGTTGTTTTTTTCTTTATATAGAAGTACACCGGAATAAAACCTCCTAGACAAAGTCTTGTACGTTTCTGTGATAATCATAATTTTTGGTTCCTAGCAGAAGAATTTATTTAACCACCTCCTGCCAAATCCACGGTAACAATTGGGAAGGCTGGAGAATATAAGCACCCTGTAGTCTCGGTGATAGAGACTATTAATTGTAAACTAGTTAGTGAAATAATCCCTAAAACAAACGCAACCCGGATTCGCAAGATGAGCCTCAGCTTGATTTTTGTTAGGGCCAAAGTTCCAGCCACCTTTTTTTGATAGAAATCTTCCTTTAAATGGCTGTAGAAAAGTTAGCTTGGTATGGACGGTCTGACCTTTTAAGGAACAGTTGAATGGGCACTTTATTAAGTTCTTTTCGCACATTAGTTTAAGATAAAGCATGCAATTTTTAACTATCATATTGCTCTGTTTTGAACTTACACGGATGTCTTTTTAAAAGTAGACTTTTATTCACATCGATGTGGGAATTGGAGTTTAAGTTATAGGAAACAAAGGCCTAGTAGCTCTAAACACCCGATGATTGACTTCACCAGTGACCTACCACAGCATCAAACAGATTTAATCTCTATGCCTAAGCAACAACCTTCAGAAACTTGTGGTGATGGTAAGCGTTGTTTGATTATGATATGCGATTGGTTGGACAAATTTGCTTGTGCATTCAAGTAGGAAAAGCTAGAGGGCAATATTTTGTTACTATCTACTTTCCTGTTGTTTGCTAATACAGCGGTGCATTGGAACAAAACTTCGTAGACTAAGTACTTTTTGGTTTCAGCTTATAAACTGAGTTTTTTTTGCTTTTTTAATGGACTGCATTTAGTTGACACTTGACAGCTTAGAAGCTTTACTTTTCTGGTTTTTTCCTGATCACGCTAGAAGCATTAAGCTGGGTGAATATAATTTTCTCTGAAGCTCAAAATATATAGCTTGCCTAAAAACTGCTACCATATAAGCCTTAAATCTACTTCTCTTATAGTCACCTTTTATTTCATAGCAGAAGAATTTATCTCTCCACCTCCTACTGAACCCATGGTAACGGTTGCGATGAGTGGCCCACCTAATTACCCTGTGGTCTCGATGCCAGAGATTATTAATTGTAAATTATTAGATGAATTAACCCCAAACCAACAGCCAGATAAACCTCATGAGCCGCAGATGGAATCTTGTCAGGGTCAAAGTTTTAGCCAGTCACAGTCACAGTCACAGTCTCCTCCACCACAAGCTCCTTCGGATGTGATCCCAGCAGGTATCTTATCTCAGACTTAGTTAAATTACCACTGTTCAATTTAGCCTGCTTATGTCACATGTTCTCGTTTATTACCAGTTTCTAACAGGACTAAGAAAAAAAGTATTTCTCGAGGCCCAACAAGATGTCTCAAAGTGTTTGACGCTGAGGATAAGATACCTATTACAACTAATGAGGATGGAGAGCCCATCGGGGACGAAGCTCAGAAGCTGAGTACCTTCCTTGGAGTTATTGCTAGAAATGGACATCTGACGCCTCTTAATTATGTTAAGTGGAAACAACTGCCAGAGGAGAACAAGGAGAAAATGTGGCAGCTTATTCAGGTACCAGAACTCCTTTGGAAGTTATTAGGAGAAAAAGAAAACAATTTTAATATCTTTGCTGTTACTGTTTTTGCAGCTCACAGTTACTAAGTTGGCTATTCATTTTTAAAATATATGCTATGCATGTTTCGTGACTTCTCTTTTTCACTCTGATGCCATTTCTTTACTAGATTAACTCTTCCAATCTTTTTATATTCGTATGTAGCATTGTCTGGTTATACACAACTTTTCGTGTCAACCTTTTGACCAACTAGTAACTGCTCGTTTTGTTTTTCCGGGTCCTTGCTTTCATAGATAACCTTTTTAACAACTTTCTATTTTTGAATAATATTACTCCCTCCGTTGCCATTTAATTGTCCACTACGAAACTACGTGCAATTTTGACCGGCCAAGAACTTGTATCAAATTTGTCGGAATGATTTTTTTTTAAAGTTAATCATATATTTCAAATGTTAAATTTTATGATTAGATTTTATAAAATTTGATTTCGACAATTTTTTTACAAGTTATAAGCCGGTCAAAATTGCACGTAGTTTTGTAGTGGACAATTAAATAAGAACGGAGGGAGTAGTAGGTTTAGAATTCGGTTTTCTTCAGTCCTGACTTTAAATACCTTTGGCTGACCTAGTCCAAGTTTGATATCAACCCGGAGATGAAGGTTTGGGCCTTAAAGTCCTTAGCAAAAAGATGGTCATCTTGGAAAGCTTTGCTAAAGGTTAACCATTACAATCCTCACGAGACAGATGAAGCACGGCTGGCTGGCTGTGATGAGAGGGTTCTACCTGATCAATGGCGTATCCTTGTTCAGTTTTGGAACACTCCAGAAGCACAGGTTGCTTGTGTTTGTGTGTGTGTATTGATACTTTTCACTTTTGCGATTAAAGCTTTCAACTGAGTTCTATTGTACACAGCCTAAGGTACTGCCCACATTGAAAACAAACTTCTATGTATTGCTCGATCTATTAACAGTATGACTTTGTTACAAATTTTAAGTGTTCGGACTTTGGATATCAAATATATTATCTAGGCTTGGGGTACAAACACGAAAATTAATCCTGATTTAAATAGTTCGATACAAAACTGAAACTAGCCTTATGGGGAAAAAATTGATTGCCATGGGTGACGAAGTTTAGATACATATATTCATTCTAAATTTTGTTTTCTATTCAGTCATTAAGTATGTTAAATCTTGTATGAAATAGGTAGTCAGCAATAAGGCTAAGGCTAATCGCGCTCATGTCAAGTATTGCCATGCAGCTGGGTCGAAGAGCTTTGCACGAGTGCGTGAGGAGCAGGTATAATTTTGGATTTTATAGTTTATGTTCTCTTGATAGTTTTGAGTTTTGACATCTGCTAATTAGCATACAAATTATCGTTTGATTATTCATTATGTAGCGTCTGAAGAGGCCTGAAGGGAAGGATTTGTCTGAAGCGGATCTGTTTATTCTAACTCGCACTCGGAAAAATGGGCAGCCTGTCTCTGAAACTTCCTCTAAAATAATTGTATGTTTAACTTCAGTTGTTTTATGGTTATATATTTAAAAGCTACTTGAAACTTTACAAATTCCTATGAAAAACAAAGAGATCTGGCTTTCTAATTTTACTTCTCCTTGACGTCTGTTGCAATTTGTTTTCTTATCATTTTGGTTAGGACTTTCCTTCCCCAAGTCGCTGGAAAAAAAGTGAAACGATATCAGAAAGTTATTTAATCCATAACACCTCAAAATTGATTTCGGAACTAATACTTTTCTATTATGGGTTATAAATAGCTGAGTGACAGCATTTGGTAGCAACATAAGTGATTACCAGTCAAGTAGTTCTTCTGAGATCCTTAAAGTCGTCCAGTTAGTTACATACAAAAGAACCATTGTAGTTTTCATTTTTTAATCATATTAACTTTGTAATTACATGTATGACTTGGCTGTTTTTCCCCCCACTGCAGTCAGAACTTCATGATGCTGCTCAACAGAAGCATGGAACCTCAAAACCAGATACTATAGAAAATGAAGTGCTTGCTCAGGTATTGGGAGAGGTTAAACATAAGCTTAAACGTGGTCATGCTTATAGACTAGGTCCTGCCCCTTCAAATACTCTTCCCCTTGAAGCTGAGAAAATTGTATTGGAATCTAAAGCTGAGGTGCTCGAGATGAAAGAGAAAATGGTGGCAGTAGAACAAACTTGTGCACAGATGGCAGCTCAAATGGCAGCTATGATGTCGATGATGCAGAAAAATTATGCCGCTACTAACACGCCCAATTTAGATGCATCAGTACATCCTGAGGAATCGGAGGATGTATCTGCTTCTCGCAATGGTTTCCAAACTCTGAAGGTGAAGCTTTTAACTTTTTTCTATACCTCTCGAATCATTCTTTTCTTTAGGTGTAACTATTTTAACTATAATTACCTTCACGTAATTCAGAGTTCTGCAACAAAGGCCGGAAAGAAGCATGATGCTAGTGAGGTAAACTCTCTCTCTTTATGTAATTGGTACTTTTCCCTTCTTACCGAAGATATTTGGCTATTGTCATTACATATGCCTATAAGGTTATATCTAATCAGATTTTTGTTTTCAACAGGTAGCACGTAGAAAAACATGATGCTTAGGTAATTGCTCTGTGTGGTTTGTTGTTTTACTGGCGCCCAGATGTATGAGTTCGTTATATATGTATCCATAAATTCATAAATTCAGTGTAATGATCAGCCTGAACCTGGAAACCAAAATTTAATTTAAGTTGTGTTAGTTGTTGCAGCTAGCTTGTTGAAATTATTATAAGTTAAAAAGAAAAATGTTACTCCGTAGGTAAATATGCTATATTCCGAGTCATGAGCTAAGATTATCATCTTAGCGTATGAGATAAAACAATGGTGTGGCAACAAATACACATTGAGAAACAGTGAGCTGACCCACAGATTCTCTTGTAGCAAATATTTAATTATCATGTTTCAAGATCTGTTCAATGTTTTAATTTTTAAATCAGTACAAGTGACTTTTTTAATTGTATCTTGTATGTTTGAGCATATATATATGCACGGTAAAGAATTTAACGAGTAATAATTAAAAAAAAAGAGTCTAGAGAGTGAGATGGCGAAATACTAAAATAATCCGGTTATTGATTTAGTGCACCGTTACAATAATCAGTAAACCCTGAAACAGACTCGAAGGTACTGAAAGAAAGTGAAAAATATAAGCTCGACGGGCGCACAAATACAAAGAAGAAAAAACCACAAGACGTTCGATCTTCCCCAAATACTCACACCTTTAGTTAGCAAAGAAACACCCCTAATAGCGCAACGTATAACCGAGAATGTATATACGAGCCGCTTATCTCTTGAGAAAGACTAGCGATAAGCGTCATGTTTAGTGTCAGCACACTGAAACGAATGGAGCATGTCTAAACAGACCGTGACTAGTCGTTAAAAGATAATTCGAGACAAGTTCATGAATTCTCTACACACCCAAAACAAAGACTACAAAACCAGAGAGCCAGGTATCGTAAACTAGCGATAAGCGCAATCGGCGTGCAAACACACTAGAGAAACCGAATGCAGTAGGTCTAAAACTAGACCGCGGCTAATCTCTAAGAGGGTAGAACAAGATCTAAGACCTAGCGGGCCAAATAAAAACAAAGCAGTCACCTGTCAATATCTAATCTGTCCTCAAAATGCAAACTCGGGATGGATGCGTCTCCACTCCCGATAAATAGAAGACAAACTAAAAGTAGTGAAAGTAGCACAACCCATATGCAAAAGGCCGGTACAAATTAACATATTCACGATTAATCTTAATAGACAACATACCAAACTAGCCGAAGTCCACACACGAAAAAACCCAAAAACCCGTTAAGGTAAGAATCATCGTGAAAAGCTAATAATAACCCAATCAATCACTTAGAAGACGGTCATCGGGAGGGGAAAGCCGTCAGGGAATACCAAAATAAGTTTAAAGGGAGTGTCAAGAAGATGGAGGAGATGAGGAAAGAGGCCGGCCTGATTTGTCCGGATCGACACGGATCTTACCAAATCTACTCTGGACAGAAGAGAAGGGAGGAGAAAGATAGAGGTGGAGGTAAGAGGACAGAAGAAACGGGGGAGGAGAAGGAAAACGGGGGAGAAAGGGGAGTGGAGGGTAGGACACGGAGAAGGAGGTGAGAAGGCAGAGGAAGGAGGTGTGGGGGTGTGGGGAGCACCTGTGGGCGGAGGGGACGCCGCTGCCTCTTACCCCGCCCCAGGCAGGTAGGCGACGGCTGTGGTTTGCTAGGGTTAGAAGGAGGTAGAGAGAGAGAAGGATGTCAAAAAAAATGATCAACGTCGATAAAATAATCGGCTTCATTGTCGCTTATCAGTGATTTACTTATTATTGATTACCTTTTTCAATTGTATCTTGTATGTTTGTGGCATATATATCCACCAACTATATACCTTTTCAAAAATTGTGATTACATTTAGCTGAACTTTCTTTTGGTGGGATAGTTTCATATGGAAACTAAAGCAAAGAGTGCAAAAAAGAGCGGTAACACTATTTATTATTCAAAGAGATCCCTTGCTACAAAGAATATGAACTGTAACGACTCGGAAATTTTGGGTATTTATTATTTATTTGTATTATTTTTCTAAAATGATATTAATTTATTATGTAATTGTATATATGTGAAATAAATAATGTAGTAATGTCTTATGTAACAATAATATTGGGTTATATTTGTAATTAGTAATAACTATATGGGCTAGACTAGTAATTAAATAAGCTAATACCTAAATATATATATATATATATATATCTACATACATACATACATACACAGTCACACATATATACATATACATATACATATATATATATATATATATATATATACATATATACATACATAGAACGGAGAGATAGAGAAGACACGACGGAGGGAGACTGACCGAAGTCAGCGACCTGGCAGCCGACTCCGATGACCGGCCAGGCTGCGGTGGTAGGTGGCGGTTTAGGGTTTTAGGGCAGCGACTTCGGGAGCCGATTACGAGGTCATCGGGTGTCCGTTTTCGACAATCAAATATGTTTTCTTAGCCTATTTTTCGAGAGCTATCTATCCGTGTAAGCCGTTTCATCTGATTTTAACTTTTATAAAAACCCATTTTTGGGAATATTGGCTATAATCCGAATTAGGTGTTTTTATATTAATCCGTAGCTCGTTTTAATTACGTTTAGGGACTGTTTAAGGACCGTTATTGGGCTGTCCAGATCTGCTTCTAACTGTTCGTTGGGCTTTCGACTTGAGTTTGGAGTTTTTTGACAAACGAGCTCTCGTTTGTGTAGGTAAGGGGGAAGAATATGGTTTCGCTTTAAAGACGGTTTTGTGTGTTGTTTGTTGTATGCTAGGCTATGTAAATGGTTAGTTGGTTGGTTAGTGTGTATTGCATCATGTTATTGTATTGTGTATGTGTAACATGCGTTTTATTTATGCTAATCATATTTTTATGGTGATTATATTGTGTATGGCGATATTACTATTTTTATTATAAAATGAATTATGGAGAATAAAATGATTTAAATGTGTTATTTAATTAAATCTTTTAAAATCGTGAAAGTGGTGAAAGTGTATTAGTGGTGATATCGTGTATACTCTTGTGGTGATATGTTTATCTAATTACATTGAATATTATAAAGTGTGTTTTATGTTTTATTGTGGAGTTTATTGTTTTCGTGTTTGGGTATTCGGAGTCTTTTATATTTATTTTAGGGATTGCAGTACCAAGTGTTAAGGCGGAGCTGTGTCAGCTTACGATGAGATCCCGGAAACTTGCGCAAGAATTAGGTATATCGGTACCATAGGGTTAGTCCACTTAAAGCCGGCCCCATATTTTTTGGTCACATGTTAGTGTCAGAATATGGGTGAGGGAACCATTGCACTTTGGGTCCTAGAGCAGAGTGGCTCTAAAAGTGGGTACATGTGAGGCAATCCCGACTTTGTGTTTCGTTGAGTCTTGTTTTATTTTGTTTTGTTTTGTTTTATTTTATTTTGTTTTATTATTAATTCAGTTGATTTTGATTATATGTTCATTTACTTGTGTTGCGAGTTATATTTGTTGATGTGTTTTTCGTGCAATTGCCTTTGTCATTATTTGCCAAGATATCATATTTGCCATGTTAGGATTGTGTGTGCGTGCTTAGTAGCACGCGCCGTTTTTAAAGTGAGATTGTTTTCTTACCTTCTTTCTTTGTTTTCTGTACATTTTGTTCATGATCGATGTACAGGTGTTGATGTAGACTGTGGCGAAGTTTAGAATGCTTGCATGGGGCTCATTATCATATTACACGTGATCGTGCGCACGTCAGACTTGTTTTTATTCATTTTGGTATTACCTCATTTTGAGCCTTGTGGACCTAATAGGCGTTTAATGCAAGTTTATTTTAGATTACGCTATTTTATAGAATGTCAGCTGGGTTGGATTTGATTTTGGATTATTTGGTAATCGCGTTGCGATTTTGTTATATGTTGTTTCAGACAGGTCTAATTTATTGGAAACAAGTAGATACGCGAAGCTCATGCCGAAATTTTCTAAAAACGTATTGTCTTGTTTGTGTTGTCACATTTGAACACCGTTGGCTACCCTTAGGCCAATTTAGTGAATCAAATGTGATTATCGGCATGGCCTGAAGTATTTATTTGGTTCTATTGATTAGCATATTATCGAATGACTTTCTGCATGTTTCGTTATTTTAACTTTTTCCTTTTTATTTTAATTTACATTCACGACCCGGGTTTATCCAAAATCCGGGGCGTGACATGAACGGTAGCTCTCAAAAGATTAATTCTAGAGCCTCTAAAAAATTAGTGTTTTTTAATAAGCTAGATGATATGTCCCCAAATGTTAAAAGGAGCTTAGCTACCATTAATGAGGATGGAGGAGAAGACTCCATAGCCATTGTTGCTGCAGAAAAATCAAGTTTGGAGGAGTTAGTAAATTCAAATTTCAAATAAACTTCAAAATTTGAGGAATGCTGTAGAAGATTTACCTTGGCCCTAAGTTGTGTTAATTTTTTTATATAACCCTACCCTCTATTATGTAAAAAGGTTTAATGGCTCTCATATACGTATCTCATTCGTTCACTCGTCAATAAAGATTATTGTTCCCTCCCCCTATACTTCTATCTCTCTATATATAGCTAATAGTGTATTACAACACGTTATCTCCACTTTACTCGTGAATATTAAAGTACTGACTAGAATTCTAGATATACAATATAAAACTTAAGGTTTATCCGGATTTTATTGGATTATTGCTCTATCGAGCTTTATCAGCATATCGTGTGAACACGGTTTACTTTTTATCATACCGTATACACGCATGTTGATAGCAATATATATTAGTAAAAATTAATTACATGCTTCAGTAGAACTGCTTATGAAATAAATTGTAAGCATGTGTGGACCATTCTTTAACTAAAATGACATGTGTAATATAAAAAAACTCATAGCTGCTTGCATGTGTGACAAATTTGTGCATGGAAATCATAGATATATGTACATATAGTCAGACTATATACATGTTCCGGTTTGTGTATGAGAACGATATATAAAATAATATGCAGAATATCTAATATTATTGCATATAAAACTCATCGTACGAGAGACGTCTCCAGTGTGTTGATGACTAAAGCAATAGATTTAGGCCTCCTATTACTATGACCCATTTTTTTTACAAGTTATGTAAATTATTATATTATTTATATCTTTTTTAATTAAATAAAAATAGTAGCATATATTATCTAAAAATTACGGATTTACACACGGATTTACACATGTATCAAAATCCGGTGATCCCAACTAATAAAACCATACAAAAAATTAGCAAACTCTTGTGGAATTATAATAAAATAATATAGAATAATAAATTATGATTGGTTGATCCTAATATTTCAGTGGGTGGAGAAGCCTTAGCCAAGCATTCGTTGAACGTGCATCAGTTTCTCATTTAAAATTGATAACCAAAGAAGCATTCATTAAAATGTATTATTAAATGTTGGTTAAACCTTAATATTTGTTCAAAGTGTATTGAATACCGGTTAAAATTAAAATTATGCATTTATTTACTGATTTTCTCATAAAAATGAGGATTAAGATCTGAATTTTCTTACTATATATTTTTATATTAATTATTTTTATTTTAATTGTGTATGAATAACTTTTTCTATGTTAAATCTGAGTGGTAAAAAACTTTTTTATGTATTTTTTAATATAACATTTAAATTAAAGTTTATATTCGGGACTTATTTTATGTATTCGATTTGTGTCTACAAAATATTGAAGACGGCACTGTACTGTACATATGTATGTATACATGTTTGGTATGATATAAATCGCTAATAGCATGAAAAACATATACTAACATGTACAACAACTTGAATTGTTTGTTTCTGCGTATAGGCATGAATTGGTACAATTATATGTGATATTACACTATATTATGTCTACATATGGATGATAATTTTGCGGGTTTCAAACCGATCCAACCCGACCCGCCGCGGGTCGGGTAAAAGTGTAATTTTATTTGGGTCAGATCGGGTTTAAAGGGTTAAAGTGCAACTTAAAAAGTGTAAGTTAACACTCTTCATCCTCTATCTCTCATATACATATTAAACTCTATTTCTTATAATAACATATAATATATATTTAAATGGGTAAAAATGGAACTTAAAAAGTGTAACTTAACACTCTCTCTTTTCTCTCTCATGTAAATTAAACTCTATCTTGTATAGTTTAAATGGGTAAAAATACAATTTAAAAAGTAAAATTTAAGACTCTCTCTCCTCTATCTCTCATATACATTAAACTCTCTCCGGTATAGTAATACATAACATACATTTGGGTGGGTTTCTTATAAAAAAATCTTATATACAATTAATTTATTAATTAATAAAACGATATTTATGTTAAATGTGAATATCATTTATTCATGTTAATTAATAACTAATATCTTAATGTGAAAGTATATTTAATGTTACTATTTTTATATTATATTTCTAAATCAAATGATTTTTTACTCTTACCTAACAAAAAAAATTTGAATTTTTTGACATTTATGAGGTTTATTTTTTAAAAGGGGAAAAAAGTATTTTTAAAAAACTGGTCAAATGGGTCGGGTCGGGTCAAATAGGTAAAAGTGTGGGTTGGTCGGGTTGAGTTTGAAACCCGCGAAATTGGCATCCCTATGTCTACCGAAAGAATGCTTTTTTGGGTAAAATATAGCATATGGTAATTTTGTTGTATGTATAAAAATCGAAAAACATGTAATTATAACATGTAATAAATCTGTAGGACTAGATATGTCACTAACAAAAACCCGTGTCTTAGGGTCTGGATTGGGTATGGAGACGAGAATCAAGAAGAGGGATTATGGCAAACTTGTGTGTATGATCAGCTACCAGATTTTTGTTGTCGCTGCAGTAGAATCGGGCATAAGTTAGATGACTGCATGATGCTCGGCGAAATGCATCACTCATCTACAACTAGACTAAAGGTCCGAAAGCCACTCGTAGAAGAAAGAGTGTGTAACGACCCGGCCCCACGGGCCGAACCGCCACGCCCGTATCAACAATATTGTCCGCTTTGGCACAACTTCCCAGGGGGTCACCCATCCTGGTACTACTCCAAATTAAGCACGCTTAACTATGGAGTTCCGTCCTTGCCGTTGTGCCGCACGGCTTTAAAAGGCCTTGTTAATAGGAAATGGATCTTTAAGCTCATATACCACACGAGTACTCTCATATCTGGGCGATGTGGGACTGACGCACAACACCGTACCACAGAATTTCCTTCCTGGAAATCTGGGACGTCATAATCACCCTCCCTTTAGGCACGACGTCCTCGTCGGGCACGTCGTCCTTCAGGGGCTCACACACACATGCTAGTCGTCACATTTCCGACCAGATAGAGGCTCTGATACCATCTGTAACGATCCGGTCCTACGGAGCGAACCGTTACGCCCGTATCAACAATATTGTCCGCTTTGGCACAACTTCCCAGGGGGGTCACCCATCCTGGTACTACTCCAAGTTAAGCACGCTTAACTGTGGAGTTCCGTCCTCGCTGTTGTGCCGCACGGCTTTAAAAGGCCTTGTTGATAGGAAATGGATTTTTAAGCTCATATACCACACGAGTACTCTCATATCTGGGCGATGTGGGACTGACGCACAACACCGAACCACAGAATTTCCTTCCTGGAAATCTGGGTCGTCACACTCACCCTCCCTTTAGGCACGACGTCCTCGTCGGACACGTCGTCCTTCAGGGGTCCACACACACGTGCTAGTCCCCACATTTTCGGCCAGATAGAGGCTCTGATACCATCTGTAACGACCCGGCCCCACGGGCCGAACCGCCACGCCCATATCAACAATATTGTCCGCTTTGGCACAACTTCCCAGGGGGTCACCCATCCTGGTACTACTCCAAGTTAAGCGTGCTTAACTATGGAGTTCCGTCCTCGCTGTTGTGCCGCACGGCTTTAAAATGCCTTGTTAATAGGAAATGGATCTTTAAGCTCATATACCACACGAGTACTCTCATATCTGGGCGATGTGGGACTGACGCACAACACCGTACCACAGAATTTCCTTCCTGGAAATCTGGGTCGTCATAGAGTGAACTTTCAGATTAAATGTACGGGCCGAAGCAATGTTAAAAGAAAGGTTTTACACTATAAATAAAAATGGATCAAGGAATCCGTGAAGAAATCAAAGGATACAACCAATGTGCAATATACTCTTAATTCTAATGAGGAGCATAACAAATGTATCCCTGCTGTTGAGAATGATGTAGTACCAATCGATTTGCAAGACAGCCTGAAAGAAGATTACATCATACATGACATTGTTGATGCAAAAAAATAAACTTCTTTTCAAAGTAATACTCTCAAAAAAAAGCATGACAGAGTATTAGTATCTAAGCAAGTGAAAACTTCAAATTACTTTGGAGCACTGCAGGATTTAGAACAAGAAGTAAATGAAGAAGAAGATAGAGAAAGTGAACACTTAGGTGAAGTAAAATGCTGGCAGTGACTTTCTTATATCGACACAAGTGGAGAACTAAATGTTGGCAATGACTTTGTTGTATCGACACAAATATTCAGCAGAGAACAAGAACAAATGAAGATGACTGAGGCTAACTAAACACTATTTCTACAGTCAGAAGTGCTAACCAATTTTGCAAAACAGGTAAGTGGTGGTTCAATTACAGAAAATCAAGCCTGCTTAGTTTCTTTTGAGGAGACGGAAAGGTTTATAGAATATGAGCAAATGTCGGATCAATTATCAGTCCTCAAGCTAAATAGGCTAGTCCTAAATTCTAAGAAAACATACAGACAAGTGGTTCCCCTTAATATCAGTATTAGGAACCCAACTATACTTGAACTATTTACACTTGGAGAGTCTGGTTACTCAACAGTTGAGTCGTATGAAACTTATGTAGAAGGTCAAGGTGATTAAGATGGGGTAAACAATAGTGAGTTTCGGGTAAGCAACAGTTTTACACCTAACACACAAAAGCATATTATTCTTAAAGAAGGTGAATTATCAGTGGATCTATACTCTTCTAATTGGGAAACATAGGTCGACAGGAAGAAGAAAAAAAAAAGAGAAAATTTGCTAAATGGAAAGGAATTAAAATACCTAGAGAAGAAAGAAATATCAAAATGCACAAATATAACATTAGGAGCAAAACAAGATGTATTGATAATTACTATGATACTTATGACTATCTGGATTATGGTAGTTGTTAGTAATATTTTCTAGTATAAAAGAATAGGTTGGTTTCAACTTATAACCTATCTCGGATTAAGTTCTAAAACCAGATTATTAAATGAATTGTTGGGATAATTACATCTGATTTTACCTTGTTTTTAGTTGGAGTGATTCATCATCTACACTGATTGAGTGAGTGATTCCCTACAATGGTGAGATGAGGTTACTGATAAATTGAACAAGATAGAATATAGAGTCCTGCAAGTTCTCCTTCCCCCTCAAATTACTGATCCTAAAATCGCAACAGTCGATCTTTCAAGATTAATTTCAATTATAAGGAAGTATTAAAGGTATTTTATCTCTCTCACTATGAGGTTTCAACTGAAAGTCGTCTGAAATAATCAAAGAAAAAGAGAATATGCTATTAAAATAATCAATAGTCAACTACTTATATGGGGCTTGTATTTCCACTTTTATTCCTCTGGACCCTTCAAGTTTTTATCTTTATTGTTTTTTTTTCCTTTTGTTGCTCAATTTGATGTAATAAGGTCTGAGTACCAATTTAAATTCTATATTAATGAAAATAGTAGGCAACCTCCAATTTTAATTAAAAGAAAAGAAAAAACTTCCAAGGTGGGAAGTGAAAAAGACTTTGTGGTGTTTATCCCACATTGATGAGCAAGAATCCGAAATAATGGTTTATATACAATTTATACTCATATTAGTTTAATTTATTAAATCCACTATTGGGTAGCAAGACCACGCACGCGCACGTCGGGCCGGTCTCGGAGCTTGGAAGCTGGTTGCGTTTGCGCTATTGACGTGTCCTTTCCGTTCCGGTATGGTACAAGATACTGGTATAGGTTCATGTACGATGTGTGTGGTATGGTAAACTTTATGTTTATTACAGAGTTAATCCTCAAGATTCTGTAACGTATGTAACTGGTGTCCATTATTGTGATAATGATGCAGTTAATACGTCGGTTTCAGAATTGATTGTGGAACCCCTGCAATTATGGTGTGTTATAATTGAAAATCGTAACATCCATATTTATGTTGGTGCTGGTCACTCCTGATATAAAAGCGACACCGCTTAAGCCGATACATTATCAGACGTTTTACCTTGTGAGTCCTTTGTCCAAACAAGACAGAAGCCAAAAGGTGACGGACAAATAAGATTTGATGGAAAACGGTTTACCGTTGTGTCGTGTGTTTGTCTTTCTTTTATCTTATACTGCATATTTTTATTCCGTTTCTTTTTTTTTATTTCCAGTCCTTTACTTACTTGCAATTCCTTTCCAGTATTTTACTTTATATTATTTAAATTCAAGTCCTTTATTCAAATTCTAGTCATATATGTTCTGTTATTTACATTATAGTCCTTTAGTTTCTGTAATTTACTTTAGTCTAGCAAGTTTCTATAATTCAATTGCAGTCCCTGTTATTGCGTTTCCAGCAATAAAGCCTTTCATGTTTCTTTTTTACTCTGTTAAGTCCATAACTTTTATTTATTTACAAACATATCTGTCAATCTTTACAACAAACATCCCTACTTGTCATTTGTTTAAAAGTTCCATTGCTTTTTTCCCACCGGCATGCAATGCAAAGGCCTTAAATTATTGAACTGTTGATAACATAAGGTGGACAACCTCTTTTCATTATTTTGACTAGTACTCTTCTAGCCTATTTTCATTGATAACATGAGTTATGCATTAAAAGATTGGTTATGCACATTTTTTGGATTGTATACAACTTTTTGCGATTGTTTATGCAACTGTTTTGGATTGTGTATGCACATTTCTTAGATTGTATACACCTTTTCACGATTGTCTATGAAACTGTTTTGGATTGTGTATACAATTTTCTCAATTTCTTTTCATGATTGAGTTTTTGGTTATTTTGGCATTTTTAAATTTTTTGAATTTTTTTTAAATTTTCCGTTTATGTAATTTTTTATTGCATTTTTGAATTTTTATATATTTATTTATTTATTTGAATTGTTTTATGTGGGGGTTGGGGGCGGCCTTCGGAGCACCGACAACATCTTCGGAGCTCCGACGGCCCACCACCTCGCTGTCAACCCATTGGTAACTGGTGGGTCGGAGTATAAGCCCAAACTATATTTTTAATTTGAAATTGGGTGGGGATTGGCGGCGGCGGCGGTTTGCCGGAGCTCCAGCAAACTTGTCGGAGCTCCGAGAGACCACCATCATTGCTGCCAACACATGAACAAGTGGTGGGATGGAATATAGGTACAAACTCTAGTTGAGCAGAGAGAGACTTGAAGAGTAGTGTGCTGATTTTTAAATGAGGGTAGAGAGAATTGAGGAGAGAGAAAATGAGTTAAAAAAACACAAAATATCACCTAAATGGAAGTAAAAGTTTGGGATAACATTTTTATTTTTTTAATATTGGACATTGAATTGTATTTTTTGTTGCGTACGTTGTAAATAAGCACAATAATTTCTACGGAAAAGAAATGGACAAATAAACTGAAAATGGTTTCCTCAAATATATAAATATCAATTACAACCTTCAAAATTAAGAGTATGTAAATGATACCGAAATGGACTAAAGTGCGAGACGAGATAACTGCAAGCAGTTTCCCTGAAACGATATTTGCCCCGCCACATCTGCTTCTGCCTACATGGGACATTTCGTTCCCAAGGTATAACGTCTATCACATGTGACTCGGTAGAAACGGCATCGAACCACGGTCGGGCCGTTGGTGGTGCGGTACTCTCTCTTTATATGTATGCATATGTGTTTGTGTGTGATGTGTATATGTCATGTATGAAAACTTCATAGAAAAGTCCTTAAAAACAAAATGGACAAAGACCATAGTTTTAAGTATGCAAATTTTTAACTCCTTTTACAAATAAATACACTCATTAAAAAGGGAAATAAAACTTATTAGTAACCATTAATTAAAAGCATTCACTTCATGAAAATTACTAATTTTCCAACATTTTTTTTACATTGCACTGCATTAAATGTATATATATTTTCAAAATTCATATGGTATGGTTTTGCAGACTTCACAGACTAGAGGACCACATGGATGGTCAATGAGTTGATCTTACTAAAGAAGCTGCAACTAAAAGATATCTAACTCAAATCGTAGAGAAGCGAGATTAAGCAAAGAAAAGATACAAGTTTGGCCGCTTCAAAAATTGCTACCGTATAACATCATTAAGCCGAGCAAGTTCGGTTAGCATAAATGACAGTCTAGAGGGCTTTGGAGCATGTAACATTCTATTCACCAGTAAACTTACTCCCTAATTACGACTAGATAAAAAATTAATCCTACGAACTAAAAGCTAATTTACAACTTGTTAAACCTTAAAAGTAAAATTAAAATAATTGTAATAAGATGCATCCAAGATCTACAAATATGAACTCGTATTTGGGGAGAACCATGTGCGAGCTAGCAATCTCTTTATCTAAGTCGAGAATCTAGTAATAAAATTTGAGCCATGTACGAAATAGATCTCAGATTATGTTTTTATGTTTACCTATGTCAGCTATGTAAAGGTCGTTTTATACAAAATATAGGAGTGATGTGGCATGAAATTGGGCGATAAAAGTTGTATCATCGTAACAGGAGCGAAGGAACGGGGGGGGGGGGGGGGGGGGGTGGAGGAGAGTCCAATTATATATAGAGAGAAAAAAGTTTATTACTTTGGGGACTATAGATTTTGACTTTTCTTTTGTCATTTTTAAATAATCTTAAAATATGGCTTATAATAGGCTAGACATCTTATATACATGTAGATAGAAATGCTATATTTTATATAGCTGTCTATCCTATATAGAGGTATGTATATATAGACTTTTGGGTGATGTTTCTAACAATATTGCATAACATTTATACTTATCTAGACTCTTATCAATGCTGATGTGAATACTCTGACATCCTATACAAGTTATAAACATATAATATGTACAAGCATACCATACATTATACAGAAAATTGTAAAGGTATGAAATTGATAAAATTATTATAACAAAACAAAATAATGAAGATACATTGCTTGAGTAAAGACTTCAATTTATCTTCCACATCATACAACTACACTACACTACTTTATATGTTGTATGTGTGTGACATAGACCGATGGTATTGTATCATTTATATAGCTATGAGCATAAACTAATACTCGTGAAATTCTTCTAATATTTACCATCAAAATAGAGTTGATCCTCACCAACTATTATGTGAGAATGTAAAAAGTATTGTAACTCACATACTATTAGATTAGTCATTAAACTTTTAATTTATGGAATGTTAATCGATAGTGAGAAATAGATAAATTTGTTACTCTTAAAATAATAAAGAAAAACAATTAGATTCACACATTTTTACACCTTCAACATACTCGCATCCATTTCTCCACCTATTTTTTGTTTTATTTGACAAACCAATAAAGAAGAAAAGAGGTCTAGCTATCATCATATGAGAGTTAATATATTTGTACTTGTTGTAGAATATTATTGGAACTATCTTGGTCTTTCCTAGCATATCTAACCCTATCCTCTATTATATAAAGAGGGTCAGGGGTCTCTTGATTTATCACTCTGTACAATCATATTAATAAATAAACACTTCGTCTGTTGTTTCTCATACCTCTCTCTATATCTATACATATCTCTATATATATCTATAACGAGCTAATATGTCACACAACACGTTATCAGCACTTTGCTCACGGATATTGGAGTATAAGTTAGGATATTGGGTAAAATATTATTATTACGGGATATACGCTCGCTGAATGGGTTATAAAGACGGCTAGGTTTTGCTCGTTTTTGTTCTTATTCAATCCTTGGAGCACTCGGAAAATCGGTACAATTACTCGATCCCTTTTGTTTATAATATTGCTTCCTGAATATATGGATGTGTACCGCCATGAATTAAATAATTTCGATTGATTGTCTGGTTACTTGTCTAGATAATTAAGTATGAAAAAAAAACGTATGCATGTGTAAACACTTATTCCTTAGAATTATAATACATATAATATGCAAGATATGCTTATATATCCACCACGTACAAGTTACATGTCCATGTGTATAATCACTATAAATGTCCCTGATAATATGTGTGTTAATTACATACACATGGTAGTATTTGTTATGAAATTTGCTATGTATGAAACTATTGTATGTAGTACTATATATGTTTACATGCATAAAACTGTAATGTTAATTCTAAGGACCAAACTGTAACTTGTATGAAATTATGAACTGAAGCTGTAATAATGTTGTAAATAGATATATAGTTTGCTGAAATTACACGGATAGTCCCTGTAATATATTACATGTATAAAAACAGTATATATATGTTATAAAAGTCAATATTCGGTCTAAATATTCACCCACATGCATATATATATATATTTATTAAAAAGGCAAGTGAATAAAAATTGCATGTTAATTGAATAAATTGATATGTTTCCATGTATATTTAACCACTTTGCATGTTAAAAATTACCATATATAGAATTTATTGGTAATTAAAAATATATTGCTTGCTTGCATGTTAAAACTACCATGTATAGAATTACTTATATGGCAATAAACCGTAGATAGTTGATTGATATATATTTTTTTATTTATTTATTTATTTATTTATTTATTTATTTTTTTTTAGCTGATTGATATCTTATTAGTATAATCAACATATCTTTTGATATTACCATAGATATAAATATACCATATGACAGTTAATTGTTTGATTTGATATAATTGATTTGATTTGATTTGGTATGATATAATTTGTGTGATTGATAATCCTGAATTGATTTAGTTTATCACCAAATCTACTGCATGATTAGATATATATCATGAATATATTTTATACTGCCTTGTATATATATGTGGTTATATAGAATAGATATATCTGTTATTTATTGCCATGAATAGTAGAATTGCAAAATCATATATATTCACATTTAAGTTGAAAAAATTATGAATCTTCCCTAAATAGGCTCACCTATTTGGATACGATGTCGAGGAAAGATATAGGCGGAAGTCGATATCCTAATGAGGTCGGGTTTTAAGTGGCATTCGTGCCCTCCACCCTCACCGTCTTTCCTGGTCGTGTTCAATTAGAGCTACCGAAAGGGGTTGACTAAATAATAATTTTCCCGAGTGTGTTTATATAATGATGTATGTTTCACCGAATTGGTGTTTCAGTATCGACCCGTCGTTCGATCAATGAGAACCGATTCACATGAGAAGCAAAACTAATGTTTTCGAACCTGTCGTTTCGAAAAAAAACGTTTGTGCTTGTGCAAACCATAAACATATAAACCAGTCGTTTTATATGATAAATAATCCAGAACTCCCAACACATGTTTGATGCCATCTATGATGAGAAAAATCGTAAAAACATACTTGCGAAATGACTGTCTAAACGTTGATTTTAATCCGTCACCACATGTTACTCACCCTGATGTGTGAAAATGTGCTGCCCAAAATTTTTTTTGGATGCCATCTTTGATGAGTAAAACACGAGTTTGTTGTTACCATCAGGATGAATGCTAAGGCGTTGATTTTATTCCGCCGTCACATTTGAGACGTGATGAAGTCTATGGTGAACAAATGTCTGAAATTGACATATTGGAGCAATCTTTCACCAAAATACTAGCTTGGAAATTGTATTCCATAAGCAGTATCGTGAATTTATATTCACCATGTTCCTTTATCGTCCATCTGTTATTGGATAAGAAAATTTTCCCGGTGATTAGTTCTAATCCTATTGGGTCAATGGCGAATTGTTTGCCTGATATTAATGCTCTTCGTGCATATTTTTTTTTCCACGAATCGAGAACCGAGACAAGTGTTATTTGTCTCGAACTGTCGCAATCCCGATGAATCGCCTAGCCAAGCGAGATTTTAGACAATCGTCAAAATCGAAAACCTGTGGCTCCAAGACAGTAATTGAAAGGAACAATATGGCCCGTTTTCACAAAGCAAGAGATAATGCTCAATGAGGCAACTCTATGCTATAAAGACAAAGGTCATGCACGGTTACTCCTTAAATAGTTCAAAACTATTATAAAGGTGAAAAAACCGATGCTAATGTGGTTAAAGCTAACTGAAAGGAAACTCTTGAGACCACCGGTTTTGTGGCTCAAATGAGTTTGGGACCTTTCTTTATTGATTTTGATAAATCATTGAGCCCTTTTTTCGCTCATCTGGATTATGTTTTCCATTTGGACATACTTTTGGATTATGGTTTGCCTGTTTACGAAATTTCTCGAAATAATTTAAAGTGTTTTGAGCAAATTCCTTTTGACAAATGTGACCAAACTTTAAATTATGAAATTTTAGGCAATACTTGTGGGGTAGTTGATTTTTTTAGAAATAGTGGGTAACAGTGTACCACATAATTTCACCAACTATTTGCCTAAAATAGTACTCAGTGACAACGATTCTGGACCTGTCGTTCCAAAATCAAAATCTTTGGTAAAACCAAATTGATTTGTCAAATATGAGGTCTTATACTCATGTAGGTCCTGCCGTACCTTGTTGAGTTATAAAATATTTGAGTAAACCAGCGTTATCTGGTAATAGCTCATAAAAGAATTGAAATTTCTTTACATAGCCTCCATTCAATACGACAAAAAAACGTATTTTAGAGGAGTTGAAATGTCTTTCAAGTGGTTGCTACCACATTCTTTAAAAGCATTTAAAGTTAACTTATCATTTCGGCTGTCGTCAAAATGATAAATGATTTAGATGGTAAGACATGATTGTCTGTACTATCATTCGCCTATCGTCGATTGATAAGAGCATTTTGATATTGTGGCATTGACCGGATGAGATATTTCCGGGTCAAAAGACGATACTTGATTTATAATCGCATCGCATTTGAATTCTCTTTGAGGATATATTTCGTGATTAATCCGAAATCCATGCCACTAATGCTCACTTTGAAAGACTAGTATGTGTAAAGATCACAAAATCGACTCGTAGAATTCTTGTAAAGAATTGAAGGAGTTATTGTGGACTTATCCAACCATAAGACGGACCATAAATATAAATGGTTATGGTTGATGCATCGACAATATGTCACATGATTATTGTTGTCCACAGAAATGCAGCATTTCCCAAACTTTTAGCCTTATCATTAAGTTGATGGCTCATGATCCGGATTATCCTGAAAAGTCTAGTCGACTTGATAATTCCGAAGAGTAAAAATCAAAATTTCGATTTGAATTACTTGAGTTTGAAAATTGAAATTGAACATCTTGTCGATTATGTTTAGACCCAAATGGACTTACGGAAATTTTGATGATGCGACTGCAAATGATTGCATGCATTTCTTGGTCTTGCGCACCAAGATTTATATTTCCGTGTGGGATTATGCTATTTTGCTGCATTAGTCCGTCATGAGGCCCATAGACACTCAAACACCATATGCGTACCAGCTGGTTATTGGTTATGAGCCAGAAGTCTCATGTTAACGCGTGTTTAGAGTGATTAATTAATATTTTGATTGAGCCGCTATAGCGTTCAAAATATGGACCTCTGAAGGGGACATAAGTCGATTATGAATCCCCTGCCTATCATTTGATAGAGTAACCTTGGCAAGCGATCTCTTTACCGCATGATATGCGAAAGTGACATCGCTAAGGCTGTTCTCCCCGTCGTTAGGGGGAGATTTGCACGTTACCGTTGATAAGGAACGACGTGAAGTAACGTGGCATAACCCACTCAGTCTTAACTTGATCCCCAAAACTGCACTTAGTGATAAGTAAGTGCATAGACTCCCTCAAGTCTAACTAAATGCCAAACACATTTAATGACTTTATGAGATGTCACGAGATCATTTATACCTACTGCAAAATGCTTGCAAAGATAGACGTCCCTATCGGACGCCGTGTTCCTGTCGTAACACGTTGCTTTGGCCGAACCCGCCAAGCAAAGGACGCTGCCGTCGGCCGTCAGTCTGTCGTCCTTCCCAAGATATGAGGAAGTTGACCGGTTCTTAATTCGTTCAGCCCCAGAGGTGGTGAACTGAAACTCGTTTGTCGCACGAGATAATAAAGGATCAAGGAGATGTGTGATTTCCTCCTCATCCTAAGAATCTCAAAATATCTGTCGATCATGATATCTTAGACGATATTGAAGCGAAATGAGACTGTCATTGATTACTTGTTCATATATTCGGTGACGACTGATAATATGAGCAAATTATGACAGGGAACCATGTACCGTTGCCTGAAGTCAACGTAGAATAGACTGGACTAATGGAAACTTGCAATCCAAGTAGACTCCTTAGCGAAAGTGTGTTTGGACTTGTAGCTCCAACACCACCAATGTTAAACGAGTTCGTTTATTTGGTTATTCGTAAGGAAGAGTGATGAGAATAATGAGATTGTAGAATGTTCGCCTAGTAGCGCAAGGCTTCTCTCACACCTTGGAATTGATTACGAGATGGTTGATTTCCTCGTAATGGACGTTATAACGGTCCCCTACTTTATCAGTTTAGTAGTTTCCGGAAAACTGATTATGCAGCATGTGATTGTGGTCACTGTTTTATCTCTATGAGAATTTAGACAAAGAGATATAGATGAAGGTCCCTGTGTGACTTCATATGCTTTAATCAAGTAGTTCCTGACCACGAAACACGATCTCAATTAAATGAGACGTTCGCTATATGGATTAATATAATCCAAGCGGATGTGGTATACCCGCCTAAGTGAGTACTTGATTAGCTTGGGATACTTGAACAAATATTATGCCCTTGCGTATTTTATTACGCGATTCATTTTTTTGGATTTGCCTTCGAGATGAAGGATCTTGGGAAGACACGGTAGTAACTCGGCCTGATGATCGAGTCCCGTAAAGATTGAATCTAAGTCCATGATTCAAACTACACCCAGAAGGTGTTATGATGTTTTAGTCATTATGACGCTAAGTCGTCAGATTCTCCCATGATCGTTCGATCACTAGACATTGATATAGACCCGGTCCGTCCCTGATGAGACGACAAAGAGATATTGAACTATGATGTTCATATCTAAGTACAATAAGCGCATCATTGTACTTGGTCTAATGTACTAGGACGAACATCTTGTCTGCTGTGAATGGTATAGCTCGACACAGCATCGCGCTAACACGCTGCCATCGAAATGGCATAAAAGACATTTTCCCATTACCTTAAGGTAACAGTGGATAAGGGCTTGTCTTATCCCATTTGCATCATCGAGTGTACCTACCCCCTTCGGTACTCGAATTAACGCAACCCTTTTTCGGTTATACCGATGCCGGTTACTTATCAGACCCGCATAAGGGATATTCCTAACATACTCTGTCTTTACCATTAGGAATAAGTCAATATCTTGGAGGTCTTGGAATGACTCCAAACGAATCACTCTGATCTACTCGTGCTCTATGAGACGACTAGAGAGTGTATATGGCTTCGAACTCGTATTAGCCATATTTGAATTATATATCCTCTGTCTCACGATCCAGATAAAACACTTGTCTTATTTGAGGACAATTCGTTGTTATCGATCAAGAGAGACATGACTAGATTATGCTTTTTAGCATTTGTCGCCGAAATAAATCTTCACATATGAAGTTTAAGAGCATACAGTTGAATGCTCATCCTAGTCCACGTTAGATTTTCTTGCATCTAGTCGTGTGCAAGTAAATGAGGCATCCAGTCGAATGCTCGTACTCTTTATTTGAATATGAAATCATTGCACCCAGTCGTGTGCAAGTGAGGGGGAGCATCCAGGTGAATGCTTATTGTACTAATTACTACTTAGTCGAAATCCTCGCACCCTGTCGTGTGCAAGTGAGGGGGAGCATCCAGTCGCATGCTCGTGTACTCTTTTTGTCCTTAGACCAAGGTTTTTTCCTACTGGGTTTTCCTTGACAAGCTTTTTAGCGAGACACGTTCCCATTATATCTCACTTAAGATTACCGAAATTAGGGGGAGTATCCTGTTGTATACTTCTTACCACTGTGTACTCTTTTGTCCTTCGACTAGAGGTTTTTCCCACTGGTTTTACTCTAGCAAGGTTTTGATGAGGCACCTGTTTTGTGGTTGATTCCCTATTACTACCACTGTTGCACTCTTTTTCCTTCGATCAGAGATTTTCCCATTGGGTTTGCTCCGGCAAGTTTTTGATGAGGCACGCTGTTTTGTGGTTAGTTAATTACATAGAATTTTGGCCTATATCATTCGGCTACACAGTTTCTCCTAGGTACCGGTTTTGTCCCACACTGGGTTTTCCGTCCTTAAGGTTTTTATGTGTTTAACACTGCGAATGAACTCGACTCACATCGACAGCATGAAGACGAAGAAATCAAGACGTCCAAAGGGAGAGTGTTGTAGAATATTATTGGAACTATCTTGGGCTTTCCTATCATATCTAACCCTATCCTCTATTATATAAAGAGTGTCAGGAGTCTCTTGATGTATCACTCTGTACAATCATATTAATAAATAAACACTTCGTCTGTTGTTTCTCATACCTCTCTCCATATCTATACATATCTCTATATATATCTATAACGAGCTAATATGTCACACAACAGTATTGTTATTTTTTTTTTCTCAAGATTACAATTTCAAGAGATTGGTTTATATTTCTATATCGGGTATAACGGTAAATTACACAAAAAACTCCATATTTAATCTTATTGTAAACAAACGGTGCATTAGATTAACTCAGGGTAATACTAATCACGTCATTGTTTCTTATCCCTTTGTTATCTCGATGGAATCATAGTCCTTATATTTGTAATCCGACAACCACAGAAGTCCTTAGAGACAAACAAAAACTTATCAGAATTTTAAATTTTCATCATCATTCTTAAGCTACTACCCCTTGGCCCTTAAATTTTGGGCTGGCTATATGAAAAAATACAAAGCAATCATACTGGGAACTCGATCATTAGTTCTAATTAACGCTACTTGTTCATCAATTTACGTAGCGCATCTTTTTGAATTACATGCATACAATTTTGTAGTGGTATTCTATCTTTTGGTTTCTTACTCCTTAAAGTCCAGTAAGTTAAAAGATATATTGATATACCTTACCTTGCCGCTTGGGGAGAATACTACGGCTGCGACTTCAGCACCTGTCAGAATCGAGAGTTCATGTGTTTTTTTGAAAACACCGTTTCTACGTTTGGAAAAAGTGACCAGGCGATTGGATTCATTTTCCATTTTCTCCATTTTTATATTTTGGCGGCCCTTACCCTTTCCATTATTAATATTTGTCATATTAGAAATCGAACAACAAATTTTATCTGAAATTTGGATGTGAATTAAAAAAGATGAAGTATTGTTTGTCTGAAAGCGTCTTGGGTGAGCTATTTATAAGCTTTGTCGATTTCTCATTACGTTTATTTTTTGCATTTAATTAAATTTAAGTTTGAACAAAGGCACTGAATATCGTTAAGGGCTTCTTTTGGTTTCAAATTAACTTAATGTTAGACTGACTTGCCTTTTTTTAACTTACCTTAAAGAGAACCAGAGTTAATGATCACATATTTGTTTTCATCCTTGATAAAATCAATAATGATTACTAAGATCTGTATATAGACAGTTTAAGTGATGTGACAACTACATTAATAGAAATATGGATTTCCAATTTCTTAGAGATATCTCGAAATATATCCAAGAATGGTGGATATAAGGATTTGTTCAATTGACTTGTCCTTAAATCTAATATTTACGGACCTAAAAAATTTGAAAAGTTGTCCTTGAATATAACGTCATTACCAATATCGTTCTCTCTCAATAGTTTAGAAACTGGAAAAAAAATCTGTTTAGTACATGTACTATTGGGATTTATTACTTTGATACACAATCTTTAAAAAAAAATTCTCATTTTGGTTCTCGCTAACTTATTTTCGTCAAATTAGGAGACGGGTTTTAAAAAAAAGGACAGAATTACAGTCATATGTTCTAACGTATGACATATATTGAGTGTATTTCGGTCAAAATATGTCAAAAAATTGAACCACAAAAGTGAGAAATACTAACTATTATTTCATCGATATATTGTTGTCATACCTCTAATTGAAGAAAATTAGTAAGTTGTGATACAAATTGGTAAAACTTAAATATTGAGTACTAAAATAGTAAAACTCATTGATACCGGTAGTAAACAAATTTTTTCATGATTAGAAACTAACACTAATGGGTCATGATATGGAGTATATATAAATAATATGGACATTGCTCATTTGCTCTCAATGCATCTCCAGTTCAATCCGCTATTTTTCTTGACAATCTCTGTCTCTCTCTGAGGATCGGAAACATTGTTTTTAATTGTCTTGTCAAACATACGAATATTTTTTATTCTCAAAATTGAATTTTCGTTAAGGACGTGTACTCTTTATAACTGTAATAAATAGTAAAATGTCTACTTTTCCATACTCTTTTTGGGCTTCGCTATCAGGCATTGTGTATTGGGATATTAACGATTATGATGGAGTCGTGGACCAAGGGGTTGGTCGTTATTTATGTATTTTTCCAATTTCCTGAATAATATCACTATCATTAAGGTGTTGATAGTACAACGACAAGTTTGTCTGCTTCGAAAATTGCTACTGTATCAGATCTACGGCCAGATTTTAAAACATGATTAAGCCGAGCAAAGCTTGGGTAGAATAAATATAGTCTAGAGGGCTTTAAAGACTGTTGAGCATGTAACAATCTAGTAATTTACTGGAAAATTTAAACCCAAATTACAACTAGATAGAAAATTAATCCTACAAACCAAAATTCCATTTTACAACTTAATATAAACCTATAGTAAAACAAAAATAATTGTAATAAGCAAACAAGTCAATTTGTGAAAGTCCAGCACTGATGCATCACAAAACAAGAGAAAGAGGTAAACAAACTTTCATTTAAAACTCAGTATTTGATACTTAAAATTTCTAAAATTCAGTACCAGTCAAAGAAAAGAGAGTATTTGATAGAACATAAAAATTAGACCCGAGTATTTTATTCGGATTTTAATCAGCCCATATATCATAACTGGGTATCCAACGCTTAATGGGTTATCACCCCCTTTACAAAAAGCCCAAGCCCACTTAACTAGGGACCCATATCTGAAAAAACCCATGAGATGGAGACATTTGTCAACATCCTAGGAGGCATAATAGCCTATAAATAGCCAAGTATCCCCCAAGAAAAGGACCGAAAAATCTATCCAAAAAATATAGAGAGAAGTAGAGAAAAGAGAGAAACTAGCCAAAAGCTTGTCACATCAAGACATAAACCGAGCAGAGAAAGAACCGAGTACCGAAGAAGAAGGAGAAAGATCAAGATGAGAGATCAAATAGTTAAGTCGATCATGATTGTTACAAGGAAATTGTAATCCGATCAACGGCGATTGCCGAATAATAATAAAGATCCCGAAGTGTTCACCGTTTATTATATATTTAATATTATATCATTGTTGAAAAACCTAATGCCACCGACAAAAGTTATGGTTTTATCAAATGGCGCCGTCTCCGGGAATCATCTAGTTCCCAACTAGTTTAGAATTCGAATACCAATACTCTACCAGACGAGCGACAATGGTGACTAATGTAAAAGAAACCCACCCCGAGATAGTAGAAACCAATAACCAACACGTGCAGATTAGCCAACAAGACCTCGACGATCTACTCGCCATCCGTGATAGATACGAAGCTATCCAGTCCGGAAACCAACCAACAACCTCCAATGTCCACCAAGAACAACCGATCGAACAACCCCAACAGCTTGAAGGGATCGTCGAAGAATACCAAACGTCCTCGGAAGACGAACAAGCCTTGCCCGTACTAAGGTGCGCAAGAAGACGCATACCCGGATCCCATGCAGGACCGAGCTCAAGAGTCCCTTTGCCAACAGCCTCGGTCAACTCTGGTGCTCATTTACAAACAAACGAAGCTCACCGGCTTGGCATGCCCGAGGATCATGTACTCGAACAGTTGTCCCGACTACCGACTCACCCACCAAGGATGATTACACCACCCACGGTGGAAGTACAACATATTGTTCCATTAGCCGATGAAAGGAACAACGCCCAACTGCAAGTTCAGCTGGCAGCGTGTATGATGGCCATGGCAGCAGCCGGCATCATATTGCCGAATAGCCAACCTGCCAATGCAGACAAAGACCCACGTCGTGAAGCGGAAGATTCCGCCTATAGGGCCGCCTTGGAAGCGGCGGGCCGACGACTAGATACAGGAGTGCCCCATCAAGGGGGCAACGTCCCGATAACGATCCCTCCAACCTTCGTCCACCCAAACGCTCATACGGAACATGTCCTCGACAGAAACCCGAAGGACGGTAGGTATCCCGAACACATGATCGGGGGAGGATACGGCCCACCACCACATCAGGGGGGATACACCCCCCCTACCAAGCCACGGATGAAGCGTTCCAACAGGCTTGGAACGTATGCCAAGAAACCCCATGTGCCGAACAGATCACGCGGTACCGCAATCCTGTGGGGTTCGTCATCCCCGAGTTCAGGCTCTATGATGGGAGGAGTTGTCCCATAGACTATCTGAGGCACTACAAGACGAAGATGGAGCTGTGGAGTGATGACCATGCACTGATGTGCAAGTTTTTCAAAAACAGTTTGGGCCAAGAGGCTTCGTCATGGTACCATAACTTACCACGGGGCTCTATAAGAGACTGGGCGGAGCTGCTAAGAGCGTACTCCACCCGATACGCTGCTCATCGGAAGAAGAAGGTTAGCATTGAAACCCTTCTGAAAATGACGATAATGCCAAATGAAAGGCTCAACGACTACTGCATACGTTTCATCGACGTAGCAAACCAGATTCCACAGTACGCCAATAATATAGCCATCCAGAACTTTATCAATTCCATCCCTAATGGCTATTGGGCGAGAAGGAAGTTCATAGGCAAAAACTTTCCGACCACTGATTCCCTGCTAGCCTATTGTACCCACCTCACCGATAAAAACGACGAACTGCGTATCCTCAACCGAACTCTACCAAGAAGAGAATCGGTCCGAGAGGCATAGGTGGGTCGCAAAAGAGTTAGAAATATCCAGGGAGAAACATTCAAACCGACCAGAAAGGACAAAGGTCCCGAGGTCCATAGCAGGGTAGAGCGACCACGAGAACCTGAGCCCAAACCGCTCCAGATCGCATACCCAACACCGATCAACGAACATAAACCACTCCAGCTCACCTACCCTATACCAGCCAAGTAGTCACAACAAGACCGATTCCAGGGAAGGGAAAAGCAAAAGAGCTTCGAACCGGTCGAATTGAGATACTCTTTCAACCTGTCTACTGAAGATATCCTTAAGAATATCCGCAGAGAAAGCTGATATTCACGACCAGAGCCGCTCGCTACCCCCCCTGAGCATAGAGACCCCAAGCTTTTCTGCGCCTATCACGAGGACTATGGACACCTCACCGAGCACTGCCGTAACATGCGGTGGAAAATGAACCTGTGGGGCGATGCGGGATACCTGGCCAAGTTCATCAAAGGCGCCGGAAATAAAGGCAAACAACTGGCCATTGAGGGAGCCGACAACCGGCAAGGCAAAACAATCAACGTCGTTCATATGTCCCGACCCAAGGGCACGGGTGGGGAACGATCGTGACAACGGCAACTGGCGCACTTTGGCCAGGTAGCCAAGGCGTCGACCTCCAAACGACAATGCACACCACGACGACATCCGCCCATCTCCTTCTCGGATCTGGACGAAGAAGGGGTGATTTACCCCCACGGGGACGCCATCAACCTCCGTGTTCAAATCGTCCTTGACACGGTCAGCAGGGTGCTTGTCGACCAAGGAGCCTCTTGTGATATCATGTACAGAGAGCTTTTCGACAAGATGGAACTCAAGATGCAAGATCTACAGCCTACCGATGCACACTGATCGGGTTCATCTCCGAGAAGACTAAACCGTTGGGAAAGATCGTCCTCAGTGTCACAACTGGATCCGTGTCAGTTCCCGTGGAGTTCTTAGTGGTCAACGACAACTCCGGCCACAACGCAATCTTGGGACGACCCTGGCTGCACGCCATGAAGGCCATACCCTAGACCTACCACCAAAAAGTCAAATACCCAAATGATAGGGGAGAGATCAAGACAGCCAGAGGATGTCAAGAAGATTCACGACGCTGTGAGGACATTACCGCGGCTCTTCAAAAACAGCTGAGCGTTGTCGAACAACCCACCAGCACAAAGAAGCTGATCAACCAAATAGCCAAAACCGAGAGGGTTGTTGAAGAACAAGTAGGAGAAACACTTAGGAAGGTGTATATCCTGGATACTGACGAGGAGCACTACTTCCTCCTCGGTGACAACCTACCAAAAAAGGAATCCGAAGAGTTAGAAGCATTCCTCTTCAACAACATTGATAAATTCGCCTGGAGTCCAAAAGACATGCCAGGACTAGACCCTAAAACGGCATGTCACCATCTAAGTGTTGACGCCGAGTACAAGCCGATAGCTCAGAGGAGCAGAAAAGTATCTATACAGCACAGATTCGCTATAATTGCTGAAGTCCAAAAGCTGTTGGAGGCCGGAGCCATAAGGGAGGTCTTCTATCCAAAATGGTTATCCAATCCCATCGTCGTCTCTAAGAAGAACGGAAAGGAGAGGGTCTGTATAGACTTCACCAATCTCAACAAAGCCTGCCCGAGGGACCACTTTCCCCTTCCAAGGATTGATCAATTGGTGGACGCGACTGCGGGAGCAGAACGGATGACCTTCCTTGACGCATATTCAGGGTACCACCAAATTCCCCTCGCCCATGAAGATCAAGAAAAGACGTCGTTTATATCGCCTTTAGGAAACTATTGCTATACGGTAATGCCGTTCGGCCTACACAACGCGGGAGCAACATACCAAAGGATGATAACGAAGGTATGCCGAGAGCACATAGGGAAGACCATGGAGGTATACATAGACGACATGGTCGTCAAAAGCGAAAAGGCCACATCCCACATTCAAGATATCAGAGACGTCTTTCGAACTTTGGGCAAGAACAAACTCAAACTCAATGCGAGCAAGTGTGCATTCGGCATCAGCAAAGGGAAGTTCTTGGGGCACATGGTCAGCCGACGAGGAATAGAGGCTAATCCCGATCAGATCACAGCTCTTCGGAATCTAGCAGCGCCCAAAAATAAGACACAGGTACAAGAGCTCACGGGAATGATGGCCGCATTGAACAGGTTCATCAGCCGATCCGCAGACAAGGGACGGCCATTTTTTGAATCACTCAAGAAGGATAGAAAATTCGTGTGGGACCCGGAATGTGAAGCTTCTTTCAACAACCTCAAAGAGTACTTAAGGACGCTCCCACTGTTAGTCAGGCCAAACAAAGGAGATATTCTGGCTTGCTACCTAGCAGTTTCCGCTACAGCTGTGAGCGCGGTTATCCTAAGAGAAGAAGGTTGCGAACAATTCCCTATCTACTTCGTCAGCAAAACTCTGGTCGAAGCCGAAACACGTTACCTACCCTTGGAAAAGCTGTGCTTGGCATTGGTCGTCGCGACCAGAAAGTTGCCGCACTATTTCATAGCTCATCAGGTTCAAGTATACACGAAATTCCATATTAAAGAATCGCTTCGACGGACCGACATTAGTGGCAGAGTGGCCGCATGGGGGGTCGAGTTATCCCAATTTCATATCGAGTTCGCACCCCGACATGCCATAAAGGGACAAGTCTTGGCCGATTTTGTCGCGGAATTCACCGAAGGGTATGACGAGCCCATGGCTATATCGCCCCAATCACACTGGCAGATATATGTCGATGGATCAGCCACCAAGGACGGATCAGGAGCGGGGATCGTCCTCAAGTCTAGAGAGGGAGCGATCATAGAGAAGAGCATTAAACTAGGTTTCCGGCTACCAACAATGAGGCAGAGTACGAAGCCATGATAAACGGCATGCTCATTGCCCGGTCCCTCGGATGCTCCCACCTAACTGCAAGTTCCGATTCAATGCTGATCGTAAACCAGTCCAACGGCGAATACCAAGTCAAAGATGACAGAATGATCCTCTACCAAGAGAAGGTTCAAAGCTTGATGGCCACCTTCGAACAGTGCGAGTTGATAAGAATCAATCGCACCGAAAACGCACATGCCGATGCCCTGGCCACCCTAGCCTCGACATTAACATTAACCGACACTCGGTCGATTACAGTGGAATTACTACCGACCCCAAGCATAACCAAAAGAATAGACCAAGTAGCGTCAGTACAATACGAACTAGGTTGGATGGATGACATGATTCACTATCTGCGCAACGGAACCCTCCCGGCAGATAAGATAAAGGCATTGAAAATTACGAGAAAGGCTCCTCCTTTCTGGCAGTCCAACGACGACAAACTGTACAAATCCAGCTACCGAGGACCCCATATTCTGTGTGTCCGGCCCGAAATGCATCTACCGGTCTTGGAGGAAATCCACGAAGGATCCTGCGGAGCACACATCAAAGGGCGGTCCCTTGCCAACAAAGCAATCACACAAGGATATTGGTGGCCATATATCAAGCGAGACGCCGATGTATACGTCCAACGTTGCGACAAGTGCCAACGATTCACCAAGATACCTCGGCTCCCATCATCTATGATGACCCCGGTATCGGCACCATGGCCATTCGCACAATGGGCGATTGATATAGTCGGGAAGCTTCCTAAAGCACCCGGCTGCGTCGAATATCTAATCGTGGCGACGGACTACTTCACCAAATGGGTTGAGGCTAAACCTCTCTGCGAAATTAAAGCCAGTAATGTCAAACAGTTCATCTGGGAGCACATCATCACAAGGTTCGGTATACCGTACGCCATCGTCGCAGACAATGGCACCCAGTTCAAAGAAGCCAACTTGCAGCTTTGGTACGAAGAACTCGGTATCCGCTAGTTCTATTCGACGCCAACATACCCACAGAGAAACGGACAAGCAGAGGTATCAAACCGAACCGTCCTAGATGGCATCAAGACAACCCTCGAACAAGCAAAGGTGAGATGGCCCAAGCGGCTACTCAACGTCTTATGGTCGTGCCGAACTACACCAAAGACGGGCACCAAAGAAACCCTGTTCAGCTTAGCATACGGCGTCGAGGCCGTCATACCAACAGAAATCGGGCTACCCACACTACGAACAATTTTAGTCGAGCAAGGAAACAATGAACAAAGAATGAGAGAGGAACTCGACATGCTAGACGAGAAACGAGAGATAGCAGCTCTTACACTAGCGAAGTATCAACAAGGCGTTAAGCAAACGTATGACAAGAGGGTGAAAGGGACCAAAGAGTTTATGGTCGGAGAATTGGTGCTGCGACGAGTAACGGTCTATACCCGCAATGAAATACATGGCAAATTAAGCCCCACCTGGGAGGGACCATACGAGATCATCAAGAGAACAAGCCCGGTTACCTACAAACTCAAAAGCGTTCTGTTCGAAAACAGCAGAGGGGAGAAGAATTCCTGGAATGTGGCTAACCTAAAGAAGTACTACATATAGGCCATCTCATCAGTACAAATACAGGTGCCACCTTACCCCTCCTGCTTAATGACATTGTCTTTTGAATAAATAAAACATTTTATCATGCTGTCTAACGAGTGCAGCTGAAATTCCCAAACGGCATGCCTAAGGGTAGGCCTAGGAATACTATGAAATTCCCAAACGGCCCTTGTGTCTAGGAATACTATGAAATTCCCAAACGGCCTTTGTGCCTAGGAATACTATGAAATTCCCAAACGGCATGCCTAAGGGTAGGCCTAGGAATACTATGAAATTCCGAAACGGCCCTTGTGCCTAGGAATACTATGAAATTCCCAAACGGCATTTGTGCCTAGGAATACTATGAAATTCCCAAACGGCCCTTGTGCCTAGGAATACTATGAAATTCCCAAACGGCCTTTGTGCCTAGGAATACTAGGAAATTCCCAAATGGCATGCCTGAGGGTAGGCCTAGGAATACTATGAAATTCCCAAACGGCCTTTGTGCCCAGGAATACTGTGAAATTCCCAACATGACATGTCTAAAAGAGTGCCTAGGAATACTCAAGACCTCTAACATACGCAGGTATATATAAAAAAAAGGGGGGGGGGGGAAGGCCAGGCAAAGAGGCCAATATGCATCAAACAAAATTAAAGAAGGGTTCTGGCCCGTATTACGAAGGCAATAAAGTACCAAACGAAGAAATCAGCAAAGAAAAATCAATCCAATCAATGAAATATCAATACGACAATGAGAAGATCCGAAAAACAGGAAGAAAGTAATAAAACAAATAGTCCTCGCCCGCATTACGGAGGCAACAAGATACAACCAACCACAACGAAAGTAATTTAAGAACTACTACATGAGGAGCACGACGGCAATTGACCGAGCTCTACCTCTTCGTCATCCGTCGCCGTATCCCCATCGGTCTCCTCGCCATCAAAACGCTCCTCAGAGATGAGGGCATCGAAGTTGGTCGTGTGAGCACCAACGCATGCCAGCGTCTTAAGCCGCGAGGAGAACTCGGCTACTTCAGCGATCTCGTGAACATCCGAGGCCGCTTTACGGCGAGCATCGTCGAAGGGAAGCTTACGAGCTTCGATCGTAGCCGCAGAAGCATCGAATCTGGATCGGGACAGGCGAAAATACTTCACCAAAATATTGGCTTGGGTTACCAGCGACTTTAGTTTACCGAGGTATTTTTCCTTTACACGCCAATACCGATCTAAACGACGCTCCTGAACCTCAACAACACGCTCGGCACGACGAACATATTCACGAAAAGAGGATGCTTGGATTTTCAACTTGGCCCTAAGTCGGGCACACTGATCGACCAACTTGACGTTTTTGCCCATTAAAACGATGTAAGGCCACTTGGCATGCCCTACACTAGCCGCACCAGATGAGACCTCGTCCCGGGCAACACCAGTAGGTCCTAGCCCTGGACTAACTAGGCATGGAGAACCAGCCTGGTGCGACATAGTAGCATGTGCCTAAAACAAAAAACAAAAACAAAATGGGGAAGAAAGGAAGAGATGAATATTCAGCCGCAAATATAGAAGATACAGGGATATCTTATCGAACAAAGCAAAGAAAAGACACGAAAGTAGAAGAATGAAGATTTTTTATATACAAGCTACAAATAAAATGACAAAACAAGCTACACAATCATTAATCTGATAACCCATCAACAGACGCTGAGGTCTCTACGGCGTTAGCGAAATGGATATCTCGCAATGAGACAATTTGAGTCCCCAAACGTTCCTGTACGACCGCATCCACTCGGTTCAAGGCAGCCGTGGTCTCAGTTACCCCGGCCATAGCGTCACCCATGCGCTCTGCCCGGGTAACACCACGCATCCCTTTTACATGATCGAGCACCTCTAATACGCGACGTCGGGCCCAATACGCTCTGGCAAAGGATAGCAACAAGTCCGCGTCTTCGAAAACGGCCCCTAGAACCAAGTTCAAGCTCGTCACCCGGCCTCGGGCTTCATCACGAGAGCACCAAAGCGCACCAAGAAGCTCTTTAGCCTTTCCCTTATTTGCCGTATAGTATGCGGTCTTCTTACTGAACCTCTCTCCCAAGTCACGTAATCGAATCGACAAATTTGAAATATGAATATTCAAACCATCGATTTCGCGCCGAGCAGAATTCAGTTCAGAGGTTAGGGACGCGTTAGCTTTTTCAAGACCGTTTATAACATCGCCTATGCTACGACTAGGCGAGGTCCAGACCACCATGGCAAGGGGATTAGCGGGTACCTGACAAGATGTTTTTACATCCTTCAAAAGGCGACGACCCACAAACAGGGGAATTAACAAGGAAAGCCAAACAGAAAGAAAACATAGCACCTATATATCACTTCCCAAAAGAATATCTTTCTAGTTACAAAAGAGACCCATAATTCGGGTAACAAAAGACTTTACGCTAAGATACAGAGAAAATATTACAAGTAAATGGTCAAGGCTCCACCTGAGGGGATGCGGGTGGGGGAATCACGGCAACAGCAGATCGAGGAGTCGTTGAAGCCGACCCGGAATGGGGACGGAGCGCCGTCGAAATAGTATGTCCCGGCAGCCGTGGGAGCTCCTCGTCTCGGAGGTTGGCCCAATCCTGAGGCTTAGGAGGTGCACCTTGCGGACAGGGATAAACCAACTCCGACCACGCCCGGTCCGAGAATGGCACCTTTGCAAAGTTTAGAGCTCGGACATGTGCGCAAAAGACGGAAAAATTAGCCATCATTGCAAACTTTTTCCATTCGTCTGCCTGCTCTGCCTTCAGAGCAGCAACCTCTGATGTTCCGGCCTCCACATCCTCCGCCATGAGCAAGTTATCGGCCTCCAGTAGGTCATACTTCTCGACCCACTCCTCTTTTTCGGCCCCCATCTTCTCCACTTCCTCGGTCAGGCGTAAGTTGTCTCCTACCAACTTCTCATTATCATAGGCCAATTTAGCCATCTGGGCTTTCTCCTCGGCCGTTATTTTACTTTCGACCATCAGCTTCTCTTTCTCCGCCTCTAGCTCGGAGACCAACTTCGCTTGCTGAACTTTATCCTCGGCCAAGGCTTTATTTTCGGCCGTCAGCTTCTCTTTCTCCGCCTCTATCTCGGAGACCAACTTCACTTGCTGAGCTTTATCCTTGGCCAAGGCTTTATTTTCGGCCATCAGCTTCTCCTTCTCAGCCTCTAGTGCCGACAGCTGATCCCTTAACACCACGATATCCACGAAGACCTGTATTTAGAGACATCAGACACCAGCCAAAACAAGAGCATCACGACCTAAAAAAAAAAAAAACGTGCGCAACATACCCGAAGCGCGTCAGTGCTGGCCTGCTCTATAACCGACATTACCGGCCGAGCAGCTATTTTCTCTGCATCCTTGACAACGAGGGGCTTAAGAGCAGTATACCCCATCCTCAAGACTCGGGGTTGCTCCAACAGTTCACCCCTACACCGATCAATGTAACGGGTCATCGCAACCCCGTCCACCAACACCTTTTCAGGTTCCTCGAGAACCTCATCCTCGCCACCCACCACAACCTCCATGGAAGTCTCTTTGCCGGCTTCCACCTCCACTTCCTCCCTCACATCCTTCTCCGCAGGAGCGGTCTCAGGGGCCCTATGCTCGATCACCTCCTCAGTACGGGTAGGCGCGCAAACAGGCAGGACTATCGGGTCCTCGGTACGGGTAGGTGCGATGACAGGCAGGGTCATCGTATCCTCACCCATGTTCACCAAGAAGTTCATATGCCCGAACACATCATCAATCGACCCCTGAAACACAATAATACCCATAGACCGGGCAAGAGCAAGGGTAGACAATGACGAAGTCAATAACTGAAACAAGATAGCATATAAAGCAGGGAACAACAGAATCAAAAGGCAACTATTAACAAAAATAAATACACTTACATCGAGATTCGCAGCAGCCTCCTCGGGGGTCTCACCTTGGGACGATGCGACCACCTCCACACCCCTGCCAACATCCGCAACCTCCACATTACCTGAGGTCTCAGCCCCTCTAGCCCTCTTCGGGGTGCCAACAGCGGGGTCCGATTCTCGGCGCTTAGAACGAGTGGGCTTTTTCCCCCCCCGAGCAGCACTTCGAGCCCTTACAACTTTTATGAATTCCTCCTCGGGCTCTTTAGGGATCTCGGGCACAGGATTCCCCTTGGTCACTAGCCCCGCAGGGTAACCAAGCAGCAGGGGAGCAGAACGGCTTGCCGGATCCTTGGTAGGCCCAGGCCCCCACCATTTCCAAAGCGCTAAGTGATCCTCAACATTGGGAGCGCCAAGGTCTGGAATAGCAGGAGCTGTGGTCACAGGTCCAGGGATCTGGTGTCCTGCACAACCTCATTCCCCGGACGCAATCACAACACCAAGGTTATGTTCTTTGTTGGTGTCCAGCAACCTAATTACCAGCCGGGAGAATGCGCGCAATGTCTTCAAATAAGAACTGCGGCGCTCGAAACTCAAACTGTAGACCCCGAAGACATCTTTCAGTTCAATGTCTATCCCCGATGCCTCCGACAGCCTTTGAATGCCGATCAAGGTCCGATAACCATTCAGAGCCAGTTGGGCAGGAGCTATCTGGACGGCTTCAAAAAATGAAGCCACCCACTTCGTAAACGAAAGTCTAAGACCCCCAGTGAAGAAGGCCGAGGAACGCACTGTTACCTCGCCGGCAGGAATGAATCCCAAAACGTCTTCATCAGAGACCGGCAGCCGAATATGCATGTTGTCCGGTATTCCGGCGAGTCTTTTAAAATCTTCCTCCACAAATGGGCCAACTTGGGCCAGGCATTGGGTCAGAATTTCCTATCCAAACATCATTACGACTCCATCAAAATAATAACCAAAAACACATGACACGACAAGTTATGGGTGTAGAGTTCACGGTGGTGAATGTCACCTCTGTTTACAACGTGATATTGGGGCGCCCGTGGCTCCATGGAATAGATGGAGTCTCCTCCACCTTGCACCAAAAGGTTAAGTACCCAACTGATTCTGGTGTGGAAACCATCTCAGGAAATCAGAAAGTCTCCCGCAGCTGTGCCATGGCCGTGTATTCCGGCAAAAAGATGATGCCGGCCCAAAGTGCCATGAACATCGAGGCAGAGGACCCTAAGCTGCTGAGGGAACTAAACAAGAAGATGGGGCCTGAGGCCGAAGACAAGGCGGAGGAGGGACTGCTGAAAATCCAAATCCCGGGGAATGACGAGGACCACTTTTTTATGGTGGGAGCAAAGCTTACCAAACCTGAGGTCACCGACCTCGTCGAACTCCTTCTCCAATACCTCGACAATTTTGCATGGGGTCCAAGCGAGATGCCAGGCATCAGTTCCGACCTCGCATGCCACCAATTAAACGTCAACCCGGATGCCAAGCCAGTGATGCAAAAGGGGCGCCGTGTCAGTCCAGAGCATGCCGATGCCATAAACGAGGAAGTAGAGAAGCTTCTTCTGGCCGGGGCCATCATGGAGATTTATTACCCCAGATGGCTCGCCAATCCCGTAGTGGTCCCCAAAAAGAACGGGAAGCTGAGGGTGTGTATCGACTACACGAGCCTCAACCGAGCCTGTCCCAAAGATCCTTTCCCCCTGCCCAAGATCGATCAAATAGTGGACTCTACGGCCGGGGCCGCTAGAATGAGCTTCCTGGATGCCTGCTCCGGCTATCATCAAATACCCATGTCGAAGGCCGACCAAGAAAAAACTGCCTTCATCACCCCAAGGGGAAATTACTGCTACAAAGTGATGCCCTTTGGGCTCAAGAACGCCGGGGCTACCTATCAGAGGATGGTCACCAAGATATTCGCTAAGAACATAGGCCGAACCATGGAAGTCTATATTGACGACATGGTGGTAAAAAGCACCCACGAGGAGCACCACCTATCCGACCTGAGAGAGGCCTTCGAAACGATACGAAGGCATGACCTGAAGCTGAACGCCTCTAAATGTGCCTTCGGGGTAGGTGCCGGCAAATTCCCAGGGTTCATGGTGACCCACCGCGGCATAGAGGCGAACCCGTCCCAGATCTCTGCCTTGAAGAATTTGAAAACACCTGAGAAGAGAAAGGACATACAAAAGCTAGCCGGGATGGCCGCCGCCCTAAACCGATTTATTGCCCGGTTCGGGGACCGATGCAAACCGTTCTTTACGGCCTTAAAAGCTTAGAAGAGATTCGAATGGACCGATGAATGCCGGCGTGCGTTCACCGAGCTGGCGGACTACCTCGGAAGTCCGCCCCTTCTAGCCAAGCCGGACTTAGTCCGAGATAGCCGTCAGCGCCGTCCTCATCAAGGAACTCGACAGGGAGCAAAGGCCTATCTATTACGTGAGCAAAACTCTCCTCGATGCTGAGGCAAGGTATATGCCTTTGGAAAAACTCGTCCTAGCCCTCGTCGTGGCCTCACGAAAACTTGCTCACTATTTCTCTGCACACAGCATTGTGGTCTATACTGACCAGCCTGTGCGAGAAATACTCCAAAAGGGGGATCTCTCTCGACGAATGATGAAGTGGGCCTGCCACTTGAACGCCTACGACATCAGCTATGCGCCGCGAACGTTCGTCAAGGGACAGGCCCTGGCCGACTTCGTGGCAGAATTCACTGGGACGACTCAATGCCCCGACATCACAGGTTGTGCCCCCGAGACCTGGACCTTGCACGCGGATGGAGCCGCCAATAAGAAAGGGTCCGGCCTCGGCGTCGTACTCCGATCTCCACAAGGGGATGTGATCGAGAAGTCAATCCAACTTGGCTTCAGAGCCACCAATAACGAGGCCGAATATGAGGCCGTTATCGCCGGCTTAAAAATGGCCCGAAGCCTCGGAATCAAAAAAATACTGGTGCATACGGACTCTCAATTAGTCAGCAGCCAGATCAGTGGTGAATTTCAGACGAAGGACGACAGAATGGCCAGCTACGTGGCTATCGCTTCCGGAATACTCCAAAGCTTCGAATGTCAAGAAATCGTCAACATCAATAGAAACGAGAACACCCACGCCGATGCACTAGCGACCCTAGCCTCGGTCATGAGTGATAAGAAAGAGAGAGTCATCACCATAGAATATGTCCCTTCGCCTAGCATCGAGGCTAAGGCAACAATTAACATGGTGACTGACCTCCCGCCTGAGCCGAGCTGGATGGACCCCATAATCGAATACCATCGCTCCGGTGATCTTCCCAATGATAAGAAAGAGGCCGAGAAAATAAGAAGAATGGCACTGGGATTCTGGATAGCTCCCAACGACAAGCTCTATAAAAGATCGTTCTCTGGCCCCTACTTACTCTGCGTCCACCCCGACATGGTAATAAGGGTCATGGAGGAAATTCACGAAGGAACGTGTGGGAGCCATACCGGGGGCAGATCGCTGGCCAACCGAGCCTTGACCCATGGATATTGGTGGCCCCTCATGCAGAAGGACGCCAAGGCTTTCGTACTCAGGTGCGAGAAGTGTCAGAAGTACGCACCCATACCCCATGCCCCGGCGCAAAAAATGAGCAGCGTGACCTCGCCCTGGCCCTTTGCACAGTGGGGCATGGATATCGTCGAACCATTCCCCGTGGCCCCGGGGGGGAAGAAGTTCCTCCTCATGGTCACCGATTACTTCTCAAAGTGGGTGGAGGCCGTGGCCTTAGCAAAAATCACAGAGGCCGAAGTGATACGTTTCCTCTGGAGAGACGTGACCACCTCCTCTCCGACCACCTTCTCCATCTCGACGGCCTCAGGCTCTATGATACCCTCCTCAGCCACAACCACTTCCCCCTCTCCCTCTCCATTACCCCCAGCCGCGGCAGCATCTTCTTCATCTGCTTCCTCCTCCTCGTCAGAACGAACCACCTGTACAGGCCAAACAAAAAGAAAAAAAAAAAAAAAAGAGAGTTAGAAAATTCAACAAAATCTAGCTAAGTGTCAAATGATGTAAAGAACATGGAATGACTTAGACTTACTCTGGTCCGCGAGGTACCCAAGCTCGGCCCTGTAAGCTCTTCGCCCACGAGGCTATCTTCGAGGTGAGAGGGACTCCTCACAACGGGCTCTCTGGAGCTAAGGGGAACGATCTCCTTCAAAGGGTTCCCATGTTGGTCTATATAGCACCGGATGCCGTCCGGCCCCTCCCTATTATTGAGGATGGTCCCATCCGGACGTACCTCCCATTTTACCCCGGCAGAGGCAGGAGCAAAAGACGTCACAGTCATAACCTTCCTCGTCCTGCTGCTGCTCGACTTTGCCTTGGGCTTCGCCGCCACCTTCTTCGCCACGGGCCCTGTCACGGCCTCGGTTTCAACCGCTTTAGGAGGGAGGGTGGACTCCAACCCATTCTCTTTCTCCCATCTCTCTCGGGAGTACCCCACAGGACAGAAGGTCCTGTGGGGCCAAATGAATTCGTTCCCCTTGCAGGTTATTGGGGAACCATAAGTTAGGAGACGCTCCGCATCGCGCGCCCTAGCGTCGGTCCCGTTGGGACCCCACCAGTTCAGAGCCACCTCCAAGGACTCAGTATTGGGCTCACCCAGGCCCCGAAGCTTAGAGGCCACTGTGGCCTTGTTCTCTTTGGTGCTTAGCACCCTCCCCGGCCTGGACGGGAGTATCAGGTCGGTCCGGTGGAGCCAATGGCCTTCCACCACGATCACATCTTGGGTATAGCCCCGATTAGAATCGGAGTTACCCGTGATCAACTGATTGTAAGCACGGCACCTTAAGTAAGGCTGCCTGCTCTTGGATTGGGAGCTTGGCTCGGTCTGCAGGAATTCGTAGCAGGCCAAGAGCTCCCTAAGCCCTAATGGTTCTGGCAGGGCCGGGCCCAACAACTCATTCAGGGCCTCCATCCCGGCGCAGATACGGTGCGCCTGCAGGGGCCACTGGCATGGAAGAGTCTGCGTCCAAGCGCACAACTCTGCCAGCAGCTCCGGGATGGGGAGGTGGGTACCCCCATAGAGGAGAGTAGAGAGAGAGAGGGTTACCATGTCGTCGGGACGGGCCACTATGCCGTTCACTTCATCGACACTCTCACATCTCCGGAGTTTGAACTCCTCTCCGATCCCGCAGAGTTCTCGGAATTCGTTGAGGTCAGGCCCGTGTAGCCTCACCATTATGCTGCTGTCGTTCCCCTCTACGGACAGGGTCGGATCGAGAATCATCGGACGGAACGACAGAGCGTTCGCTGCTACGGCCAGGCGCCGTGGTTGCGGAGCGACCATCGGGCCCTTTCCGGCTCCATGAATTATAACCATTGTGGTGGGAAATTTGTAAAAAATTCGTTAAGTGAAGAGGAGATGGTTTGCTATAGAAATCTAGAGAGAGAAAATGGCTTGCTGTGAAAATCTAGAAAGAGAAGTAGAAAGTGAAAAATGAATTTCACTGAGGGTATTTATAGGCCCCTAATGGAAGGTGAAAAGACATTTACCAGAAGGTGAAAAGGCAGAACGGCTCATTACACAAACTCCCACAAATGACAGCCGCCACTCAACCCACGCCTTCCACGTGTACAGCAAGGAGAGGTCGTCTGCCAAGTGTCACCCTCCAGCCGTTTTAGCATTAATGACATCAAAGAAACTGAAAAGACAGGGAGCGCCTCATAATTACAAAACTGGCATGCTCCACGTGTAAGAAATCCATGAATGGTTGAACACGTATCAAGAGACGAGTCACGCCGAGGTGCCTCTAGACAGCCAAATATGAAGACGGAATGACCGGAGCCCCCGTAAAGTGAGGAAGGTACTCACCGACATTGTCACTAACGACGACTCCGGACAGGGAGCTATTGGCGAGGGAATGTCAATGTCCCCTCGTCCGGACCGATATCACCACGGAAACAAACAAACCGGGGCCCTATATAGTGGATGTCTCACCACCCCGGCTCATTACCGAACGGGGTGAAGCTAGGCCGGCCCAAAGAAGCGTATCGAGTACGCTTCACCAATTAATGTTGTTGCTCCCCTGGCGTTTCATCGACGTGGCCCAATCACAGGTCACCTCCCTGTGGGCCCCGGAAGAGGACAGTACCCTTGTCAGAGCCATGAATGACCTAACGCCGTTGGATCAACATCTTACAGTACAGTGATCCAATGGCTAATACACCTCTGATCACACTATAAATACCCCCTCTAATACCACTAAGAAAGGGGACACAAATACTGAGAGGAGAGATAAAGCTTAAACAACCCGGACCCCCAGAACACTGCCTGTACCATCCGATACTACGACCTGTAACCGGCCCGGTCCCTCACTCTTAATTATATTTCTACTTTCAGTTAACACCGATACTGACTTGATCGTTGGAGAGGGAAAACCTGGTACCAACCCCGGGCCCCTGTTTGTTTCTTGCGCAGGCACGAAGGCCACCTCGTCACCATAGCCGACGTAAATCACTCCGGAGACCTCGGAAGATCGGAGCCGACGCGAATTGAGTAAGCCGAGCTTGGGAAGAAAATCAAGCTCGCCAGCAAGTATATACTAATGCATATAATGAGTTGGAATATGACAAATCCAACGTCTTTTGGAGAAACCCTCTTAGAAGCAGGATCTTCAGGCAAAAGAGAAGACAAGGAACTTAATAACCGATACACCCACGGTGATAGTTTAAGGAACTTAATAACCGATACACCCACGGTGATAGTTTAATCGACCATTTCTTGTTGAAGTTGCAAGGCCTCCACAGCATCCTTGCTTTTCAGAATTCACAGAACAATTACATTATAAAAATAAATATTAAGGAAAAGACTTAGCTGCTAACCTTAAGCTTCTCGGCAACGGCGCCAAAATACTCACAGCCCCTCGTACATGTTTTTTTCATGCACGAGGGTCTCGCAGGAACACGACAGTAATTGTAGTATTTAATATATAAGATATCCAAGTTATCGTTCGAGAAACTGTGTAGTTATAGCTAAATTGTCTTTCTATGGTGTTTTACTATTTAAATAATTAAACTAAAAAGTAGCGAGGGTGGTCTCAGTTGGATTGTCAATCCAACGGCTCGATTCCTCTATCTTTAAAACAATAAAAATTCAGTTTATAATATGTTTATTCGTGTGCATGCAAATCCTAACAATTAATACCTACCTTTTTATAGGTTATTAACTTGTTTTGAGTGATTAACATGCAAAAGGTGACGAGATTAATGCTAAACAAGATGTAAACTGATCGTAAATACGCAAACAAAGCAAAGGAGATAGTAAAAACGAGATTGTATTGAAGAAAAAGTGTTGAACTTACAAAACAAAGTCAGTAAATACAAGAATCCGTGCACAAGACCTTGATTTTGTGTTTTTTTTTCTCTTTTCTCTCACTAAGAATAAAGTGGAGGCTGTAAAATTGTGTAAAAGCTGCTTGAAAAACGTGTTTTTACAAAAGAAAAGCATGCTCATACATAACCCTAACAATCTTTCTTAAAAATTTAAAATTTTAAATCTGTTCCGACGTGACCTATCGGCGTGATCACGTATCATTCCAGACAAACCCTTATCTTTCATGGGATGACTTCTTTGACTATTTGGGCTTCATTCCTGTCAGTTTTGACTTTATTTTAGGCTGACTTTATACCCCTATCTTTTTCATTTTCGTACTTCTTTGGGTCTTTTTTCATTTTTTTATTTTATTTTATAATTTCATGTTTTTTCCTGTAAAAATACAAAAATATGCAAATAAACCGAAAAAATACATAATTCATTAAATAACGTTTAAACAATTTATAATAGCAACAAAACCATGTTTAGAGCATTCGCATCTGGTTTCTCAAAACATATTTTTTTCTTAAAATTTGATAATTATGGTATAAAAAATGACATGCATCAGGAACCCTATAAATTTCCTAAATTTAAGAAAAAACAAAATTCACATCATATACGAGTAATGCATATGATTCTCTAGATTAATACTCCATCCGTTACTAAACAAATGTCCCCTACGAAAATACGTACAATTTTGACCGATAATTTTTTCATATTTAGATTGCTGGAAAAAATTATTTCAAAAGTTAATCACATAGTTATGGTTAAAACTATATGATGAAATTTTCAATTTTTTCATTTTGGTAATTTTGATATGAAAATTTTGATGGTCAAAATTGCATGTATTTTCGTAGGAGATATTTGTTTGGGGACGGATGGAGTATAATGGTAATAAACTATAATGGGATCCACATTTTTGTGGTTGTAATTTGTTAGAATTATTAAAATATAATAAAAAAATAAAAAAATAATATAGGGTTATTATAAGGAAATTAATAAGGAAGATGAAATTTTGTGTAAATATAAACGGTTCTTTTAATGTGTTAGGTTTTGGTTGAACTAGCCGGTGCGGATGCTCTTGTTTTAACCCCATAAAAATTACAGTACCATTTCGAGGTTTAATCACTTAGCTCATTGGATAAGTGCTCGAGTTCTTAATTCTTTGACTGTCGGTCAGCCAGAGTTTGAGCCTCATAGACATTTTTTTTTTATCTTTTTTGTAAATCACAACAATGGTACTTAAAATTTTGGTTTCTAATTATTTTGTATCCATAGTTTTTAAGGTGTTTGAGTTTGATATGTTACATGTTTATTATTTCTCATTTATAAGAAAATTATTATTATTTTTATTGAGAAATTAATCTATCTAACTATCTCAAAAATGGACAAATAACAGATTGTGAGCTGCTACATAATTTAATATTATATAAATATGAGTTGCATAAATTACACTTTAGTCCTTAATTACCTTTCAAGTTTTTTTGTATCCATGGACTTAGGTGACAAACTATTAGTACACGAGTTTTGATTTATAACATATTCCTTACTTGTTTATTATATAAAAAGCGTGAAATTGTTCCAAACAGCTTCCCTTTTGTGAATATTATAAATACATCCTATATTTTATAATGAATTACCCATTTAGCACTCATACTTGTCATGTTGCTCTTTCTTGACCCTTTAATTATTTGTACAAAAACTTCTTTGTCGTATTTGTATCCCATTGCACAAAATAAAATATTTCCACAACAGAGTGAGTGTATTGTACTATGTATGTGTTAAATTATTAAAGATGATTTCCATAGTTCGTATAAAAAGTAGTGTCTATCTTTAGCGTTTTTATTGTGACAATAATATTTTAAAATCTCGGACATGACAACATCGCCCCCGATTACAACATAGTATATAGAATAGACTCATTGGCACGCATATTATTTTGTAAATCATTCAAAATTATTTTTAAAAAATAATACGACATTGTTTTTAGACTTTTATGGGGTGATCCCCCAAAAATATAAATTTGTTTTAGTTTGATTTAGTTACTAATATTTATCTAGCCAGCACATACAAGGATAGTTTGAGCAGTATCTTTGAAATGATATAAGCCAAGTAAGCAACTCGTACACAACATATCACGATGAGTAAATATAAGTTTATAAAAGGTAATATAGTTAGTTAATAAATGATGGATAAAACAGTTTTTCTTTAGTATAGCTTAGAGCACGGAGAGGCAAAATTGCATTTTTAACTAATATTTTTAGTTAAAATAAATTTTAACACAACTAGTGTTGATGCTCTAACAGCCGGTGTTTTAATAGACTATTTTTTTTTAGCTATAATAGATAATGTCATTAAATAGAAGTCACACACCAGCGTTTCTTAACCATATCTATCATACTCCCTATGTTCCTATTTAATTGTCCATTACGAAACTACGTGCAATTTTGACCGGTTAAGAACTTGTATCAAAATTGTCGGAATAAAAAATTTGAAAAGTTGATCATATAATTCAAATATTAAATTTTATAATTAGATTTAAAAAAAAATCATTTCTGTTGTAAGATATTATTGGACTATTGGGCTTTACTCATAGTGGGCCTAAGTTGGGTTTTCTATCTTGTATAACCATAACCTCTAGTATATAAAAAAGGTTAGAGTCTTCTTGTATTCATACACTATGATTAATGAAGTCTCTCTTATTGTTGTCTCACATACCTCTCTCTATATCTATACATATATCTATATATATCTATAACGAGCTAATATGTCACACAACACGTTATCAGCACTTTGCTCATGGAGATATTAGATTAAAAAAAAAAAAAATACAGCTAGGGTTTTATTATTGTTGTTCCCGGTCAATCATTGGAGCACTTGGTAATTCGGTATAATTACTAAATCCCTACTTGTTTTATTAATTCTCTGTAACATAACATGAATAAACTCCGTAATTACTTGGTGACATGTTTAAGTTTGGAACAAACCTTGATTCAATGATAGTATAAATCTACAAGCTATTGTTGTACAAGTTGACAGCTACTGACGTTGAATTATTTGTATGAAAATTGTAGTACAGGGTGTACAGCTATTTGAGAGAATAGGATATACATATAAATTGCATGTTAATACCACTGGCGTTGACAACTATTTGACACCTTATAATACCACTGTGAAACCTATTATTTTGTACAGGGTATTGGTATTGATGTATATATGTGGTGATGTTCTAAAGCAATTATGAAACCCTTACTGGTGATAAATAAATAAATTTTCACATGTTAGTGATTGCCAGGAAGTTAGTCACGTATGAAAATATTCTGTGTTAAAATTACCATGTATGGAAATTGCGTGTATATTGTAAATTGGTAAATAAAATATATTACGTACATGAATGATTTAGTTACCATGCATATAACTTACACATATAGCAATATAATAATAAAATATTGCCAGTGTAAATTGGTAATTACTAATAAATTCTAGATTTGATAATCTTGATTAATTTGATTTCCTTATTAGGAAATATATATTGCAATATATATGCTAATCATGCAAACAGGTACAATCTAAAATATTAGTTAATCATGTACTAATTTATTTATTGCCATGTACACATGTGTAAAATATGGTAATTTGCCAAATCATATATTTTCACATTTAAGTTGGAAAAATTATGAACCTTCTCCAACTAGGCTCACCTATTTGGATACGATGTCTAGGAAAGATATAGGCGGAAGTCGATATCCTAATGAGGTCGGGTTTTAAGTGGCATTCGTGCCCTCCACCCTCACCGTCTTTCCTGGTCGTTTTTTAAGTAGAGCTACCGAAAAGGGTTTGACTAAATAATAATTTCCCCGAGTGTGTTTATATAGTGATGTATGTTTCGCCGAATTGGTGTCTCTGTATCGACCCGTCGTTCGATCAATGAGAACCGATTCACATGAGAAGCAAAACTAATGTTTTCGAACCTGTCGTTTCGAAAAAAAGTTTATGCTTGTGCAAACCATAAACATATAAACCAGTCGTTTTATATGAAAAATAATCCAGAACTCCCAACACATGTTGGATGCCATCTATGATGAGAAAAATCGCAAAACATACTTGCGAAATGACTGTTTAGACGTTGATATTATTCCGTCACCACATGTTAGTCACCCTGATGTGTGAAAATATGATGCCCAAAATTTTTTTTGGATGCCATCTTTGATGAGTAAAACACGAGTTTGTTATTACCATCATGATGAATGCTAAGGCGTTGATTTTATTCCGCCGCCACATTTGAGACGTGATGACGTCTATGGTGAACAAATGTCTGAAATTGACATATTGGAGCAATACTTCACCAAAATACTAGCTTGGAAATTGTATTCCATAAGTAGTATCGTGAATTTATATTCACCATGTTCCTTTATTGCCCATCTGTTATTGGATAAGAAAATTACCCCGGTGAGTAGTTTTAATCCTATTGGGTCAATGGCGAATTGTTTGCCTGATATTAATGCTCTTCGTGTACATTTTTTTTCACGAATCGAGAACCGAGACAAGTGTTATTTGTCTCGAACTGTCGCGATCCCGATGAATCGCCTAGCCAAGCGAGATTTTAGACAATCGTCAAAATCGAAAACCTGTGGCTCCAAGACGGTAATTGAAAGGAACAATATGGGCCGTTGTCACAAAGCAAGAGATAATGCTCAAGGAGCCAACTCTATGCTATAAAGACAAAGGTCATGCACGGTTACTCCTTAAATAGTTCACAACTATTATAAAGATGGAAAAACCGATGCTAATGTGGTTAAAGTTAATTGAAAGGAAACTCTTGAGACCCCCGATTTTGTGGGTCAAATGAGTTTGATACCTTTCTTTATTGATTTTGATAAATCATTGAGCCATTTTTTTTCGCTCATCTGGATTATGTTTTCAATTTGGATTATGATTTTTCCATTTGGACATACTTTTGGATTATGGTTTTCCTATTTACGAAATTTCTCGAAATAATTTAAAGTGTTTTGAGCAAATTCCTTTGACAAATGTGACCAAACTTTAAATTATGAAATTTTAGGCAATACTTGTGGGGTAGTTGATTTTTTTTGAAAATAGTGGGTAACAGTGTACCACATAATTTCACCAACTACTTGCCTAAAAGAGTACTCAGTGACAACGATTCTGGACCTGTCGTTCCAAATTGAAATCTTTGGTAAAGCCAAATTGATTTGTCAAATATGAGGCATTATACTCCTATAGGTCCTGTCGTACCTTGTTGAGTTATAAAATATTCGAGAAAACCAGTGTTATCTGGTAATAGCTCATGAAAAAATTAAAATTTCTTTACATAGCCTCCATTCAATACGACCAAAAGCGTATTTTAGAGGAGTTGAAATGTCTTTCAAGTGGTTGCTACCACATTCTTTAAAGCATTTAAAGTTATCTTATCATTTCGCCTGTCGTCGAATGATAAATGATTTAGATGCTAAGACATGATTGTCTATACTATCATTCGCCTGTCGTCGATTGATTAGAGCATTTTGATATTGTGGTATTGACCGGATGAGATATTCCCAGGTCAAAAGACGATGCTTGATTTATAATCGCATCGCATTTGGATTCTCTCTGAGAATATATTTCGCGATTAATCCGAAATTCAAGCCATTAATGCTCACTTTGAAAGACTAGTATGTGTAAAGATCACGAAATGAACTCGTAGAATTCCTGTAAAGAATTGAAGGAGTTATTGTGGACTTATCCATCCATAAGACGGACCATAAATATAAATGGTTATGGTTGATGCATCGACAATTTGGTCACATTTTAATGTTGTCCACATAAATGCAGCACTTTCCAAATTTTTAGCCCTATCATTAAGTTGATGGCTCATGATCCGGATTATCCTGAAAAGTCTAGTCGACTTGATAATACCGAAGAGTAAGAATCGAAATTTCGATTTGAATTACTTGAGTTTGGAAATTGAAATTGAACATCCTGTCGATTATGTTCAGACCCAAAATGGACTCACGGAAAGCTTGATGATGCGACTGCAAATGATTGCACGCATTTCTTGGTCTTGCGCACCAAGATTTATATTTCCGTATGGGGTTATGATATTTTGCTGCATTGGTCCGTCATGAGGCCCATAGATACTCAAACACCATATGCGTACCAGCTGGTTACTGGTTATGAGCCAGAAGTCTCATATTAACGCGTGTTTAGAGTGATTAATTAATATTTTGATTGAGCCGCTCTAGCGTTCAAAATATGGACCTCTGAAGGGGACATAAGTCGATTATGAATCCCATGTCTATCATTTGATAGAGTAACCTTGGCAAGCGATCTCTTTACCGCATGATATGCGAAAGTGACATCGCTAAGACTGTTCTCCCCGTCGTTAGGGGGAGATTTGCACGTTACCGTTGATAAGGAATGACGTGAAGTAACGTGGCATAACCCACTCAGTCTTAGCTTGATCCCCAAAACTGCACTTAGTGATAAGTAAGTGCATAGACTCCCTCAAGTCTAACTAAATGCCAAACGCATTTAATTACTTTATGAGATGTCACGAGATCATTTATACCTGCTGCAAAATGCTTGCAAGGATAGACGTCCCTGTCGGATGCCGTGTTCCTGTCGTAACACGTTGTTTTGGCCGAACCCGCCAAGCAAAGGACGATGCCGTCGGCCGTCAGTCTGTCGTCCTTCCTAAGATATGAGGAAGTTGACCGGTTCTTAATTCATTCAGCCCCAGAGGTGGTGAACTGATACTCGTTTGTCGCACGAGATTATAAAGGATTAAGGAGATGTGTGATTTCCTCCTCATCCTAAGAATCTCGAAATATCTATCGATCATGATATCTTAGACGATATTCAAGCGAAACGAAACTGTCATTGATTATTTGTTCATATATTCGGTGACGACTGATAATATGAGAAAATTATGACAGGGAACCATGTACCGTTGCCTGAAGTCAACGTAGAATAGACTGGCCTAATGGAAACTTGCAATCCAAGTAGACTCCTTAGCGAAAGTGTGTTTGGACCTGTAGCTCCAACACCACCAATGTTAAACGAGTTCGTTTATTTGGTTATTCGTAAGGAAAAGTGATGAGAATAATGAGATTGTAGAATTCTCGTCTAGTAGCGCAAGACTTCTCTCACACCTTGGAATTGATTACGAGATGGTTGATTTCCTCGTAATGGACGTTATAACGGTCCCCTACTTTACTAGTTTAGTAGTTTCCGAAAAACTGAGTATGCAGCCATGAATGTGGTCACAGTTTTATCTCTATGGGGATTTAGACAAAGAGATATAGATGAAGGTCCCTGTGTGACTTCATAATGCTTGAATCAAGTAGTTCCTGACCACGGAACACGATCTCAATTAAATGAGACGTTCACTATATGGATTAATATAATCCGAGCGGATGTGGTATACCCGCCTAAGTGTGTACTTGATCAGCTCGGGATACTTGAACAAGTATTATGCCCTTGCGTGTTTTATTACGCGATCCATTTTTGGATTTGCCTTCGAGATGAAGGATCTTGGGAAGACACGGTAGTGACTCGGCCTGATGATCGAGTTCCGTAAAAATTGAATCTAAGTCCATGATTCAGACTACACCCAGAAGGTGTTATGATGTTTTAGTCATCATGACGCTAAGTCGTCAGATTCTCCCATGATCGTTCGATCACTAGACATTGATATAGACCCAGTCCGTCCCTGATGAGACGATGAAGAGATATTGAACCATGATGTTCATATCTAAGTACAATATGCGCATCATTGTACTTGGTCTAATGTGCTAGGACGAACATCTCGTCAGCTGTGAATGGTATAGCTTGACACAGCATCGCGCTAACACGCTGCCATCGAAATGGCATAAAAGACATTTTCCCATTACCTTAAGGTAACTGTGGATGAGGGCTAGTTTATCCCATTTGCGTCATCGAGTGTACCTAACCCCTTCGGTACTCGAATTAACGCAACCCTTTTTCGGTTATACTGATGTCGGTTACTTATCAGACCCGCATAAGGGATATTCCTAACATGGTCTGTCTTTACCATTAAGAATAAGGTGATATCCTGGAGGTCTTGGAATGACTCCAAACGAATCACTATGATCTACTCGTGCTCTATGAGACGACTAGAGAGTGTATATGGCTTCGAGCTAGTATTAGCCATATTTGAATTACATATGCTCTGTCTCAAGATCCAGATAAAACACTTGTCTTATTTGAGGACAACTTGTTGTTATCGATCAAGAGAGACATGACTAGATTATGCTATTTAGCATTTCTTGCCGAAATAAATCTTCACATATGAAGTTTAAGAGCATCCTGTCGAATGCTCATTTTATTCCACGTTATATTTTCTTGCATACAGTCGTGTGCAAGTAAATGAAGCATTCAGTCGAATGCTCGTACTCTTTCTTGGAATATGAAATCATTGCACCCAGTCGTGTGCAAGTGAGGGGGAGCATCCAGGTGAATGCTTATTGCACTAATTACTACTTAGTCGAAATCCTCGCACCCTGTCGTGTGCAAGTGAGGGGGAGCATCCAGTCGCATGCTCGTGTACTCTTTTTGTCCTTAGACCAAGGTTTTTTCCCACTGGGTTTTCCTTGGCAAGGTTTTTAGCGAGACACGTTCCCATCATACCTCACTTAAGATTGCCGAAATTAGGGGGAGTATCCTGTTGTATACTTCTTACCACTGTGTACTCTTTTGTCCTTCGACTAGAGGTTTTTTCCCACTGGGTTTACTCTAGCAAGGTTTTGATGAGGCACCTGTTTTGTGGTTGATCCCCTACTACTACCACTGTTGCACTCTTTTTCCTTCGATCAGAGATTTTCCCATTGGGTTTGCTCTGCCAAGGTTTTGATGAGGCACACTGTTTTGTGGTTGGTTACTTACATGATATTTCGGCCTATATCATTCGGCTACACAGTTTCTCCTAGGTACCGGTTTTGTCCCACACTGGGTTTTCCGTCCCTAAGGTTTTTATGTGTTTAGCACTGCGAATGAACTCGACTCAGATCGACTGCATGAAGACGAAGAATTCAAGACGTCCAAAGGGGGAGTGTTGTAAGATATTATTGGACTATTGGGCTTTACTCATATTGGGCCTAAGTTGGGCTTTCTATCTTGTATAACTCTAACCTCTAGTATATAAAGAAGGTTAGAGTCTTCTTGTATTCATACACTATGATTAATGAAGTCTCTCTTATTGTTGTCTCACATAGCTCTCTCTATATCTATACATATATCTATATATATCTATAACGAGCTAATATGTCACACAACAATTTTGAAAATTTTGATACAATTTATAAACCGATCAAAATTGTACGTAGTTTCGTAGTGGACAATTAAATGGTAACGGAGGGAGTAGCAAAATGTGTTGGGATATTCGATTTTATAAACAAGTGTTTTTGTTGTATAGAAAATCACTATTCACATTTGTTGGGTGTTATATATATATATATATATATATATATATATATATATATCAGGCACGAGAAGTTTGAAGATATATACACTTCATTTCATTACTATGGTTTTTACATAAACATTTAGTTGTTTTTTTATATTAAAACAACGTATCAACATGAGGTTTTTATATAAATATTATGATTTGGTCAAAAAAACTAGTACTTATTTTTTATTGAAAATTTAAACATGTAGTTCCTTTTTATGATTATGTAAATAGTGGTTTTGTTTGTTTGTATATAAAATAATTTCATAAATGGACTTAAGAGCCTCCGGTAGCATAGCCAAGACAGCAATGGGTTCTCTGTCTCTGCAGGGATGGAGCGTTTATCCCTTCTCTATTTCCTAGTTATTTGTATCTAGTATCTAGTTCCATTTGATTATTTTCTATTTAGAATAAAAACCAATTAATGTTTTTTATTATATTTGAATATAGCGACGGAAGTTTTGAGAATTCAAGAGATGGTCACGGCGACGAGCTATTTATCATTACGATAAGTGTCAAGTGCAAGTGCACTGATTGATGTATGCAGCTGAGGCATCCTAACAGACCGGTAGACTTGAACCTTGTTCTTACATGATCCGATCACACGATCCGATCATCTATTTTCATTGTTCAACTTTATGATAACATGAAAAAACTCATTGTTCAACTAACTATTTCACTTTTAAAAAAAAAAATAATGTTTAAATTATCAAGTGCTCATCTTACAAGAAAATTGTAAAAGATGAAAATAGAAAGTGATAGGACAATCATTACAAAAAAAAAAAAAACTTTATGAAAGCATAAACTTATACTTGATTTTATCACACAGTGCAAAGAAAAACTAATGAATAAAATAGAGATTATTCCTAGTAAATTAGTATAACGAATGTCAATTTGAATTATACCAAAATGCTGAAAATAATTTATTTATTTTTAAAAAAAATGGGGCCTTTGCTAGTTATTAAAAAAAAAAAAAAACAATAGTTTGGTAAAGAAAAGTGTAATAAGAATCAGTAGAAAGTTTGTATGTTGTTGGATTTTAGTAACAAGGCGGGTGGGTAGTATAGTCGTTACTAGTTGTCTGTGTTTGTGTCGAGATTGTAAAATCAAATAAAAAATCACAATTCCTTTTTCACTCACTCTCTACTTTCTCGCTGAATTAGTGACGACTTTCATCATTTTTGGTCATCTCTCTCTATGTCTATCTCTCTACTTTATTCTTACTACTAATTACATGCCTATTGACTCTATGAGTTTACGTGGTTTCTAAGTCTTTCTGATCTGTAAGAATCAATAATTAAGACAATTGTTAATAACACATATTTAACAACATTGAGATTTCATGTGATTCATGTACAAATATTAGTTATTTGTCTCAATGACTACCGTATGAGATTTCTTCGTCTAAACCACTTTTTCAAATGTCCCCGCCTAGGCGTGAGGCCTTTGTCTGCCGCCGCGATTAATAATAGCCGCTTTTATATGCGTCAAATTCAGGTTGATCCGGTTCAAACGGGTCAACCCGGGGTCAAAATAGGTGACATTATATTAGTAAAAAAATCATAAAAAGTTACTCGAAAATACATTAATCAAGATTTACACTTCAAATTTGTATTTCAATACATCATTATGTTTATTTTGGTTTATACTCGCCGTTCAAAATACTATTTCATAGCTTTTGTTGAATTATTGATAGTATATTGATAAATTAATAGTGTATAAATCCTTAAATTAGATTGTTAATTATATCTACAACATATATATCAAACGAGAATTCCAAAAAAAAACCCCAAAAATGTTAAAATATGGTTTTTCTGCCTAGCGGCTTAGGCATGCCTATTCACCTAGAACCTCAGGCCCCACCTCTCGCCTTTAGTCTGCCTAGCCACTTTTGAAACCTTGACTCGCATGACGTTATCATACAATTATTGGGTTGTAATAGTATAACTATGGGCTAATAGCCTTAAAATGTTCCATTTTACTTGGTAATCTTATTTACACCATGTATGTTGTACGAATGTCTAAGAGAAATGAATAAAAAAGTGTAAATATGGTCTTGCCGCCTAGTCCCTGCCTAGGCCACAGGCCCCACCTCACTGCCTAAAACCTGCCTAGGGCCATTTGAAACCTTGGTCTAAACCATTAGACATTAATTCCTTTTTCTCAAGATGATGCGGCGTAGTGTGCTCTGCATTTTGCATCTTTATCTTCCGATCGACATTTAAAAGATCTGGAGTTTAATGAATCTCTGTTATCATTGTTGCTAGGTTTAAGAGGCTGTAAAGCTAAATTAAAGTACCCCAGTCCAGCTTTCGAACGCACTTCGTTTTCGTGGTTTGAGAACATGAAACGTAAGCGTGGCATTGGTAAACGCAAACCAAAGCTGGCCTCCTTGACAAAGGAGGGGGGTCCAAACACCGTCAGTGTCAATACTCGAAATGAATGGGATTTAGATCATTATAACAATAATGAAGTCAATGGTACATCCGAGATTGAGCATCAACCTCAGATGAGCAATCAGCAAACGTCCCAAGTAGATTTACGGAATCAGAAAGTAGCAGCACCGGCAGTTGATGATAGCACGAACTCATTTCCTGGACTAAATAACGTTGTTTCTACTAGTTCATGGAAGAAAACTAGGAGCAAAATGAGCAAATCATCTAATGCAATCTCTTCTGCGAATACAAAACAAATTAGTAATTCCGGAAATGTACAGATTGGAGGGACACACCAGAGGGGACTAGAGTTGCCTAACCAAGATTCTGAATTTAAAGAGCAAGAGTTAAAGGTTGCCTTGGAGGTATGAGTTTATCTGTGTTGTGGTAGTTATTAATATTTGTCATGTTTGTAATCCGTCTCTCCAAATTTGTGCCTTTAGACTCGTTTTTGCAGGAATTTTATTATTATAGCTTGATTTTTGCTTTTGTTCACAGGTCATCAGGAAAGTAATGAAAATGGATGCAGCAGAGCCGTTTAATGTCCCCGTGGATCCAGTTGCACAAGGAAAACCTGTAAGTGTTAAGACAGCTTTGCAGTCTTCTTAACCTTGTAATAAGGGAGCTTGCTTAGAAAATGAATTCTGTTTTTAATTGAAAGGCCTGGTGCTTAGTACTTTTGATTCTCTCTTGAAAAATGTCATCACACACTGATTGCCATTTTCCTAGATTTTGGGGGTTATGACTATCAAGTCCCTTGTATGAAAATTGATGATAAGAAAAAACTTTATCATGTCGATTGATGTGAATCTAAGAAGTCACCTCATAGTTGCAATGATATATAATCGATGAATTTGGAAAGAGCCGTTTTGATGATTCTGTTCTATGCGCTATGCACGTGTCTGATATAGGAGCAACTCTTGGATGTCGTTTCTTTGCAGTAATGATGTAGAAACCCATCCATTCCCCACTAAAAGGCCTATTAGTAAGTAAGGAGGGGGGCATATATTAATCCTGGCTTTATCAATGCCTCAACGATGTGGGATTATTCTAACTAGCCTTTGGTTCTGATACCATGTAGAAACCCATCCATTCCCCACTAACATGCCTATTAGTAAGTAAGGAGGGGGGTATATATTAATCCTGGCTTTATCAATGCCTTAACGATGTGGGACTATTCCAACAAATGACCATATTCTTCCTTTATCTGTCTGTTTCTTGTTTGAATTAAAATCAGGACTACTTTGATATAATCGACACTCCCATGGATTTTGGCACAATCTGTTACAGTATAGAGTGTGGAGCTAAGTATAAAAACTCGGAGGATGTTGTGAAGGATATGCAGTACATATGGGAGAACTGTTGCAGGTATAACAGAAAGGGTCATTTTATTTTGGAGCTCATGAAGCGGGTGAAGAAGAACTTCGATAAGTATTGGACAGAAGCTGGACTATGCAAGGACCAACAGCAGGAGATTGATGGTAACAGCTTTTGAAATTCTTTTACGATGTGAACAATTTATGAAAGGGAACTTAAAAATGTTATTTTAAAATGCTTGTTTTTTGTTTGTTGAATTTTTTCTATAAGAAGATACGCACATACCTCCTTCAAAGCCCACTACACCGTACAATATATATGGTAATAGAAGTCCATTAGCGTCCCATGCTAACTGTGCCAGATTATTGCAACAAGGTAGAGAAGACCTTACCAGTCCTCAGCTTGATTATCCCTCATTGGCACGCAGTGAGTCATATAAATCCCATCAGAGGCCTGGTCACTATCAAGGTGATTTTCTTATAAAATAAATTAACAAGTTAAGACCTAGTTGGGGATATTAACACGATTCAGTATTTTATTTGGTAATAGAAACTCAAAAGTTTCTGTTAGGAAACCAGAGTCTCTACTAGGAATTCATACAGTTTTTTATTAACACAATATAGAAACCAAAAGTTTTGTAAAAAAACTCATCCATATTAATGTGATCTATGGGGTGACACGCAAAAAAAAAAAAAAAAAAAAAAAACTTGTATTTGAGTTGACTCTATGTTTTGATTTATTTCTTGTGAAATTGAACTTCTTCAAAATAGGGTCGTTACTGATATATGCTTTATTCATGTTTTTAGTATGTTTGTTTAGGTACACTTTTTTTTCACAAGTATCACACTTGCATCTTATTGATCAAAATAAGGAGGTTATCACAAAGATAGGAATTTTGGTTTATTGAAGTTTGGTCTATATCATGTTGTATCTATTTCCAGTGTTTTAGTTTGTGATTCCACGTTTTTGGCTTATCTTTCCTGGAGCGGTATCTTTCTTTTGTTCCAAGTCAATATTTTTTTTTCTGGGGTTTGTGATGCTTATGTCCTCTTAACTATTGCAGAAGACACTAAGAGGCAAAACCCTCGTGATTATTCAGTGGATCCTCTGGATCATGTTTTCGCCCAAGCTCCTATTCATCCGAGACAAAATCCTCATGAGATTCCACACTCTCACTCATCATTGTGGAGGAACGATCCATACCAACTACAACAAAGATCCCACCAGAGCTACCCGACCCATGTTCAGCCGCCACAGACTTATCACCAAGATAGCGCATTCTTTACTGGTGCAGGTACAGAGCGTCATAGACTCTCGTAATTTATTCACTTCTTTAGCAACTAGCTACGAAAGCTGGCGTAAAAGATGCACCTGACCTGGATGTTGCCCGTTGCACATTGTAGTGAATTCATTTCCTCAAACTTTTGCATAAATGACATTAGCGACAAGTTTCAGTTATTCTTACATGTTCTTAACCGAAGGAATCCCTTACACTCAACCTTACACTCAATATGCTAATCTGTTGATGCTACTGCCTACTGTTATTAATCCATTTCAAGCTGGAGTATAAGATTGCTTCTGTTACCTACCCAAAAACACAACTGCTTCTGTTAATATTCATTTGGAACTAACTGAAGTTTCCGTTTTTTTCCCTTATATTCAGCCAATTTATGGCACACCATTCACGAGTTTGAAGAACTTAACATTTGTCATTATCTCTTTTGAAAATAACCAGTCTTTGTTTCTTTATTAAAGGGCATCCACGCACGACTCATCGAACAGAACTTACTGCAAGAGGTACTCCAAGTGGACATTGGTGTTCCGAGAGCCACCATGCTGAAAAAAATATGTATCACCAACCAGAATATCACTATCATCAGTCTTCTCTCTGCTGTAGCAGGCCATATCGACCTCAAAGGGATTTTTGCCCCTGTTCCCGGTGTTCTGGACATGCAGGTATGTTCTATTTGGGTTCAGCTAGGGCAGTTCTCAATTATTTCATATCTTCATTACCTCATGCAATCTTAATTTGTTTCAATACGTCATTTCTACAGAGGCCATGAGATGTTCCCAGGGTTTATCGCCCTTTAATTTTTATTTTTGTATAGAAAGCTTCCCTTTGGATTGGTGTAGAAAAATTTAGCTTAGTAGTGACAGTTTGACCTTTTAAGGAATAGTTCAATGATGACTGAACACACTTTATTAAGCTTACTTATATTGCAGATTACTCTTAGAAAATAGAATTCTGATATATGATTAAATACAATTATGGTACGTTTTAAGGGTTGCAGTTCGTCATAGTAAGTGGTACGTGTATGTGAACGTTGTCCCCATGCTGTCCCGACATGTGGTACGAGAAGGTAGGATTAGTTGAAATAATATTCCGGGTTGTTTTGTGCTCGGTAGTAATAAATAGTGTGTTGGAAGGGAACAGAGAGTAGATTACTGTTTGATTAAATTTAACCAAAGTAGCTTTCTTTTATTCTAACTTTGCATATGAAGAACCCAACATTTTGAGGGTCATCGAGCTGCCAAAAAGGACGATCTGGTCTCAAGACTTCATCATTTTGGTACTTATGAACATGTAGCGGGTAAGAGAATTAAGTAAAGGAGATTTCTGTTACATGAGTAATTGCACAGACATCTTGTATGCATGCAGTAAGGTGAACGTGTTTTGATAAAAGTATGCTCTGTTATAGACTAGTCATCCCAAAATATTGGAGCGACTCAAAAGTGCCAATAGTGGACACACTATTGACATGCTTATCTTATCTATCCATGTCATTAATCTTAATTGTTCTTTCACTTTTTTGGTCCAATAAATTCTTCGACTTTCTATTTAAGCCAGAATGGTTTGCCACCCTATTGCTTTGAATAAGTGTGCATATTTGATTTCCAGAAGGGGACTTTGACTGGCATCTACCTGAGCCTAGGAATTCCAACTGTCCTATGACTGGCTTGACCAACCACCGTCGGCAGGATCAAAGGGCTTTAAGTGGGTTGCATAAGGGACAACCTTCAGAACCTTGTGGTGTTGGTAAGCTTTGTTTAATGATAATACGATTGCTTGAACAAGTTCATATGTGCATGCAACCTGGGAAGTCTATCTACTTTCCTGTTGTTTGCTTAATATAAAAGTAAGTACACTGGAATAAAACCAGTGAGAGCCTCTAAAAAAGGACCAGTAGGTATAAAAGTACACTCGAAATAGTGTATGAGTTTACTCTGTGATAAATTATTCATCCCAAATAGTAGGAGCCTCTAAAAATCTACCAATAGTTGCCAAAACAAATGATAGGTATCCTACGTGTCCACTGTGGACTTGCTTGTGTTATTACTTATTTTTGTCCATGATTCAATGCTTCAGTTTTGTATTAAGCGGATAATACTTAACTATCCTATTGCTCTGTTTTGAACTTACACGGATGTCTTTTTGAAAGTAGACTTTGATTCACATCAATCGAGGAATTGGAATTTAAGTTATAACAAACAGGGGCCTAGCAACTCTAAACACCCGATGATTGACTTCACCAGTGACCTACCACAGCTGCAAACAGATTTAAGCTCTATGCCTAAGCAACAACCTTCAGAAACTTGCGGTGATGGTAAGCTTTGTTTGATTATGATGTGATTGACTGGAAAAAATTTCTTGTGTATTCAAGTAGGAAAAGCTAGAGGGCATTATTTTAATACTATCTACTTTCCTGTTGTTTGCTAATACAGCGGTGCATTGGAACAAAACCTCGTAGACTAAGTACTTTTTGGTTTCAGCTTATAAACTGAGTTTTTTTGCTTTTTTGAGGGACTGCATTAGTTGACACTTGACAGCTTAAAAAGCTTTGCTTTTCTTGTTTTTGCCTGAACATGCTGGGTGAATATAATATTTCTTTGAAGCTCAATATCTAGCTCATATGCCTAAAAACTACTACCGTATAAGCCTCAAGTCCGTTTCTCTGATAATCACCTTTTATTATTTCATAGCAGAAGAAATTATCTCTCCAACTCTTACTGAACCCATGGTAACGGTTGCGATGGGCGGCCCACCTAATTACCCTGTAGTCTCGATGACAGAGATTATTATCGTAAATTATTAGATGAATTAACCCCAAACCAACAGCCAAATAAACTTCATGAGCCCCAGATGGAATCTTGTCAGGGTCAAAGTTTTAGCCAGTCACAGTCTCCTCCACCACAAGCTCCTTCGGATGTGATCCCAGCAGGTATCTTATCTCAGACTGTACTTAAATTAACATTGTTCAAATTTAGCCTGCTTATTTCATATGTTCTCATTTTTGACCAGTTTCTAACAAGACTACGAAAAAGAGTAATTCTCGGGGTCCAACAAGATGTCTCAAAGTGTTCAACGCTGAGGAAAAGTTACCTATTACAACTAATGAAGTTGGAGAGCCCATCGGGGACGAAGCTCAGAAGCTGATTACCTTCCTTGGAGTTATTGCTAGAAATGGACATCTGACGCCTCTTAATTATGTTAAGTGGAAACAACTGCCAGATGAGAACAAGGAGAAAATGTGGCAGCTTATTCAGGTACCAGAACTCCTTTGGAAGTTATCAGGAGAAAAAGAAAACCAATTTTAATATCTTTGCTGGCACTGTTTTTGCAGCTCACAGTTACTAAGTTGGCTATTCATTTTTAAAATATATACTATACATGTTTTGTGACTTCTCATTATTGCTCCGATGCCATTTCTTTACTAGATTAACTCTTCCAATTTGATTATATTCGTATGTAGCATTTTCTGGTTATACGCAACTTTTCGTGTCCACCTTTTGACCAACTAGTAACTGCTCGTTTTGTTTTTCTGGGTCCTTGCTTCCATAAATAACCTTTTTAACAACTTTCTATTTTGCTATAATATTAGTAGGTTTAGAATTCATTTTTTCGCAGTCCTGACTTTAACTGCCTTTGGCTCACTTAGTCCAAGTTTGATATCAATCCGGAGAGCAAGATTTGGGCCTTAAAGTCCTTAGCCAAAAAATGGTCATCTTGGAAGGCTTTGCTAAAGGTTAACCATTACAATCCTCACGAGACCGATGAAGCACGGCTGGCAGACTGTGATGAGAGGGTTCTATCTGATCAATGGCGTATCCTTGTTCAGTTTTGGAACTCCTCAGAAGCACAGGTTGTTTGTGTGTGTGTATTGATACTTTTCACTTTTACGAGTAAAGCTTTTAACTGAGTTCTATTGTACACAGCCGAAGGTACTGCCCACATTGATAACAAACTTCTTTGTATTGCTCGACCTATTATTAGTATGACTTTGTTACTAACTGATTTATAAGTGTTCTGACTTTGGATATCAAATATATTACCTTGGCTTGGGGTACAAACTCGAAAACTAATCTCGATTAAAATAGTTTGATACAAAACTGAAACTAGTCTTATGGGGAAAAAAATTGATTGCCATGGGTGACGAAATTTAGATACATATATATTCATTCTAAAATTTGTTTTCTATACATTCATTATTAAGTATGTAAATTCCGGTATGAAATAGGTAGTCAGCGATAGGAATAAGGCCAATCGCGCTCATCTGAAGTATTGCCATGCTGCTGGGACGAAGAGCTTTGCACGAGTGCGTGAGGAGCAGGTACAATTTTGAATTATATAGTTTATGCTCTCTTACTAATTTTGAGTTTTAACATCTGCTAGTTAGCATACTAATTATCATTTGATTATTCGTTATGTAGCGTCTGAAGAGGCCTGAAGGGAAGGATGTATCTGAAGCGGATCTGTTTATTCTAACTCGCATTCGAAAAAATGGACAGCCTGTCTCTGAAACTTCCTCTAAAATAATTGTATGTTTAGCTTAAGTTGTTTTATTGTATATTTATTTAAAAAGCTACTTGAAACTTTACAAAGTCCTATGAAAAGCAAAAAGATTTGGCTTTCTAATTTTACTTCTCCGTGACGTTTGTTCCAATGTGTTTTTTTATCGTTTTGTTTAGGACTTTCCTTCTCTAACTTACTGGGAAAAAAAAGTGAAACGATATTAGAAAGTTATCTAATCCATAACACCTCAAAATTGATTTCGGAACTAATACTTTTCTATTTGTCTCGAATGGGTTATAAGAATTTAAGTGACAACATTTGGTAGCAACCGTAGTGATTGGTCAAAAAAACGATTAAAAAAGAAATGAAGGCTGTGCAAATTGCCTTAGAGGTAAAGAAGAAGAAAAATCAGCCACCGTAGCTGTGAAATCTTAAAATATACTTAAGTTCTAGCACTTAGTCTTGCTACTGCATTTTGTATTTGATAAAATTGGTTAGTTTGTTACTAAACTTAGTTGTTGCAGTATCCATTAAATTGGATTTTGAATTATGGTCCTCATTGTAAATCTGGGTTAGGTCCCATTTATTTTCTGTTTAATGATATGCTTAACTTCCAAAAAAAAAAACATTTGGTAGCAACATAAGTGATTACCACTTAAGTAGTGCTTCTGAGATCCTTAAAGTCGTCCAGTTAGATACATACAAAAGAACCATTGTAGTTCTTATTTTTTAATCGTATTAACTTTGTAATTACGGCTCTTTTTGTTTAACCAGAAAATATTTTATGTGGAAAATTATTTTCTTGGAAAATATTTGTCTCGAAATAGTTTTGTTTTCCCATATTTTCTGCTTGTTTGGGAACATCATGAAAACTTTTGCGGAAAATTTTTTAATCACAAAAATTGTTAATATTTAGAAATACTTACAAGTTACTTTTACATATTAAATAATTTATATATATTAGAAGTTACTTTTTACATATTACTTTTTCTTTCTACATATTAAGTTAACTTTTACATAATTTTATTTATTGCTTTTATCGTATGCATACAAAAAGTTGGTTTCAACTTAAAAGTTACTCTCAATGTAAACTTGTAAAAAAAAATTAACTTATTAATTTAAGTTTTTATTTCAAGAGTACTACTTTTAAATAAGTTATATTAAATAACTTTTAATATGCAATAAGTTATTTTTATTTATTACAAGCTAATGTCTTATAATAATTTTAACTTACACGTAATATTTGATGTACAAGTGCTATTTAGACATTTTTTGATGGTCCGCAAGGCATTTAAATGTCATTACGATTACGATGAACGAGGCCAAATATAAATCGTCATTTAGACATTTAAGCTACTTTGTTTCAGAAGTAAATATATAAGTAAATATTTTATGCAAGTTATTGTGCGTGATTTGATATTTACTTTAAATAAGTTAACTTACTAATAGCAAAAAAGTCCCTTTTTACTCTTTTTACTTTTTTTACTATGTTTTCATTTATGAGTTACTTTTTAAGTTATAAGCGTTAAGGGTAATTTGTTTTTTTAATTTAAATTACTTTTTTCTTAATTTATGGATTACTTGTAAATTATTTTAAGATATTACTAGTTAAATTTAACTTTGTTTATCATTTTTTTACCATAAATTACCTTTTGTTATGGTCAAGCTATGATTCCGGAAAATATTTTCTTGATAATTTTAAAAGAAAATATTTTCCTTACTTTTCCTTCAATTCTGGAAAATATTTTCCTGGAAAACTGATTTTCCCTCGAAACAAACACGGAGAAAACTATATTTTCCGGGAAAATATTTTCCAGCCTCCATTTTCTCCCAAAGCAAACAGAGCCTACCAGTGTGACTTGGATGTTTTTTTCCCCACTGCAGTCAGAACTTCATGATGCTGCTCAACAGAAGCATGGAACCTCAAAACCAGATACTATAGAAAATGAAGTGTTTGCTCAGGTATTGGGAGAGGATAAACGTAAGCGTAAACGTGGTCATGCTTACGGATTAGGTCCCGGCCCTTCAAATACTCTTCCCCCTAAAGCTGAGAAAATTGTATTGGAAGCTAAAGCTGAGGTGCTCAAGATGAAAGAGAAAATGGTGGCAGTAGAACAAACTTGTGCACAGATGGCATCTCAAATGGCGGCTATGATGTCGATGATGCAGAAAAATTATGCCGCTACTAACACGCCCAATTTAGATGCATCAGTACATCCTGAGGAATCGGAGGATGTATCTGCTTCTCGCAATGGTTTCCAAACTCTGAAGGTGAAGCTTTTAACTTTCTTCTATACCTCTCTTTTTGTGTTTTTTCTCGAATCATTCTTTTCTTTACGTGTCTAGCTATTATAACTATAATTACCTTCACATAATTCAGAGTTCTGCAACAAAGGCCGGAAAGAAGCATAATGCTGGTGAGGTAAACTCTATCTCTTTATCTAATTGGTACTTTTCCCTTCTTACTGAAGATATTAGGTTATATCTAATCAGAATTTTGTTTTCAACAGGTAGCACGTAGAAAAACGTGATGCTGGGGTAATTGCTCTCTGTGGTTGGTTGTTTTACTCGAGCCCAGATATACGAGTTATTTGTGTATGTAAATATCATCTTCCATAAATTCAGTGCAATATTCAGTCTGAACCGGGAAACCAATTTTAAGTTGTGTTACTTGTTACAGCTAGTATGTTGAAATCGTTATATGTAGAGTGGAAAAATGTTATACTCCGTATCATCAGCTGAGATATCATATTAGTGCATTGGGTGAAACAATGGTGTGTCAACAACTACACTTTGAGAGACAGTGCACCCACAGATTCTCTTGTAGCAAATATATAACTATCATGTTTATTAGCATTAGGATCAAATATGTTCAATGTTTTAAATCTGTGGAAGTGACCTTTTTCAATTGAATCTTATATGTTTGTGGAAATATCTGCACGATATAGGAATTAGTGAGTTTTTATGATAGAAATAAGTAATGATCATCTGTCAGGCGTGTTTCCTATCACGACGAACCACCTTGAAATATGGATCACAATCCATGTCTACGTTAAACTGTGTACTTTTTAAACAGAGTAAACTACACATAATTTATGTCATCTCAGGTTCTTGACTAATTAAATATATGAGCAATTAATTTAGTACATTTTTTAAATTTATATTTTAAAACCGCATTTTCAGAAAATGTTTCAAGGCACTTGTTTAGTGATTTTGTGTGATTCTTTCTACTCTTCTCCTATAAGAAAGTCGGAATCATCAATATTTTTCTTCAATTGCAGGACGTGGTCCTCTTTTTTTTTTTTTTTTTTAATACTAACAAGACGTCCGAACATCATGAAAGATCGAAAGAACTAAAACAACCAAGAAAAAAAGGGAAGGGCGAAGATAAAGCACACTAATTAATCATCATTACTAATAATGATTGGCTCTTTTCTTATTTTATTTAGGTCATTAACATTAAAATTGACAAGAGTTGATGTTTACATATTTTTTATATTATTTTATATAAGAGCATCTCCAATAGTGTTGTTATCTCTATTGTTAACTAAAATAGTTAGCTAACAATGCATTTTTTTATCTGCATTAGTTCCAATAGTGTTTTTAATGTTTGTAACTGCTGACATGGCAAACACAGTCCACAATTAACATTATTATCTCCTATAAATTCTTCCCATAAGAATAGTGACCAGTAAAATAAAAGATAAATTGTTAATTAAAAATTGATTACATTGTTAACGTGAAACTAATATGTTTATTAAATTTAAAATGCACGTGTCCTTTAACATCTTCTTAAACGATGATGTGTCACTATTTAACATTAAAAAGTTAACAAAACCTATTATGGATGCTTTTAGAAGTCCGTATTTTCATTTTTTTCAATTACAATTAAAATGTACTGATGTGGCAATGCATTATCATCGAATGTCGTTGAACACCAAATAATAAAATGGAAAATGAGAAAAGAGTGGTAGCATCATGGCATACGTAAATATTTTTTATAAAACACTTAGCTCCAAGTTTATTGTTAAAAGTATAAAATTTCATACAAAAATATAATGTATCCTTATTAAATGATGTCAAGTTTGTGAAACAACTCAGCAATGTGGTCTCATGCTTCTCAATATCGAGTCCAAATCTTCTACCCCATTTCTCTACCCCTTTCGTGCCCCCTTCCTTATTTTATCAAAAAAAAAATTCTAAAAAACTTGAAAAAAATTGTACAATTACTATAATACATGTATCGATACATTCCAATAATTATTTTTAAAAGAAAACCAATACAAAATTTATTTTGGAATAAATGTATAAATTAGTGTAAATTAAACATTGAATATTAAAAAAATTGTCTAAAACAATATTATGTTCAAATGTTTTAAAATTTGAATACAATATAATATAAAAGTTTATAAAGTTGCGGTATAAGTTGTGAAAATTTAAAATTTGAATGAAAATAAGCAAGGGGACACGGAAGGGGATAGAGAATATGGATAAAAGATTTGGACTCATCAATACCTGTCTATCTGCTCTCTCTTTCATTATGTTGCGAGTGGTGACCCCAATTCTAAAATCCACGCACATAGAACTCTCTCCTCCCCCTCCACTCAACCCTCCAAAACAATTGTCCAAGATCACTAGACCGAGCATCATGGGCGGAAACAACATGATTTTTTTGAATACGGCAGTGTAAAAAATATTTCGAAAAAAGATAAAATAAATAGGATCTAATAAAAAAAAAATATGTTTAACATACCATAAAATAAATATGAAGTTAACACAAAAGGTATTGGGTAATAAAATATTTTTTTTAGTAATCTTGTTTGGGAAAATACAATTGTCATTTACGAAATTTGATAATTTTAAGGTAAAAAAAAAATAAAAAATTAGAAAAAAACGGCTAACATGATTTCAACTGCTAAACTTGAACTATCTTACAACTAATTTTACCACTACACCAACAACTCTTTTGTTTAATTAGAATTAGGGGACCATCAATGTATATATCTTAAAAAAATTTAAATTACACATATAAAAAATAACTTAAAATCGCCGTTGGGGTGACCACGACCACCCCCTGGGTCCGCCCCTGCTGAGCACGTGACATGCATAGTCATACTTCAAAGTTTGGGAAATTTATAGGAGCGGGCTCTGGTTGCGATTCTAAAACACGTTTTTTGAAAATTTAAATCGCTCTTTACAAAAAAATTACGTTTAATCATCATTAAATAAATAAAAAAAAACCTTTTACCAAAAAAGAACAAAACCTTCAGACTAAACAAACAAAATATGATCATATAAGATCATGACAATAAAATAAAATAAAAATAAACTTGTATATGAGTCAATTTAAGGCATCGATTTTAGGACTAGTTATTTCCTTTCCAAATTAAGGGTCAAGACCTTAATGTTGGAGGTGAAGGATTTCAAATTTAAAGTTTATATATATATATATATTGATAAAACCATAACTTTGGTCGGTGGCATTAGCCTTTTCAACAAGAATATAATATAAAAAATAGGACAAATAATGAACACTTCTTTATTCTTATTATGCTCGGTGATACAACTTCTCGGAATACAATTTTCTATTCGTACTTGTGCTCGGTTTTACAACTTTCTCTTATGATCTTAATCTTTCTTCGATCTCTATGCTCGTTTCTTGATCTGCTCGGTTTGCTTCTTGATGTGATAGGCTTTGATGAGTTTCTCTCTTTTCTCTACTTCTCTCTTATATTTTTTGGATCGATTTTCTGGTCCTTTTTTAAGAGGGGGGGGGGGGGGGGGGGGGGGTAGTTGGCTATTTATAGGCAACTATGTCTTTTAGGATGTTGACAAATGTCCTCATCTCTGGGGATGTTTCAGACATGGGTCCCCAGCTAAGTGGGATTGGGCTTTTAGTAAAGGTGTGATAACCCAAAAAGCATTGGATACCCCGTTATGATATATGGGCTGATTAATACCCGAATAGAATATTCGGGTCTAATTTTTATGTTCTATCAAGTGCTCCTTGACTTCCTCGGTGTGGTTTCCACGTCGAGGGAGTCATGATTGGTCTGTCGAAGAGATTACTTCGGTTTAGCTGTTCCCTATGTTTCATTCGACAAATGCCGCTATTTATAACTGCTCATTGGGACCCATTTACTGTCTTGGGAACTTGCAAACTTGCTATTTAACTTTGATATGACCCTTGGTATCTGTGTTCGAGGAAACCCTTGACATTTCCAAAAATCACCTTATTATAAAAAAGGAATACCCTTCCCACAATTACTTATTCCATCACCACCTTGCTTGTGACTTAATGGCTTCTCCCCCTGATTCTATTGGCGATAATTCTTCAGATTATGTTGCTTATTTAGAGAATGAAGTCAAGAAACTCGGGTCATGAAAAAGAAGCTGGCGGACGTGACCAAAAGGTTGTCTGATATGGACGCGGCTCATCACTTGACGATGGCCGACCTGGATTGGGCCTTTGAACGTATAAAAAGGCTCGAGGCTTCCCTGGCTAAGGAAAAGGCAGCAAAGAGGGCCTACAAGCGCTTTTAAGGAGCTGCATGATCGGTCCAAGCCGGGGTCGGATGATGATGAAGCAGGCTCTTCCTCGGAATAATTAACTTTTGCGATTTCTTTTGTATTGGATATCCTTACCCATTTGTAATCGTATTATTGAAAATATTAATAAAATATTTCCTATTTTCATTAATACCCAGTCTGTTTATTTCTTTAATACCTCATTGAATGACTCAATTGGACTTGAACTGTAGATGGTTAGCCGTAAATATCTTTGGGAAGTTCAACAGGGTTAGTCTTTTTTCGAGGTGACCTTTGATCTTCTCCATTTGTCCAATAAAAAGAGGGCTTCACCTTTCTCATAATCCATCAACTACTTTTTAACATCTGTCTAGTAAAATCATGGCCTCTCCTAATGGTCCTGCTGCTGACGACTCTTCTGCCTATATTGCTTATTTAGAGCGCAAGCTTAAGAGAGCTCGTATTGTGAAGAAGAAGTTTGCTATCATGGCCAGAGAACTTCTTGAGGTCAAGAAAATGCTCTCTGACCTGGATGCATCCCATCACGCAACTATGGCTGCTCGGGATTGAGCATACGATCGAATAGACAGGCTCGAGGCTTCTCGGGATAAGCATAAGTCGGCTAAAAGGGCCTATAAGCTTGCCTTCAAGGAGCTACATGCTCGACTGAAGAAGAGGGCGGACAATGTTGAAGCAAGCTCTTCTACTGGATAGTTTAGCTTTTGTAGTTTTCTTTTCTTTCTTTTCTGTTGGGTTTCATCACCAAGTTGTAACTGAACTATTGAAATTAATAAAATAATCCCTTGTTCTCATTCTTGTTTGTGTACCTTCCCAATACTTATTGAATGATGTAATTGGACTTGAATCGTGGCTAATTGGGCATTAAATGTCTTTCTTCGAGATGACCTCTGATATTCCCCGTTACTTCTTCCTATAAAAGGGGGCTGTATATGTCTTTTTGTATAATTTTCCTAATGAATCAAATGGCTTCTCCTCGTGAAAATAGTGGTGACAATCTTCCCGAATATGTTGCCCATCTAGAGGAGGAGGTTAGGAAGGCTCGTATCCTCGAAAGGAGGGTGGCCTCTTTAACCATGGAGGCTCGCCGAGCTGCTGAGATGGACGAGCGCTTGGAGGCCATGGAGAATGAATATCAGAGGTCTCTGATCGATAACATTTGGGCGCGTGCTCGGATCAAAGAACTTGAAGCCTCAAGAGATAGACACATTGCTTCCAAGAGGGCTTACAAACTGGCCCTTAAGGAAGTGTATGCTCGTTCGAAGAGGAAACCGAGTGACGAAGCCGGCCCTTCTACGAAATGATTCTTTTTTCTTTTTATTGTATTTCCATTACGTTGACTGCCTCTTCTGTAGTGAAGTTTCAATCAATCAAAAAGAGACTTCTTTTTCTTGTTTTTGTCTGAATTATTCTTCCAATGCAATTAATTTTGACTGCGCGTGCTTGTGGCTTCATTAATGACTTTTCTTGGGCCTGGCGCTTGACCTTATCCACTGAATCTTCTAAATCTTTGTATCTAGGAATTAATGGGATTTCTTGAGTCATGTGCACAAATCTTATCCTTTCTCTCTTAACACTGTTGCACTTCCCTCTTTGAATGCTAGTGTTAATGACACGTGTAGAAGTCTTTTCGAAATTTGCCCTCTTTAAATACTGGTCTGAACCCAAGCGTTTCTTCTCAACAGGCGCACCTTTTCAATTACCCATGTTTTCCAGCGTCTTTTGACGAACGGTTGCAATTTCCTACATTAATCCTTCCTTAATTTATCTATAAATACCTTCTTAAGATATGGATTTCTTCACAATCTCCCCCTTATCTCTCTTCATTATATACAGAATTTTATCTTATAACTTCCTAAAAATGGAAGGTTCTTCAACCAAATCTGCATTGGTTTTGCAAGTGGAGGCTTTTGAAGCCTCATATGGCCATGCACTAAAGCTGTTGAAGGATGCTGAAGAGGAGTTAAAGGTGATGCGTTATCACCATACCGAGATGGTTCGGGAATTAACTTGGCTAAGGTCCGAGCTGGATTATTGCCGATGTGCTCGTCGGGCTCTAGTCAAAGAGAATGAGCTGCTGAGGGGGAACCCGATGCTTCGAGATAAGGATGTCTCTGCCGGGCCCTCTCATCGATACCGATCGACTTCCCCCTAGCCTCACCTTTTCTCTTTTCTTTTAATTTATTTTTTCAATTTTCTTCATTTCTTCATCTTTTCTTATCTCTTTTTCTTTTTCTTCTGCGCCTCCTCTTTCTTTTTTTTCATCTTCTATCCCATCACTCTTTTCTTCTTCATTTTCTTGCACTCTTCTTCTTTTCTGTTTAATACTTTGTTCTCTTTCTTATGTTTTTTTTCTTCGCATTTTTCCTTTTTTTTTTTTTTCAACCACTATGATGTAACAATCAACCCTGAGTTCTTCGGGTTTGTTTGTTATTTTCATTTGCCTCTTCTTTCTTTATTTTTCACTTCTTCTTTATGTTCCTCTTCATCTTTTTCTTCCTCTTCCCCATCGTCGCCTGTTCGCTCCTCGCGTCAGCTGGATTTGCTGATATAGTCGATCTGTTTTGGCTATGTTATCTCCTGATGTAATAGATTTTTTTTGTTGTTGTTGGCCTCTGATGTAATTGACCTCTATGTAATAGATTTCCTTTTGATGTCGTCCTCCGATGTAATGAACAGTGATGTATCCCATCTTTATTAATGAAAATTTTCTTTGTCCCTGTATATTGCACTTCTTTTTATGTTGCATTTGTGGTTTGTCTTTTTCTGGAATGTAGGCTTATTCGATTGTCTTCTCTTTTTTATTTCTTACTGTACCGGTGCCATGTGACATATGAGACATGGCAGGCTGGTCAAACAAGCATGTTCCCAAGCATTGTCAGACAATACCATATTATCTTTGCTCTATAAATACTCTTCAACCTTTCTTCAGAATATATCTTTTTTCATACTGTGTTGGCTTTTCTTTCATCTCTCATCTCCTTCTGTATAAAAATAACTTTTCCTAATGTCTGAGCCCGTGGTGAGATATCATGCTCAGATGAAGGACTTGGATGCTGAGGTATCTCGGGTCCGTCATAGAATGGCTAAGCTTGAGAAAGAGTACGGTGTCCTGGCTTTGAGTTTGTACAACTCACACCCCGAGGAGACAATTAAATGGACCGAGATTTCGACCTTGGGTCGTGAACTTGACCACCTATTGGTGCGTAGGAACACTCTGGCCAACTCCTGGTATGAAGCCGAGGAGATTTGGGATCATGCTCAGAATGAGTTTGATAACTCCCCTCAAGGCCTCGCTAGTATGACCGTTACAAATGCTCGGCTTAAAGAACAAGTTACTGCCCTTATTGGCGAGAATGCATACCTTGCCCAGGAGAATGAATGCTTGGTCGTTGTGAACGACTCATATAAAGCTCGGTTAGCTAGCTCTGCTCGGGAGACTGCCTCTCGGTCTGGCAGTTCTGGTGTCCCGCCCACTGATCCTTGATTAGATTAGTCTATTTTTCTGATGTATTTTCCGTTTTGGAACTTGTATTTGAACAGTTGTATCTTTTCGTATTTCGTGCCTTTGTCTTGTGAACCGTTGCAACGCCTCGTACTTTGTGCCTTTTCGTTTTTTGTACCCTTGAATTTCTTTATAAATGCTCCCTATTGCCTGTACTTCATTATCCAATCTCCTTTTCTCTCTCTTGTTTCTTCTAACTTGCTTTTGTTTGAGATGGCTCTCATCACTAGATCTGCCTCCAAAAAGAAAGCCCTTCTGGAAGAGGAGCCTACCTTCTTGCTACCCCGTCCCCCTGGTTTCGGGGAAGAGAATTTAACTCCTCTTCAGTTAAAATAAATTGAGATGTCATGGCTGAAGCATGATCTTAAGTGTGCTCAGACCGAAATGAGGCGGTTCAAACAGTATTGGCAGGAGGAGAGCGCTGCTCGTTTTGAAGCCGAGCAGAAGTGCAAGTCTCAATCTCATGCTCTTAAACAAGTGGAGATTGGCATTTCTCATTTGATTAGGGAAAAAGAGCGTCTGGAGGAGCTCTTGGCGAAGAAGGATGCCGACATGGGGGGTAGTTCGAAGAAGTAGGATGGGTGTATTTCTTGTAAACTTTTCTTTTCCTGTTGTATTGTTTGTTTGTATCCCCCTTTGTGGATGAATAAAACTTCTGCTTTGCAACTTGATCCTGTCTATTTTATTTTGTATTTGCTTTGCCTTTATGTTGATGTCTCTCAAATACCGGACACCGAGCAAAGTACACAGTGGTTATCCCCCCGAAGAGCGTTGTTAGACTGGACGCTTAAATGCCGTCGAGCTAGGAACGGTCTCCGTCCACCTTGTTCGGTGTGCCATTTGTTCGGGTAAGAAATGGTGGGGCGTGGAGAAACTTAATTGGGGGACATCCTCGGTGTGGTAATAGTGGTAGCGTATGTTGGAAGCTTTTCATGGTGGGGTCCACTGGCCGTATATTTAGGTGTAATGATGTGAACTGCCTTGGGTAGTGGGATACACTATCTGACGTGGCAAGATCTGGAGCCTTGATTTGCTGACATAGCAGCAGTTGGGGACTTTTCTGTGGTTGGAAAAAAGGTGAACCTCTGTCACACGAAAAGGCGGTTATTATTTTATTCTTTTTGTAGTTCCACTCCTTTTAACTGTGCCAAGTAATCCCTTTAGTTTTTACCTCATAATTTGCTGAAAAAATATCTCTTATCTTCTCTCTCTAGGGTTTGTTCTTCCCGCCAAAAAATTTTCTGCCTCTCTATCTAGGGTTTCTCCTGACTGTTGAGAGATTTGCTGCTACTTTCTCCTTCGTGCTCTCGAATATGACTGTAAGTGTTTTCGAAATATCTGTATTTGATTTGTTGTTGTGGTCATGTATGTGGCGTTGATATATGGTCGTGTTTGCCTATATATGTCTATTTAGGAGGTTGATTGGTAGTTTTTCTTCATGTATAGGATTTTTGTTGCATCGGAAAACTTTTGGGTTTCTGGTAATTGAGGGGGGGGGGGGAGGGGCTCTCATCGTGTGATTTGTGTTTGGTTAGTATATTGATGAAGTGTTTATGATGTTTAGATAGGAAATTCTGAGCCAATGCCTGGCCCAAGTTGGCCCATTTGTGGAGGAAGATTTTAAGAGGTCGGCCGGAATACCCGCCGACATACGTATTCGGCTACCCGTCTCGGATGAGGAGGTGATGGGTGTTGTTCCTGCCGGCGAGGTAGCTGTGCGCTCATCGGCATTCTTTACCGAGGGTCTTCGACTTCCTTTCACCGAGTGGATGGCTTCGTTCTTTGAGGCCGTCTAGATTGCTCCGGCCCAATTGGCCCTGAACGGCTACCGTACCCTGAACGGTATTCAAAGGTTGTCGGAATTTTCTGGGATACATGTCGAACTGAAAGATCTGTTCGGAGTCTACAATTTGAGTTTTGAGCGTCGTAGCTTGTACTTGAAGACATTGCGCTCTTTCTCTTCGCTTGTCATCGGTCTTCCCGATACGAACAAAGAGCATAACCTTGGCATCGTTATTGCTTCTGGAGAATGAGGTTGTGCTGGGCACCAGATTCCGGGACCTGCCACGACGGCTCCCGATATTCCAGACCTAGGTGCTCCTAATGTTGAAGCGCTGTTAGCTCTTTGAAACTGGTGGGGGCCTGGACCGACGAAGGATCCGGCGAGCCGTACTGCTCCCATGTTGTTAGGTTACCCTGCGGGGCCGGTGACCAAGGGCAATCCTGCACCCGAGATTCCCCTAGAGACTTAGGAGGACTTCCTCAAAATTGTTAAGGCGCGCAACGCTTCTCGGGGAGGGAGAAGGCCTGTTCGTACTAAGCGCCAAACATCGGACCCCGCTGTTGGTACCCCGAAGAGGGCTAAAGGGGCTGAGACCTCAGTTAATGAGGAGGTTGCTGATGCTGGCATGGGTGTGGAGGTGGTTGCTTCGTCCCAGGGTGATACCACCGAGGGGGCTTCTACTCATGCCGATGTACGTGTATATTTTTTGTGTGAATTGTTTGTCTTTTAATTCTCTTGTTCGTCGCTTTACTTGTCATCCTGTTTCAGCTACCGACTTCTTCATTGGTTACCCTTGCTCTTGCCCGGTCTATGGGTATTATTGTGTTTCAGGGGTCGTTCGACAACATATTCGGACATATCAACCTCCTGGTGAACATGGGCGAGGATACGATGACCCTGCCTGTCATTTTGCCTATCCGTACCGAGGACCCGATAGACCTGCCTGTTTGCTCGCCCATCCGTACTGAGGAGGTGATCGAGCATAGGGCCCCTGAGACCGGTCCTTCGGAGAAGGATGTGAGGGAGGAAGTGGAGGTGGAAGCCGGCAAAGAGACTGCCGTGGAGGTTATGGTGGGTGGCGAGGATGAGGTTCTCGAGGGATCTGAAAAGGTGTTGGTGGACGGGGTTGCAATGACCCGTTACATTGATCGGTGTGGGGGTGAACTGTTGGAGCAACCCCGAGTTTTGAGGATGGGGTATACTGCTCTTAAGCCCCTCGTCGTCAAGGATGTAGAGAAAATAGCTGCTTGGCCTGTAATGTTGGTTATAGAGCAGGCCAGCACTGATGCGCTTCGGGTATGTTGCGCACGTATTTTGTTATATAGGTCGTGATGCTCTTATTTTGGCTGGTGTCTGATGTTTCCAAATACAGGTTTTTGTAGATATCGTGGTGTTAAGGGATCAGCTGTCAGCACTAGAAGCTGAGAAAGAGAAGCTGGTGGCCGAAAATAAGGCAATGGCCAAGGATAAAGCTCAGAAAGTGAAGTTGGTCTCTGAGCTAGAGGCGGAGAAAAAGAAGCTGATGGCCGAAAGTAAAACAATGGCCGAGGAGAAAGCCCAGATGGCTAAGTTGGCCTCTGATTATGATAAATTGGTGGGAGACAACTTACGCCTGACCGAGGAAGTCGAGAAGTTGGGGGCCGAGAAAGAGCATTTGGTCGAAAAATACGACCTACTGGAGGCCGATAACTTGCTCATGGCAGAGGATGTGGAGGCCGGAACATCGGAGGTTGCTGCTCTGAAAGTAGCGTAAGCAGATGAACGGACAAAGTTTGCAATGGTTGCCAACTTTTCCATCTTTTGCGCCCATGTTCGAGCTCTAAACTTCGCTAAGGTACCACTGTCGGACCGGGCGTGGTCGGAATTGGTGTATCCCTGTCCGCAAGGTGCACCTCCTAAGCCTCTAGATTGGGCCAATCTTCGGGATGAGGAGCTCCCACGGCTACCGGGGCATACTATATCAACGGCGCTCCGTCCCCATTCCGGGTCGGTTCCCTCGACTCCTCGGTCTGCTGCTGTTACTCCCCCACCCGCATCCCCTCAGGTGGAGCCTTGACCATTTACTTGCGGTATTTTCTATGTAGCTTAGTGTAAAGTCTTTTGGTACCCGAATTGTGGGTTTCTTTTGTAACTAGAAAGATATTCTTTTGGGAAGTGATAATATAGGTACTACGTTTTCTTTCTGATTGGTTGTTCTTGTCAATTTCCTTGTTTGTGGGTCGTCGTCTTTTGAAGGATGTAAAAAAAAAAACAATCTTGTCAGGTACCTGTTATCCCCCTTGCCATGGTGGTTTGGGCGTCGCCCAGTCGTAGAGTACATGATACTGTTATAGGTGGTTCAGAAGGGTCTAAAGCGTCGCTAACTGCTGAACTGACTTCTGCTCGTCGCGAAATTGAGAATTTGAATATTCATATTTCAAACTTATCGACGCGGTTACGCGATCTGGGAGAGAAGTTCAGTAAGAAGACCGCCCGCTATACAGTAAACAAGGGTAAGGCCAAAGAGCTTCTTGGGGCACTTCGGCGTTCTAGTGATGACGCCCGGGTGCGGGTGACGAGCTTGAACTTGGTGTTAGGGGCTGTTTTTGAAGACCCGGACCTGTTACTATCCTTCGCTAAAGCATATTGGGCCCGAGGCCACGCATTAGAGGTGCTCGAGCATGTAAAAGGGATGCGTGGTGTTGCCCGGGCAGAGCGCATGGTTGATGCTATGGCCGGGGTAACTGAGACCACGGCTACCTTGAACCGAGTGGATGCGGTCGTGCAGGAACGTTTGGGGTCGCAAATTGTATCGTTGCGAGATATTCATTTCATTGATGCCGTGGAGACCTCAGCGTCTGTTGATGGGTTATCGGATTAATGATTGAGTAGCTTGTTTTGTCATTTTACTTATAGCTTGTATAAAAATCTTCATTTTTTTCCTTCCCTGTCTTTTCTTTATTTGCGGACGAATATTCATTTCTTCCCTTCTTCCCCATTTTTTTTTTATAGGCACATGCTACTACGTCGCACCAGGCTGTTTCTCCATGCCTAGTTAGTCCGGGGCCAGGACCTACTGGTGCTGCCCGGGATGAGGTCTCCTCTGGTGCGGCCAGTGAAGTGCATGCCCATTGGCCTTACATAGTTTTAATGGGAAAAAACGTCAAGTTTCTCGATCAGTGTGCCCGACTTAGGGCCAAGTTGAAAACCCAAGCGTCCTCTTTCCGGGAATATGTTCGTCGTGCCGAGCATGTTGTTGAGGTTCAGGAGCGTCGTTTAGATCGATATTGGCGTGTAAAGCAAAAATACCTCGGTAAACTAAAATCGTTGGTAACCCAAGCCAATACGTTGGTGAAGTATTTCCGTCTGTCCCGATCCAGATACGATGCTTCTGCGGCTATGTTCGAAGCTCGTAAGCTTCCCTTCGATGATGCTCGCTATAAAGCGGCCTCGGATGCTCACGAGATCGCTAAAGGAGCCGAGTTCTCCGCGCGGCTTAAGACGCTAACATGCGTTGGTGCTCATACGACCAACTTTGATGCCCTCATTTCTGAGGAGCGTTTTGATGGCGAGAAGACCGATGGGGATACGGCGACGGATGACGAAGAGGTCAAGCTCGGTCAATTGCCGTCGTGCTCCTCATGTAGTAGTTCTTAAATCAATCTCTTTATTGTTGGTTGTACCTTGTTGCCTCCGTAATGCGGGCGAGGACTATTTGCTTTATTTCTTTATTCATGTATTGGATCTTTTTATTGTCATGTCGCTATTTCCTTGATGAGATTGCTTTTCCTTTGTTTTCTGTGCTTGGTACTTGGTCGCCTTCGTTTTATTGTCGTGTTGCTATTTCCTTTGATTCCTGAATTATTCTTCTAGTTTCTTTACTGCCTTCAATCCTTGCTCATTGGATCAGTTGGTACCTGCATATACTTGAGTATTCCTAGGCATTCTTTTAGACACACCATGTTGGGAATTTCATAGTATTCCTAGGCACTCAGGCCGTTTGGGAATTTCATAGTATTCATAGGCACTCAGGCCGTTTGGGAATTTCATAGTATTTCTAGGCACTCAGGCCGTTTGGGAATTTCATAGTATTCCTAGGCACTCAGGCCGTTTGGGAATTTCATAGTATTCCTAGGCACTCAGGCCGTTTGGGAATTTCATAGTATTCCTAGGCACTCAGGCCGTTTGGGAATTTCAGCTGCACTCGTTAGACAACATGCTAAGATAATTTATTTATTCAAAAGACAATGTCATTAAGCAGGAGAGGTAAGGTGGCACCTGTATTTGTACTGATAAGATAGCCTATACGTAGTACTTCTTTAGGTTAGCCACATTCCAAGAATTTTTCTCCCCTCTGCTATTTTCGAACAGAACGCTTTTGAGTTTGTAGGTAACCGGGCTTGTTCTTTTGACGATCTCGTATGGTCCTTCCCAGGTGGGGCTCAGTTTGCCATGTATTTCATTGCAGGTTTAGACCGTTACACGTCGCAGAACCAGTTCTCCTATCATGAATTCTTTGGACCCTCTTACTCTCTCGTCATAAGTTTGCTTCACACTTTGTTGGTATTTCGCTAGGGTAAGGGATGCTATCTCTCGTTTCTCGTCTAGCATGTCGAGTTCTTCTCTCATTCTTTGTTCGTTGTTTCCCTGCTCGACTAAGGTCGTTCGTAGTGTGGGTAGCCCGATTTCTGTTGGTATGACGGCCTTGACGCCGTATGCTAAGCTGAACAGGGTTTCCTTGGTGCCCGTCTTCGGTGTAGTTCGGCACGACCATAAGACGTTGAGTAGCCGCTCGGGCCATCTCCCCTTTGCTTGTTCAAGGGTTGTCTTGATGCCGTCTAGTATTGTTCGGTTTGACACTTCAGCTTGTCCGTTACCCTGTGGGTATGTCGGCGTCGAGTAGAATTTCCAGATACCTAGTTCTTCATAACAGAGATGTAGATTAGCATCTTTGAACTGGGTTCCATTGTCAGCGACAATAGCCTACGGTATACCAAACCTGGTGATGATGTACTCCCAGATGAATTGTTTGACGTTGCTGGCTTTGATTTCTCGGAGGAGTTTAGCTTTGACCCATTTGGTGAAATAATCCGTCGCAACAATCAGATATTCCACACTGCCAGGTGCTTTTGGGAGTTTACCGACCAAATCAATTGCCCATTGTGCAAACGGCCACGGAGCCGATACTGGGGACATCAGAGACGATGGGAGCCGTGGTATTTTGGCGAATTGTTGGCACTTGTCGCAACTTTGGACATATACATCGGTGTCTCGCTTGATATAGGGCCACCAATATCCTTGTGTGATTGCTTTGTTGGCAAGGGACCGCCCTTTGATGTGTGCTCCGCAGGATCCTTCGTGGATTTCCTCCAATACTAGCAGTTGCAGCTCGGGCCGGACGCACAGTAGGTGGGGTCCTCGGTAACTGGATTTGTATACTTTGTCGTCCTCGGATAGCCAGAACCGAGGTGCTTTTCTCGTAATTTTGAACGCCTTTATCTTGTCCGCCGGAAGCGACCCGTCTCGTAGATAGCGACTCATGTCATCCATCCACCCTAGCTCGTATTGGATTGACGTTACTCGGTCTATTCTTCTGGTGATACTCGGGGCTTCCAGAAGTTCCACTGTGATTGACCGAGTGTCGGTTAATGTTAATGTCGAGGCTAGGGTTGCCAAGGCGTCGGCATGTGCATTTTCGGTACGATTGATTCTTATTAATTCGCACTGTTCGAAGGTGGCCATCAAGCTTTGGACTCTCTCCTGGTAGAGAATCATTCTGTCATTTTTTTCTTGGTACTCGCCGATGGCTTGATTTACGATCAGGATGGAGTCTGAACTCGCAGTTAAGTGGGAGCATCCTAGCGATCGGGCAATGAGCATACCGTTTATCATGGCTTCGTATTCCGCCTCATTGTTGGTAGCTCGGAAGCCCAGTTTGATGTTTTTCTCTATGATCGCTCCCTCGCTAGACTTAAGGACTATCCCTGCTCTTGATCCGTCCTTGGTGGCTGATCCATCGACATGTATTTGCCAGTGTGATTGTGGGGATATAGCTAACGGCTCGTCATACCCTTCGGTGAACTCTGCGACGAAATCGGCCAAGACTTGTCCCTTTATGGCATGTCGGGGTGCGAATTCGATATGAAATTGGGATAGTTCGACCCCCCATGTGGCCACTCGGCCACTGATGTCCGTCCGTAGAAGGGACTCCTTGATGTGGAATTTCTTGTATACTTGGACCTGGTGAGCTATAAAATAGTGCGGCAATTTCCTGGTGGCAACGACCAATGCCAAGCATAGCTTTTCCAACGGCAGGTATCGGGTTTCGGCCTCAACCAGAGTTTTGCTAACGAAGTAGATCGGAAATTGTTCGTGACCTTCTTCTCTTAGGATGACTGCGCTCACAGCTGTAGTGGAAACTGCTAGGTAGCATGCCAGAACATCTCCTTTATTCGGCCTCACTAGCAGTGGCAGCGTCCTTAAGTATTCCTTGAGGTTGTTAAATGAAGCTTCACATTCCGGGTCCCACACGAATTTTCTTTCTTTCTTGAGCGATTCAAAAAATGGCCGTCCCTTGTTCGTGGATCAGCTGATGAACCTGCTCAGTGCGGCCATCATTCCCGTGAGCTCTTGCACCTGCTTCTTATTCTTGGGTGCTGCCAGGTTCCGTAGAGCTGTGATCTGAGCGGGATTAGCTTCTATTCCTCGTCGGTTGACCATATGCCCCAAAAATTTCTCTTTACTAATACCAAACGCGCATTTGCTTGCATTGAGCTTCAGTTTGTGCTAGCCCAAAGTTCAGAAGACGTCTCTAATGTCTTGGAGGTGGGATGTGGCCTTTTTTCTTTTGATGACCATGTCGTCTATGTATACCTCCATGGTTTTCCCTATATGCTCTCGGCATACCTTCGTTATCATCCTTTGGTATGTTGCTCCCGCGTTGAGTAAGCCGAACGGCATTACCGTATAGCAATAGTTTCCCAAAGGCGATATAAACGACGTCTTTTCTTGATCCTCGTGGGCGAGGGGGATTTGGTGGTACCCTGAGTATGCGTCAAGGAAGGTCATCCGTTCTGCTCCCGCGGTGGCATCCACCAGTTGATCAATCCTTTGAAGGGGAAAACGGTCCCTCGGGCAGGCTTTGTTAAGATTGGTGAAGTCTATACAGACTCTCTCCTTTCCGTTCTTCTTAGGAACGACGACCGGATTGGATAACCACTTTGGATAGAAGACCTCCCTTATGGCTCCGGCTTCCAATAGCTTTTGGACTTCAGCAATTATAGCCGCTCTGTGCTGGACAGATACTTTTCTGCTCCTCTGAGCTATTGGCTTGTACTCGGCGTTAACGCTGAGGTGGTGACATGCCGTATTAGGGTCTAGGCCCGGCATGTCTTTGGGACTCCAGGCAAATTTTTCGATATTGTTGAAGAGGAACGCTTCTAACTCCTCGGATTCCTCTTTAGGAAGGCTATCGCCGATGAGGAAGTAATACTCCTCGTCTATATCCGGAATGTACATCTTCCTAAGCTTCTCTCCTACTTGTTCTTCAACAACCCTTTCGGTTTTGGCTATTTGGTTGATTAGCTTTTTCGTGCTGGTGGGTTGTTCAACAACGACCAGCTGCTTTTTGAGAGCCGCAGTTATGTCTTCACAGCGTCTGAAATCCTCTTGGCATCCCCTGACTGTCTCGATCTCTCCCCTACCATTTGGGTATTTCACTTTTTGGTGGTAGGTAGACGGTATGGCTCTCATGGCATGCAGCCATGGTCGACCCAAGATGGCATTGTGGCCGGAGTTGTCGTTGACCACTAGGAACTCCACGGGAACTGACACGGATCCAGTCGTAACACTAAGGACGATCTTTCCCAACGGTCTTGTCGTCTCGGAGATGAACCCGATCAGTGTGACGTCAGTCGGCTGTAAGTCTTGGGGCTTGAGCTCCATCTTGTCGAAGAGCTCTTTATACATGATATCACAAGAGGCTCCTTGGTCGACAAGCACCCTGCTGACCGTGTCAAGGCCGATTTGAACACGGAGGTTAATGGCGTCCCCGTGGGGGTATATCACCCCTTCTTCGTCTAGGTCTGAGAAGGAAATGGGCGGATGTCGTCGGGGTGTGCATTGCCTTTTAGAAGTCGACTCCTGTGATGCCTTGGCTACTTGGCCAAAGTGCGCCAGTTGTCGTTGTCTTGATCGTTCCCCACCCGTGCCCTTGGGTCGTGACATATGAACGACGTTGATTGTTTTGCCTTGCCGGTCGTCGGCTCCCTCGATGGCCAGTTGTTTGCCTTTATTCCCAGTGCCTTTGATGAACTTGGTTAAGTAGCCCGCATCGCCCCACAGGTTCATTTTCCATCGCAGATTACGGCAATGCTCAGTGAGATGGTTGTGATCTTCATGATATGCGCAGAAGAGCTTGGAATCTCTCAGATTGGGGGGAGTAGCGATTGGTTGTGGTCAGGAATAGCAACTTTACCTGCATATATCCTTACGGATATCTTCAGCAGACAGGTTGAAAGTGTATCTCAGCTCGACCGGTTCGAAGGTGTTTCGGCGCTCCCTCTCTTGGAACCGACCTTGTTGAAGCGGTTTGGGGGGCATTGGGTAGGTGAGCTGGAGTGGTTTATGTTCATTGATCGGTGTTGGGTATGCGATCTGGAGTGGTTTGGGCTCAGGTTCTCGTTGTCGCTCTACCCTCCTAGGGACCTCGGGACCTTTGTCCTTTCTGGTTGGTTTGAATGTTTCTCCCTGGTTGTTCCGGCTCTTTTGCGACCCACCTGTGCTTCCCGAACCGATTCTCTCCTTGGTAGAGTTCGGTTGAGGAGTCGCAGTTCATCGTTTTTATCAGTGAGGTGGGTACAGTAGGCTAGCAGGGAGTCAGTGGTCGGGAAGCTTTTGCCTATGAACTTCCTTCTCGCCCAATAGCCATTAGGGATGGAGTTGATAAAGTTTTGGATGGCTATATTATTGGTGTACTACGGGATCTGGTTAGCTACGTCGATGAAACGTATGCAGTAGTCGTTGAGCCTTTCATTCGGCGACATCGTCATTTTCAGAAGGGTTTCGATGCTAACCTTCTTCTTCCGATGAGCAGCGTATCGGGTGGAGTACGCTCTTAGCAGCTCTGCCCAGCTTCTTATGGACCCCCGTGGTAAGTTGTGATACCACGACGAAGCCTCTTGGCCCAAGCTGTTTTTGAAAAACTTGCACATCAGTGCATTATCGTCACTCCATAGCTCCATCTTCGTCTTGTAGTGTCGCAAATGGTCGATCGGGCAGCTCCTTCCATCATAGAGCTTAAACTCGGGAATGACGAACCCCATAGGATTGCGGTACCGCGTGATTTGCTCGGTACATGGGGTTTCTTGGCATACGTCCCAAGCCTGTTGGAACGCTTCATTAGGGGCTTGGTAGAGGGGGCGTATCCCCCTTGATGCGGTTGTGGGTAGTACCCTACCACAACCCTGTGTTCGGGGTATCTACCGTCCTTCGGGTTCATGTCGAGGGCATATTCCGTATGAGTGTTTGGGTGAACGAATGTTGGAGGGATCGTTACTGGGATATTACCCCCTTGGTGGGAAATTCTTTTATCTGGTCGCCGGCCTGCCACTTCCATAGGGGCCCTATAGGCGGACTCTTCCGCGTCATGGCGTGGGTCCTTATCCTTATTGGCAGGTTGGGTACTCGACAATATTATGCCGGCTGCTGCCATGGCCGACAGACACGCTGCCAGATGAGCCTGCAGCTGGGCGTTGTTCCTTTCTTCGGCTAATGGAACAACGTGTTGTACTTCCACCGTGGATGGTGTAATTATCCTCGGTGGGAGAATAGGTAGTCGGGTCAATTGTTCGAGTACGGGATCCTCGGGCATGCCAAACCGGTGAGCTTCATTCGTTGGTAAACAAGCCTGGCGGGAACTGGAGTTGACCGAGGCTGTTGGCAGGGGGACTCTAGAGCTCGGTCCTGCCTGGGGTCTGGGTACTTGTCTTCTTGCGCGTCTTAATACGGGCAAGTCTCGTTTGTCGTCCGAGGACGTAGGGTGTTCTTCGACGAGTCCTTCGAGCTGTTGGGGTTGCTCATTCTGTTGTTCTTGGTGAACATTGGAGGTTGTTGGTTGGTTTCCGGACTGGATAACATCATATCTGTCACGGATGGCAAGTAGATCATCGAGGTCTTGTTGGCTAATTTGCACGTTCTGGTTATCGGTTTCTACTATCTCGGGATGGTTTTCTTCTATATTGGTCACCATTGTTGCTCGTCTGGTAGAGTCTTGGTATTCGACTTCGAAACTAGTTGGGAACTAGATGATTCCCGGAGACGGCGCCATTTGATAAAGCCATAACTTTTGTCGGTGGCGTTAGGCTTTTCAACAAGAATATAATATAAAAAATATGACAAATAATGAACACTTCTTTATTCTTATTATGCTCGGTGATACAACTTCTCGGAATACAATTTTCTATTCGTACTTGTGCTCGGTTTTACAACTTTCTCTTATGATCTTAATCTTTCTTCGATCTCTATGCTCGTTTCTTGATCTGCTCGGTTTGCTTCTTGATGTGATAGGCTTTGATGAGTTTCTCTCTTTTCTCTACTTCTCTCTTATATTTTTTGGATCGATTTTCTGGTCCTTTTTTAGGGGGGGTAGTTGACTATTTATAGGCAACTATGTCTTTTAGGATGTTGACAAATGTCCTCATCTCTGGGGATGTTTCAGACATGGGTCCCCAGCTAAGTGGGCTTGGGCTTTTAGTAAAGGTGGGATAACCCAAAAAGAATTGGATACCCCGTTATGATATATGGGCTGATTAATACCCGAATAGAATATTCGGGTCTAATTTTTATGTTCTATCATATATATATATATATATATATATATATATATATATATATATATATATATATATATAATTAAAAGTGGGGGTAGTGCATAATTATATTGATTTTGAGTTTAAATGGTCGTCCAATCACCTGATTGATACCGGAGTTCAAGAAACTAGAAGGATCGAAAAGTAAAAAAGTAAATTACATGCTGAATTAAAATAAAGAAGCAATGGACTTACAGTGTATCTTCTCTTCTTCGTCTTCTGTATACCACCACCAAAAAGAGCATCTAAATAAATCTTAGAAGAAGGAAGGTGAATATCATGTTCAGCAGCGATCTCCGTCAATTCCAATCATGCTCAAGTTAATAAAATGATCCACGAACTTCTTGCTTTTTGATTCTTCAATTTCTTCTCATTTGACGAGTCTCATGAGAATTCAAACAGATTAGTCATATGAATATCAGGCCGGTTTCAACCCGACCTGACAAGACTACAAACTAATATTTTTATCCATTTGATCCGATCCGACTCATTCGACCCGTTTTTTTTTAAAAAAAAAAAATTTCCTTTCAAAAATTAAATCTCATAAATGTCAAAAAATTTTAAAAAAAAATTGTTAGACAGAGTAAAAAATCATTTGATTTAGAAATATAATATAAAAATACTAACATGACATTAAATATACTTTCACATTAAAATATTAGTTATTAATTAACATGAATAAATTAATATTTAACATAAATATCGTTTCATTAATTAATAAATTAATTGTATATAAGATTTTTTTAAACAAAACCACCGAAATGTATGTAATGTATTACCATAGCGGAGAAAATTTAATGTATATGAAAGAGAGAGTAGAGAGTCTTAAATTGCACTTTTTACCCATTTAAACTATAGAATACATTGTTTAATTTACATCAGAGAGAATGGAGGGAGTTTAAGTTCCACTTTTACCCATTTTCATATAGGATAAATTAACAAAACATATTACTTTTGAAACTAAATTAATAAAAACATACCCAAAAATTTATAATTAACAAAAACATAATAAAAAGTTCATATCCTTATTCCAAAAGTTCATACCCTTATTTTAAAAAGTTCATACACTAATTTGTATTTTTCATACCCTTATACCAAAAGTTCATACCCTTATTTCAAAAGTTCATATCTTAATTTATAATTTTCATACCCTTATTCAAAAAGTTCATACCCTTCTTTCAAAAATTCATATCCTGATTCGTAAAGTTCACTTTTATTTTCAAAGTTCATACCCCAATTTACATAATTCATATCCTTACTTACATAATTCATATACATAATTTTCAACTTCATATCCTTAATTCAGGTAATCTATACACTTATTTTTCAACATTATACATTAATTAACAAATTCAACTCTTACCCGTTCTTCAATCTCGAACTACCATGTCGCCGTCGTGGCCTTCTCCTTCGACGACCGCATCTCCGTCGACATCAACCTTAAGTTTTTGACCTCGCTCTATACCCTCGCCGTATACCCTCGGAGAGAGAGGGAGAAGAAAAAAAAGATAAAAAAAAAATAGAGGGAGGATGAGAAGAGAGATCGAAAAAAAAGAGGAAAGATGAGAGATCGGAGAGAGTGAGAAGAAGGACGAGAGAGATCGGAGAGAATGTGAGAGGAGGAGAGAGAGAGGAATGAATCAGTTTTTTATTTTTTATTAATTATTAATTAAATCTATGTTTTTTATAATTTAACTTTTAAGTGTATGTTTTTGTTAATATAATATTTATAGAGTATGTTTATGTTAATTACCCCATAAATATATGTTCTCTGTTATTACATGAGAGAATGTTTAATGTGTATAGGAGAGATACAAGATGGAGAGTGTTAAATTACACGTTTACCCATTTAAACCTGACCCGAGAAGAATAGAATTGCACTTTTACTTGACTCGCGATGGGTCGGATCGGGTCGGATTGAAACCTGCAAAATTACCATGTGTTATCCTCAATTTTCCAAAGTTATGTTTCTGATCTCACCAAACTGAATAATCAACCAAATATGGAGCTCAAAGTTACAACCACCAGATCTTTACTACTCAAGGTAATTTTATCCCATACCTATCTATAACACTTAAATCTTACTAGTCTTTTAATCTGAAACTGACTTATAAGTTGGTACCAAAATTTACAAGGTAGCAATTCAAAATGTATAGAACTTATAAGTTGTAAATAAGCTAGCAATCCAAAATTTACCCCATGTGTTAGTAGTATGAGAGTATAAGTTGGGTTTCAGCTTTTAAGTTTCTTCCCAAGTTTAAGCTTAAATTTTTATGATCCTTACGATTATGATTATGCTAGCTGTTAAATTGGGTAAATTTTGAATTGTTAGCTTATCTACAACTTAAATAAGTATTAGTCCATGAAACTGAAACTAATTAAATATTGGTTTATTTTCCCTAAAAAAATAAGAAAAAATTACAGAAAATAAAAATGAAAAAAATCTGAAAAAATAAATCCAAAAAAAAACTTTAAAGAGTCAAAACCCCGAAAAAACACGAATACAATTTTAAAAATCCCAAAAAATCGAAAAAAAAAATCCCAAAAAATCCAAAAATGCAAAAAAAAAAAAAAAAAAAACAATCCGAGTCATCTTAATTTATATCAAAAACAGTCTGAGTAATTTTAAAAACAGTCTGAGTCATTTTAAGTCATTTTAAAAATAGTCTGCATCGTTTTAAGTTATTTTAAAAATAGCATGAATCGTTTTAAGTTATTTTAAAAACATTCCGAGTCATTTTAAATCATTTTAAAAACAGTCTGAGTCTTTTTAAGTTATTTTAAAAACAATTTGAGTCATTTTAAGTTATTTTCAAAATAGCCTGAGTCGTTTTAAAAATAGTATGAGTCGTTTTAAAAACAAAAACAGTACGAGTCGTTTTAAAAACAAAAACAGTATGAGTCGTTTTAAAAATAGTACGAGTCGTTTTAAAAACAGTACGAATCGTTTTAAGTAATTTTAAAAACAGTCTGAGTCCTTTTAAGTAATTTTAAAAACAATCTAAGTCGTTTTAAGTCATTTAAAAATAATCTGAGTCATTTTCAGTCATTTTAAAAACAGTCTGGGTAATTTTAAAAATAGCATGAGTCATTTTAAATCATTTTAAAAATAATCTGAGTCATTTTAAGTTATTTTAAAAACAATTTGTGTCATTTTAAATCATTTTATAAACAATCTGAGTTGTTTTAAGTCATTTTAAAAAAAGTCTGAGTAATTTAAAAAACAATTTGAATCGTTTTAATTCCTTCTAAAAACAGTCTGAGTCGTTTTAAGTTATTTCAAAAATAGTCTGAGTCATTTAAAAAAAAAAATCATTTGAGTCGTTTTAAATCATTTTTAAAAAGGTCTGAGTCGTTTTAAGTCATTTTAAAGATAGTCTGAGTAATTTTAAGAACAGTATAAATAATTTTTAAAACAAATTGAGTCATTTTAAATCATTTTACAAACAGTGTGAGTCATTTTAAATTATTTTAAAAACGGTATGAGTCATTTTCAGTCATTTTAAAAACAGTCCGAGTCATTTTCAGTCATTTTAAAAATAGTCTGAGTAATTTGGAAACAATGTGAGTAATTTTAAAATTATTCTGAGTTATTTTGAGTCATTTTAAAAACAATCCGAGTCATTTTAAAAACAATCTGAGTCATTTTAAGTCATTTGAAAAACAGTATGAGTCATTTTTAGTAAGTTTAAAAACAGTTTGAGTAATTTTAAAAAACACCTCGAATAATTTTAAAAACATTCTGAATCATTTTTAAGTCATTTGAAGTCATTTTGAGTCATTTGAAAACAATTGCAAGTTATTTTAAAATTTTTAATTTTTCCGACTTTTTCGAACTTTTGTTTTCATTTTTTTTTTTATTTTGGATTTTTTGGTTTTTCTTGGTTTTTTTTTTTTCATTTTTTACCATTTTTTGAGTTTTTTTTTGGGTTCCCGACTTTTTTGAAAGTTTTTTCATTTTTTTGTGATTTTAGATTTTTTTGATTTTTAGAGTTTTTTTTTTTGAATTTTTTACCAATTTGGGGTTTTTTCGGGTTTCCAATTTTTTTGAATTTTTTTTTGTGATTTTGGATTTTTCTTGGTTTTTTTACTTTTTTTCGGGTTCCCGACTTTTTTAAAGGTTATTTTTGGTATTTTTTTTTTGAGTTTTCCCCTTTTTTTCCATTTTATTTTTATTTTTATTGGGTAATTGCGTGATCAATTCTTAATTAGTTTTAGAAATAATTAACCAATCATTAATTAAATTTTGTAGAGTGATCAATTATTAAAAACATTTTGTTTTCATGAACCCATTCTTAATCAATCCTATGAAGTAACAAGTAGCATATTCCCTATAGTCATAGGAATCGTTGTAATTATGGAATAATTGATCTTTGTTGCTGTCTAAAAGGCCACTGTTATAATTGTGGCTAGTTTTTCCATGGCATGTATGAACCATAGTTTACTTATCTTTCCACATCCACCTCTGAATGTGATTTGTCGCTTTCATTTTGGTGTCTTTCAACTTAGTTACTTGTGGTGTAATATTTTCCTTGAAACACACTCTTTTTGTCGGAAACTTTTCAAATTCTTTCTCATGCATTTTTTCTTACACTTTGCAGACCTGAGGACTGTGTCTAACTTTCTTACAGAAATACAATATTGTGGCAGCTGCTCATAATTACATGCCTGCCAAAAACCCTCCTCGGTATGCTCATCATAATAGCCAATCCAAATTCTACGAGTAAGTTCTTTCTTTAGGTCTATTTCGATACAAATTATTTCCAAATTTGGTCGTGTAAGGTTGGTTGTAGCTTCCTCCATTTTGAAGGGGGACTCAAAAACGCTAGCTATAGAAAATAGACTTGCTTTGTTGTTGAGATGGATAGGTAACATGTAGAAACTAATCCACACAGTAGTGATATAGGTTCATTTAAGAACCCTCATTGGCATCTTACTATGACCCATCTTTTTCTTAACCACACTCGCAAGTAGTCTTCTTCATGAAAGAATCTTAAAATAACTCCAACTGTAAAATCATCTATGAGACCCAAAGAACTTAGAAATCTTTTAATGTGTTCTAGTTTGGGTTTTCCATGAGTGAATTTTCCGACTAAAGTATACTTGTATGGCTCAGATAAAATCTTTACCTCATCATGAGTAAACCTAATTGAAGCCTTCCCTTTGTAGTTTTTGATCGCTTTTATCGGAATGCAGGTTTGGTTGCATCGAATCTCGGCAAAGGATTTGTTCACCGCAACCAACTTTTCAATTAGTTGAGGGGTTAAAAGATTGATTCTTTTCACCTTTCTGATTTGTATCCATGTTATTCTGAGTTGTATCAATGTTGTAACTAATTGTATAATACTCGTATATTTTTCAAATTTAAAGTTGTAGTTGTTCATTCCATAGTAAAAAAAAATGAGAAATGATTGTTGCACATAATTTTTATCCTCCTTATTTGGACTTCATGATGTGACTGTTTTCTATTGGTCGTAAATGTTTATTTATACAATTGATTACAAAATTTAGGGACCAAGGATGTAATATTTAATTTTCATTAGTACATGAAGTGCAAATAATGAGTGTAAATCTAAGTGCAAATATCATTGCTCTAAAAAAAATTATGATGGTATACGTTCAACCTTCCAAGAGACCTATTAATAAGAACTTGTTAAGATAACTGTTACATAAACAGTCAAATAAGTTGACTGTTCCAAAGAGATACTCCATGATATAATGGTAAGTAACATAAAAAAAAACATTCAATATTTATTCCGGCAAACACTTATGTTATCGAATCCTTTGTCTATTTCATTTTGTACTTGTCTAATCGTTATTTGAAATTTGTTGTGTTTTTTCTTGTTTGCAGGTCAAAAAAAATTAAGCGTGCATTTGTCTTTCTGGAACGAGTTATGTGGACGTGATTTACTATAAATCTTATTGTGGTTCCTAGAATAGATTTATATAAGCACTTGTACAAATTGCAATCCTAGATAAATCATTTAAATTAGATTTTCTATTCGACAAAATTAGTTCGACTAAGACGGTGTTTGATGTTTTATGATGAATTCTATGTATCAAAACTTTGTATATATATTTTTTATATTTCTTTTCTTACCAGATTGATATATTCAACATTTAATTATATATATATATATATATATATACATATACATATACATATGTGTCTATACATATACTAGTAATGGTGGCCACACGTTGCGTGTACGACGTGATGACAAAAAGTTAGAAAATAAGTATGATTATGATACAAATATGTGAAGAATACACAAAAAATATGGAATATAAAATGACAAGATTTAGAATTTTGGTAGGTTAGAGTAAGAAAAAGTGTTATTAGTTTTTAATTTTTCTATTTCTTATGAGTGAGGTAGTATAACAATTCATAAAAAAGTGAATGAATATTTTTAGAAAAAAGTGGCAAAATTTGACAGTTTTAAAGATATTGGGTTAGCTTATTATGATAGTATATGATGCTTACAATAATATAGCGGTTTAGAAGTATACGAACAAAACATATTGAAAGCGGTACCATTCGCGTCCAAATTGAGTTATACATATAGTTGAAGATTTAATGGTGTTATTAAACTATTAAAGGCGGATTGTTATTGTGTTAATTGCACTATTAGCAGCAGTTGTGTTGCATCCGCCGTAAAAACTAACCTTTTAAACACGGTTTACAATCGTCCTATAAGCTCATTGAAAACCATTTTTTATTTTTGGAGGCGGTTGTGAATCACGTTAAAAATTTTAGTAACGCTTGCGGAAATGACAGTCTTCAAACCGCCCCTAAACGTTCCTTTTCAGGCGGTTGAAAACCGTCATAATTGACTTGTTGTCAAGTAGTAATATTGATTTTGCCCTCAATCGTTAGACTAACTCAAAAGCAACACATCTTCCTTTTTTTTATTAAAATAATTAAGGTTTGCGGGTTAAGACCCAATTCCGTGGGTCTTCTTTTTCTTCCGCTTTTGTACTCCATTGTTTGACTATATTGTTTCCCTTCGTATGCTTTTTAGAATTTTTTATTACATTTGTTTTTCATTTTATTTATTTTAAAAGGGTTAGTAGCAAGACAATAATAGTACTTTATATGATTAAACTCTTTTTTTATTTAAAAAATATGATTTATGTTGTAGGGTATTATTGGCCATCTTGGGCCTTACTCTATTGGGCCTATCTTGGGTCAGGGTCTCTTAATGTATCTCTCTGTACACCATTAATGAATAAACATTTCGTTTTGTTGTCTCTCTCTATATTCTCTTCCTATATCTATATACATATATATGTGAGCTAATATGTCACATAACACGTTATCGGCACTTTGCTCGCGAAAACTTAGGATATACGCTCGCGAATATTGGAGATTTTGGATAAATGCACAGATATTGGGTATTTATAAACATTGAGTTTTATCTGGATTTAATTGAATTATTGCTATATCGACATTCACCAAAATACGAGAAGTACAGTATACAAATATTTTTTCTAGCTCTTACAAATAAATAAATTTGAAACTCCTATGACGATATAGTATAAAACTTGCTGCATGTTAGTATATAAACAAGTATGATGTTTTAAACATGTGTCTACACTGGAATTTATAGATTGTGCAAGAAAAAAATTTGAGTAATATTAACAATAGTATTCAACCGAATGTATAACGAAGAATAGAAATCTACATGTACGGCTCTGTTTGTAATATTAAAAACTTGATTAAAACTTGGTACGTTGATCTAGGGCAAACCTGTAAGACTAAATCTGTTACACGTTAAAACAGTAAGACTAGTTTGAATTGCGTTGAAAACTATGGACTATTGTGGATATACTGAACACTAAAATGTAACACACTAGAAATTCTGGACTTACTATATAATAACGCTTCATATGTATAAAATTTACATAAACTACACCTCTGCTCCCTGTAGTATATTAGTTATTTACATATCAATACGTGCGTATATCTAACTGATATTTGCTCTCATGCATGAATATTTAGAATTGATCGTGTAATATAGAAATTACCATAAATCAAATTGACTTACTTGCATGTTGTAGTGTATATTATGAATTACCATATATAAAACTTACACATATAGCCACAGAATAATAAAAAATATTGAGTAATATCTTGCTTAGTGTATATTGGTAAATTTAGACTGTGCTAATATGTATTATCATGCTACTGCTATATTATTTAATCATGCAAGCAGGTACGATCTATGTATTTATTTACTGACATGTACACTTGTGTAAAATATGGTAATTTGCGAAATCATATATTTTCACATTTAAGTTGGAAAAATTATGAACCTTCACCAACTAGACTCACCTATTTGGATACGATGTCTAGGAAAGATATAGGCGGAAGTCGATATCCTAATGAGGTCGGGTTTTAAGTGGCATTCGTGCCCTCCACCCTCACCGTCTTTCCTGGTCGTTTTTCAAGTAGAGCTACCGAAAGGGGTTGACTAAATAATAATTTCTCCGAGTGTGTTTATATAGTGATGTATGTTTCGCCGAATTGGTGTTTCATTATCGACCCATCGTTCGATCAATGAGAACCGATTCACATGAGAAGCAAAACTAATGTTTTCGAACTTGTCGTTTCGAAAAAACGTTTGTGCTTGTGCAAACCATAAACATATAAATCAGTCGTTTTATATGATAAATAATCCAGAACGTACAACACATGTTGGATACCATCTATGATGATAAATAATGAAGAACTCCCAACACTGTTTAAACGTTGATTTTAATCCGTCACCACATGTTAGTCACCCTGATGTGTGAAAATATGATGCCCAAAATTTTTTTTGGATCCCATCTTTGATGAATAAAACACGAGTTTGTTATTACCATCACGATGAATGCTAAGGCGTTGATTTTATTCCGCCGCCACATTTGAGACGTGATGACGTCTATGGTGAACAAATGTCTGAAATTGACATATTGGAGCAATCCTTCACCAAAATACTAGCTTGGAAATTGTATTCTATAAGCAGTATCGTGAATTTATATTCACCATGTCCCTTTATCGTCCATCTGTTATTGGATAAGAAAATTTCCCCGGTGAGTAGTTTTAATCCTATTGGGTCAATGGCGAATTGTTTGCCTGATATTAATGCTCTTCGTGTATATTTTTTTTCCACGAATCGAGAACCGAGACAAGTGTTATTTGTCTCGAACTGTCGCAATCCCGATGAATCGCCTAGCCAAGCGAGATTTTCGACAATCGTCAAAATCGAAAACCTGTGGCTCCAAGACAGTAATTGAAAGGAACAATATGGCCCGTTTTCACAAAGCAAGAGATAATGCTCAATGAGGCAACTCTATGCTATAAAGACAAAGGTCATGCACGGTTACTCCTTAAATAGTTCAAAACTATTATAAAGGTGAAAAAACCGATGCTAATGTGGTTAAAGCTAACTGAAAGGAAACTCTTGAGACCACCGGTTTTGTGGCTCAAATGAGTTTGGGACCTTTCTTTATTGATTTTGATAAATCATTGAGCCCTTTTTTCGCTCATCTGGATTATGTTTTCCATTTGGATTATGATTTTTCCATTTGGACATACTTTTGGATTATGGTTTGCCTGTTTACGAAATTTCTCGAAATAATTTAAAGTGTTTTGAGCAAATTCCTTTTGACAAATGTGACCAAACTTTGAATTATGAAATTTTAGGCAATACTTGTGGGGTAGTTGATTTTTTTGAAAATAGTGGGTAACAGTGTACCACATAATTTCACCAACTATTTGCCTAAAATAGTACTCAGTGACAACGATTCTGGACCTGTCATTCCAAATCAAAATCTTTGATAAAACCAAATTGATTTGTCAAATATGAGGTCTTATACTCATGTAGGTCCTGCCGTACCTTGTTGAGTTATAAAATATTCAAGAAAACCAGTGTTATCTGGTAATAGCTCATGAAAGAATTAAAATTTCTTTACATAGCCTCCATTCAATACGACCAAAAGCGTATTTTAGAGGAGTTGAAATGTCTTTCAAGTGGTTGCGACCACATTCTTGAAAGCATTGAAAGTTACCTTATCATTTCGCCTATCGTCGAAATGATTAATTATTTAGATGCTAAGACATGATTGTCTATACTATCATTCGCCTGTCGTCGATTGATAAGAGCATTTTGATATTGTGACATTGTTCGGATGAGATATTTCCGGGTCAAAATGCGATGCTTGATTTATAATCGCATCGCATTTGGATTCTCTTTGAGGATATATTTCGTGATTAATCCGAAATTCATGCCACTAATGCTCATCTTGAAAGACTAGTATGTGTAAAGATCACAAAAAGTACTCGTAGAATTCTTATAAAGAATTGAAGGAGTTATTGTGGACTTATCCAACCATAAGACGGACCATAAATATAAATGGTTATCGTTGATGCATCGACAATAGGTCACATGATTATTGTTGTCCACATAAATGCAGCATTTTCCAAACTTTTAGCCCTATCATTATGTTGATGGCTCATGATCCGGATTATCCTGAAAAGTCTAGTCGAATTGATAATTCTGAAGAGTAAAAATCGAAATTTCAATTTGAATTACTTGAGTTTGGAAATTGAAATTGAACATCCTGTCGATTATGTTCAGACCCAAATGGACTCACGGAAAGTTTGATGATGCGACTGCAAATGATTGCACGCATTTCTTGGTCTTGCGCACCAAGATTTATATTTTCGTGTGGAGTTATTCTATTTTGCTGCATTGGTCCGTCATGAGGCCCATAGACACTCAAACACAATATGCGTACCAGCTGGTTACTGGTTATGAGCCAGAAGTCTCATATTAACGCGTGTTTAGAGTGATTAATTAATATTTTGATTGAGCCGCTATAGCATTCAAAATATGGACCTTTGAAGGGGACATAAGTCGATTATGAATCCCCTGCCTATCATTTGATAGAGTAACCTTGGCAAGCGATCTCTTTACCGTATGATATGCGAAAGTGACATCGCTAAGACTGTTCTCCCCGTCGTTATGGGGAGATTTGCACATTAACATTGATAAGGAACGACGTGAAATAACATGGCATAACCCACTCAGTCTTAGCTTCATCCCCAAACTGCACTTAGTGATAAGTAAGTGCATAGACTCCCTCAAGTCTAACTAAATGCCAATCACATTTAATGACTTTATGAGATGTCACGAGATCATTTATACCTGATGCAAAATTCTTGCAAGGATAGACGTCCCTGTCGGACGTTGTGTTCCAGTCGTAACATATTGCTTTGGCCGAACCCACCAAGCAAATGACGCTACCGTCGGCCGTCAGTCTATCGTCCTTCCCAAGATACGAGGAAGTTGACCGGTTTCAAATTTGTTCAGCCCCAGAGGTGGTGAACTGAAACTCGTTTGTCACACGAGATTATAAAGGAGCAATGAGATGTGTGATTTTCTCCTCATCCTAAGAATCTCGAAATATCTGTCGATCATGATATCTTAGACGATATTGAAGCGAAACGAGACTGTTATTTATTACTTGTTCATATATTCAGTGACGACTGATAATATGAGCAAATTATGACAAGGAACCATCTACCGTTGCCTGAAGTCAACGTAGAATAGACTGGCCTAATGGAAACTTGCAATCCAAGTGAACTCCTTAGCGAAAGTGTGTTTGGACATGTAGCTCCAACACCACCAATGTTAAACGAGTTCGTTTATTTGGTTATTCGTAAGGAAAAATAATGAGAATAATGAGATTGTAGAATGCTCGCCTAGTAGAGCAAGGCTTCTCTCACACCTTAGAATTGATTACGAGATGGTTGATTTCCTCGTAATGTACGTTATAACGGTCCCCTACTTTATCAGTTTAGTAGTTTCCGAAAAACTGATTATGCAGCATGTGATTGTGGTCACTGTTTTATCTATATGGGAATTTAGACAAAGAGATACAGATGAAGGTCCCTGTGTGACTTCATATGTTTTAATCAAGTAGTTCCTGACCACGGAACACGATCTAAATTAAATGAGACGTTCACTATATGGATTAATATAATCCGAGCGGATGTGGTATACCTGCCTAAGTAAGTACTTGTTTAGCTTGGGATACTTGAACAAGTATTATGCCCTTACGTGTTGTATTACGCGATCTATTTTTGGATTTGTCTTCGAGATGAAGGATCTTGGGAAGACACGGTAGTGACTCGGCCCGATGATCGAGTCCCGTAAAGATTGAATCTAATTCCATGATTCAGACTACACCCAGAAGGTGTTATGACATTTTAGTCATCATGATGCTAAGTCGTCAGATTCTCCCATGATCGTTCGATCACTAAACATTGATATAGACCCAGTCTGTCCCTGATGAGACGATGAAAAGATATTGAACCATCATGTTCATATCTAAGTACAATAAGCGCATCATTGTACTTGGTCTAATGTGCTAGGACGAACATCTCGTATGCTGTGAATGGTATAGCTCGACACAAAATCGCGCTAACACACTGCCATCGAAATGGCACTAAAGACACATTCCCTTACCTTATGGTAATTTTAGAAGTGGGCTAATTTATCACATTTGCGTCATCGAGTGTACCTACTCCATTCGTTACTTGAATTAACGCAACCCTTTTTCGGTTATACCGATGCCAGTTACTTATCAGACCCGCATAAGTGATATTCCTAACATGGTTTGTCTTTACTATTAGGAATAAGGCAATATCTTAGAGGTCTTGGAATGACTCCAAACGAATCACTCTGATCTACTTGTGCTCTATGAGACGACTAGAGAGTGTATATGGCTTCGAGCTCATATTAGTCATATTTGAATTACATATGATCTGTCTCACGATCTAGATAAAACACTTGTCTTATTTGAAGACAACTTATTGTTATCGATCAAGAGAGACATGACTAGATTATGCTATTTAGCATTTCTTGCCGAAATGAATCTTCACATATGAAGTTTAAGAGCATTTAGTTGAATGCTCGTTCTATTCCACGTTAGAATTTCTTGCATCCAGCCGTTTGCAAGTAAATGAAGCATCCAGTCGAATGCTCGTACTCTTTCTTGAAATATGAAATTTTTGCACCCAGTCGTGTGCAAGTGAGGGGGGAGCATACAGGTGAATGCTTATTGTACTAATTATTACTTAGTCGAAATTCTCGCACCCTGTCGTGTGCAAGTGAAAGGGAGCATCCAGTCGTATGCTCGTGTACTCTTTTTGTCCTTAGACCAAGGTTTTTTCTCACTGGATTTTCCTTGGCAAGGTTTTTTGCGAGACACGTTCCCATCATATCTCACTTAAGATTGCCGAAATTAGGGGGAGTATCCTGTTGTATAATTCTTACCACTGTGTATTCTTTTGTCCTTCAACTAGAGATTTTTTCCCACTGGGTTTACTCTAGCAAGGTTTTGATGAGGCACCTCTTTTGTGATTGATCCCTAGTACTACCATTGTTGCACTCTTTTTCCTTCGATCAGAGATTTTCCCATTGGGTTTGCTCTGGCAAGGTTTTGATGAGACGCACTGTTTTGTGGTTAGTTACTTATATGATATTTCGGCCTATATCATTCGGCTACACGGTTTATTCTAGGTACCGGTTTTGTTCCACACTGGGTTTTTCAGCCTTAAGGTTTTTATGTGTTTAACACTTCGAATGAACTCGACTCACATCGACAGCATGAAGTCGAAGAAATCAAGACGTACAAAGGGGGAGTGTTGTAGGATATTCTTGGCCATCTTGGGCCTTGCTCTATTGGGCATATCTTGGGCTTTCCTAGCATATGTAACCATACACTCTATTATATAAAGAGGCTCAATGGTCTTTAATGTATCTCTTTGTAAACCATTAATGAATAAAAACTTCATCTTGTTGTCTCTCTCTATATTCTCTCCCTATATCTATATATATATATATGTGAGCTAATATGCCACACAACAATTTAAAAGTATTAATAAAATCTATATATAAAGTGAATGAAAGAATTTTAGCGGGGTAATCTTTATCATTGCTATTTAGGCAATGACATCTGTTTTAACTAACTGGAAAATGGTAGCTCTTACCCATCATTAACAAAACAAATTTGACCAAACATGTTTGATCAAGACCATTAACCGTTATCTGACCTTTACTGTCTCCGACATTGACTAACGTTGACTAAAAATTAAAAAAAAAAGGTAAAAAGGTAAAAAAAAAAAACTCAAAAAAAATGAAAAAGTTTTAAAAAATATATATAGAACAATCCCTAAAAATAAAAGAAAACAAAAATCAAATTTTGAAAAGCCAAAAATTCAAATTAAAAATAGAAAAATTAGAAATATAGAAAAAAATATTTAAATCATGCAAATGGACCGTCTAATTGACAGTCAACATCATACTAATTGTCACAGGGTTAATTTTTCGTTTTCGAAACCAACCAAGTGATGGCACAAACCACGGTTAAAACCCACGTTAACCGCCTGTTGGTTCAGCCCAACAATGAACTCACTCATTCGCTCGTGTTTGCCTTCGTTCACTCGTGTTTGCTTTGCAATTCACTCGTGTTTCACTCAAGGGATCACACTCAATACGCAGCGATGATAATCACAATTAAGACAAGTATATGGACAGAATAAACGTATGTAAATGTAAATGAACACACCCACGTACGGCCACAACCAACCTTAGTTTTATTACCGTAAATAATACAAAGGATCCGTTATACACATTTACATAATCTGAACCTTGAAAACAAGATTACATAATGAATACAATCTGTCCTAGCACTTATAATTTCATGCATAGGCAGTTACATGGCAGAATAATAGGGAAAATAACCGTCGTGGCGGTTACAAGTAACTCTAGAGGGGCTGTCCACTATTTGCAACTGTTCCCGCCTTTTCTTTAACACTCCAGCACCTCGATAATGTGTTATACAGCAGCTACGAACATCCAAACAATCAGCCCGCATGATTCTCCCGATCATACTCATTGTCGTCTAAACCGACCAGCATTAGAACCATATCTAACCCGCTGAAACGACTCAAATCCAGCCACCCGTCTAAACCATCCAGGTACGTTATTTTACTCCCAAATCTGTCCACAAGCTTGAACCATATCAAACTTACTCATTGACGCTCCTACACATCAATCTCATGCCAACGGATCATACAAACAGACCAACATCGAAACCGTATCCAATGTTTCATGACCAGCCACGTTTCCTCAAACCAACTTAGCCTTCAAGTCCAATCCGCTAACAAGTCTGAACCATATCAAACTCAGCTCTTTGGCGATCCAACACGCCAATAACTTGCCAATGTCGTTCGAAAACCAACCATATGAAGAGCAAACTCACTGACCAAGTCACCTGAACACCAAGGTCCTAGCACTAATATACAGTCTCATACACTGATGATAGTATACGTGAATAGTTTAATACAATAATCACATTCTAAATGAGAAGTCTAATACGCCAATGATATTTTCATAGATGGCCTAATTGACATGTTAATGAAAATTTTATTGAATCTATCTTAAATGGGTAGTCTCCTATACAATATAATAAGTCAATGATAGTCTTATGATTCAAAACACAAACAAAATGAACAAAAAATACAAGAAACGATTTAAAAGTAATCTAACAAACACGGAAAACAATAAAAGCGATTTAATATACTCTAATGAACACAAAGTACATTAAAAGAAAGTTGAAAATAGAGAATAGTGTTCATTAGACTAACGAATCCAGAAATTGTATACTCAAAACTAGTACTTCCTCCGTTTCCATTTAATCGTGCACTGCGAAACTAAGTGCAATTTTGACTGATTTATAACTTGTATCAAAATTGTCAAAATGATTTTTTTTTTAAAATCTAATCATAAAATTTAACATTTGAACTATATAATCAATTTTTAAAAAAATTTATTCCGATAATTTTGATATAAGTTCTTGGCCGATCAAAATTACACGTAGCTTCGTAATGAACGATTAAATGAGAACGGAGGGTGTATAATTTATCTACACATCTGAGATCTCTGTTGTGTGCTCCTAACCATGCTCATTTATTAAACTATTGAAATTCAGGGGGTCAGACTGTAGTTAAATTTTTATTTATTGAATTTACAAAAGTGGTTGGCCAATTGAAAGCAGCTAGGGTTTAGGAATTCAACTTCGTTGCTTAGATTTTGCGTCATCTAATCAATGTTCTCCGGAATAGCAGATCAAGAGAGATTAGAGATATATAGAGAGAGAAATAAAAATATCATTCCTAGCCGCATGTCAACTGCGGTTTATTTTCCTACCACAATTACATTCGACCGATCAAGAGAAGAAAATGATTACATTGGTTAGCGGGTAGAGAGGGGGGATCGGAAAGAGACGAAACAACTGCCACCAGATCTGTATATAGCCGGATAAAGTGATAAGGCGAAATAGACGGATGAGACAAAGAAGCGAACAGAGAGATAAAAATGGGTTGTCATCAGAAAATGTGTGTCATCGGAGCTCTAGCATCGGTATAGATCCGATCAATTATGACAGTTGTGTCCGTCGACACACAGTGTTATATACAAATTTTATACTAGTATAATTATTAGAATTAGACCAATTTGTAATAAAAATTTAAATAGAATTAGACCAACTTTATACTAGTATAATTATTAGGATGAACTTTTTGTACCGATTTGTACCAACCATCGATTTTCGAACCGAACCAAACAAGTTGGTACTGAAAGTTCGGTATACCGACTTTTCGGTACGGTATAACTAAACCAAACTTTAAAAGTTGGTTTGGTTTCGTTATCCATTTCGTATGTTTGGTATAATACCGAACCAAACTAAACATTAAAATTATAAAATATATAGAAATTTACACGGTCATAACTTACAAATAAATTGTCTTATATTTTAGTTTAATTTTACTTACGACTTATTTCATATTTACGAAGTCAAATACAATAATTTCGTGTTTCTCCATTTTCTTGTCTCATGTTTTAAAGTAATTCTTATTTTATTAATATTTACTATTTTAATCAAATTCACGATAAATGTAGCAAATATAAAAATAGTTGTGCACATTTTATTTTTTATAAACTTTTTTGCTATTTTATTGTTATCAAGAATTGTCTTTTTAATAATAGTAATGTTTCGGTATAAAACGGAAAACGGAACTGTACCAACCGAAAAAGTCGGTATACCGTATACCGACTTTTTCGGTTCGGTTATGGTATACTTTTTTTCAAACCAAACAAGTTCGGTTCGGTATTAATATATGGTAAAAAAATCGATAACGTACCGAGGCCACCCCTAATAATCATCGTACTAAACTCCAATTAAGAAAATCTTAAATGAATAAAAAAGAAAATAGCGATACCAAGAGCATTCTCAACGACCTATATCAATTGGCTATACATCTCTATATCTGGATACCATATAAATTAAAGTGCACGCCAGCCTATTTTCACTCCTTTCTATATTAAAAAAAAAAAAGATTGTAAATATAGATATATGTATATTTTCTATCTACATGTGAACAGCCAATTATTTAGCCCTCTCTACATTTTTTTAATTCTAAGCTTACTTTCTCTCTATGCTCGCCATATTTGCACATGCTCAATGTTGGTTACTGTCATTGTCATTGATTTTCTATGAATGATTACTTACATGTTTGTGTTTATTTAAAAATATGAATCATTTAGGAACGAATGGGAGTTGATGATATGATGAGGCACAATAAGGCCGTAAAATTTTTATCCAAGCTGAAGACTTATTTCTTTGCTCGGCATGGAGTTGTATGACAAACAACATTGTAGCTGGTATTGATCAAAGCGGCGATGTTTATTGGGTGAAAGCTCATACATACTGGATCAATAACAGAAAGAGCAATTTAAAAAGCGTACGTTTATGTAACATTTCTAAAAAATAAAGGCCGGAGTAAACAAGTTTTACGCCTTTGTAGCTCAATTGAAGGACTTGAGTTGCTATAAATGAAGTTTCTGTTTGTTATGCTTGAACTTGTAATACAGATGGTGTTTTTTAGTTTTATAGTTTCGATTGTAGTATGGATACGTTAAACGATGAACCTTTTGTTCTCTTGACTAATTTTCTTTGTCATTATATTCTAAAATGGATTTTACTAATAATTGTTTGTCAATTTTCATCTTTAAATATCGCACTTTTTTCCGCTTATGTGTTTTCATACTGTATTTTGGTGATTAGTTTAAAATAAAATATTTTTTCTTTGGTTTTTATTAGTAAGTAAACGTTTTAAACAGTTCAAAATATCAAAGGTTGTTTACTCAAATGTTTGGTTAGAAAAGAGATGCTAATAAAAAGAAGTCAATAATTGAACTTTTTTATATATATACATATCAAATTTATAGAAAATTCAAATAACATATATATCTATACTATTAGTTTATGTGAAGAGTGCTTAGAAAGTTTTGAAACAATTATTTATAAAAAAAGTCATATTAATTTATAAAATTACAAAATAGTAGTAGACAACTTTTTACAAAAGAATTAAAATAAAAATAACCGCGATCTGATTATTAATTTGATTGTCAAATTCATCCCCTCACTCTCACTGCTATAATCCTTACTCTCTTTATCAAAAATTATACCATGGTAAAAGTGCCTACTGTATGGGGAAATTTAAAGAGGCTGTTAGTTAAGAAGGCTCTAAACCACAATAAAAAGAGAAATTAAAAAAGCATTGTTCTCTCGCTCGCTCGCTTTCTCTGTGGGTCGTTTCCATATCTGTGTTGTGTTTCTTCTTCTTCTTCTCCTTAAAAAAACACTTTTTACTTGTCTCCTTCTCTACTGGTAATCTCTCTCTCTCTCTCTCACTCTCTCACACACACACACACACACATTCTTTAATCGATTACCCCCCAAATTTCTAGGGTTTTTTTTTATTTTATTTTATAATAATTATTCGCTACTCAACCCAACTGTTTACTTGCCTTCTATTATTCGTTACTATAATCCTTAATTAGATCATTTTTATACTGGGTTAAGTCTGATCTCTTTTACGGTTTAGCTTTCCTCTTTTTTCTTCTTGTTTTCTTTTTTCTGATAATTTATTTTCTATTATAGGTGAGGTGAATCAATGCATTTGTAGGAATTTGTGTGATTTTTCTGTTTTCCAAATTTCTAGGGTTTCCTACTTTTTTTTAATTATTTTCTCCTGAACCCAAAAACTTATTTGTCTTTTCTTATTCGTTACTTTTACCTGTTTTATTTATGTGCTTTTTATCTTTTCTTATATTTTATTTTTATTTTTTTATATACTGAGTTATGTCTGATTGAACCCTTTTACGGTTTAGCTTTGCAATAGGTTTCCTCTTTTCTCTTCTTGTTAAAGTATTTGATATGATAGGTGAATGCTAGGTAAATGAGAACTCAACCGAATTATTATTACCCAAATTTAAAGCTGATTGATGGTTTTTGCACTGGGAAGCTTATTTATTTGTGTTTTCTTTATCCACAACCATTTTCTTATTTTATTTATGTGGTTTTATCTTTTCTCTAATCTTTTTTATATACTAGGTTAAGTCTTGACCCCTTTTACGGTTTAGCTTTGCAATAGGTTTCCTCTTTTTTATTCTTGTTTTTCCCGTAGCTCAGAAATTATTTGCTGTACTAGGTGAATTATTAAATGCATGATTGATAGTGTTTGCAATGGGAAGGTTTTAACCCTTCTTATTATAGGAATTTATACGATTTTGCTGTTTTCGTAAAGAAGTAGTTGAATTGAGAAAACTTTTATCGTCTTGTTCAGTTCTGCGATTTTTTTATTCAGATTTAGAGTTTGCATTACAGCAAAGCTGTACATTGGTTGAAATTATTTGCTATACTAAGTGAATTATTAAATGCATGATTGATGGTGTTTGCATTGGGAAGCTTTTAACCCTTTTTCAATAGGAGTTTTTTATGATTTTGCTGTTTTCTAGGGTTTCCTACTTTATAATTATTCGCTACTCAACCGAACAATTTACCCGTCTTCTATTTTTCGTTACGATCTTCTTTTTTTATTTATGTGGTTTATCTTTTCTTTAATCTTTCTTATGCTGGGTTAAGTCTAATTGATCCCTTTTACGGTTTAGCTTTGCAATAGGTTTCCTCTTTTTTGTTCTTGTTAAATTATTTTTTGCAATAGGTTTCCTCTTACAAATAATTTGGATTATTTTTTGCACACCGTCACGTTTTAATTAAACTCGGTGAGTTTACTCAGCTCGTTAACAATAACATCTCTTAAGTTTTCATTTTTATATATTAAGTCCCCTTTGTTTCTAAATCTACCGTTGTCTCAAATGTTTGGTGTTTTTTTTTAGGTTTTTATTCTTGTATAGTTGTATGAGCAATTGAGCACGAGAAAGTATTAAGTTAGCGAGGGAATATTTGTATACCTTGATTTATATTTATAAAATCGAAAAATAGTCATAAGAAGTTTTCAGAAAAAACCAGACACCGACTTCAGATTTGATACCTCGGATTAGGTTTCCTCTTTTTTGTTCTTGTTAAATTATTTGCTATAAAAGGTAATGCATTTGTAGGTAGACAAGAACTCTACCGAATTATTATTAACCAAATTAAAAGCATGATTGAATGGTGTTTTCACTGGGAAGTTTTTAACCCTTTTTTTAGGAATTTCTACGATTTTGCTGTTTTCCTAAAGAAGTAATTGAATTGAGAAAGCTTTTATTGTCTTGTTCAGTTCTGCGATTTTCTTATTCAGATTTGGGGTTTTGTGTTAGAGCGAAGCTGTACCCTAGTTGAAATCAATGAATACCATATTTCAATTATTGACCGTATTTTGAGCATCATTGTTAATGGCTCTGAGGCAGCTTTATATGGTCTATTTTAGGTACGTGTTCATCTGATTATATTTGTATTCGATAACCCCCCCCCCCCCCCCCCCCCGCCCGCCCCATATTTCTTGGGTTTCCTACTTTTTTAATTATTCGCTGTTTAACCCAACAATCAACTTGTTATTATATTATTCGTTACTATTTTCTTGTTTTATTTATGTAGTTTATCTTTTCTTATATCTTTTTTATACTGGGTTAAGTCTGTTTGATCCCTTTTACGGTTAGCTTTGCAATAGGTTTCCTCTTTTTTGTTCTTGTTAAATTATTTGCTATTTTAGGTGATAGGTGAATGCATTAGTCGGTAGATGATAACTCAACCGAATTATTACCCAAAAGTAAAAGTATGATTGATAGGAATACTCTTTTCTTTTATCCACAATTTACTTGTCTTTTTCTTATATCTACAACTATTTTCTTGTTTTATTTATGTGCTTTATCTTTTCTTAGATCTTTTTTATACTGGGTTAAGTCTGATCCCTTTTACGGTTTAGCTTCACAATAGGTTTCCACTTTTTTCTTCTTTTTTTGGGTAAATACTCTTTTTTGTTCTTGTTTTCCCTTAGCTGAGAAATAATTTGCTATATTAGATGAATGCATTCGTAAACAGACGAGAACTCAACCGAATTATTATTACCCATATTAAACATGATTGGTGGTATTTGCACTCGGAAGGTTTTAACCCTTTTTTTTAATAGGAATTTCTACGATTTTGCTGTTTTCCTAAAGAAGTAGTTGAATTGAGAAAGCTTATTATTGTCTTGTTCAGTTCTGCGAATTTTCTTATTCAGAGTTGGGGTTTGTGTTAGAGCGAAGCTGTACTCTTAGTTGAAATTAATGAATACCATATTTCATTTATTTACCGCATTTTGTGCATCATTGTTAGTGGCTGCGGGGCAATAGGTTTCCTCTTTTTTGCTCTTGTTATCCCCTTAGCTGATAAATTATTTGCTATAATAGGTAAATGCATTCGTAAATAAATGAGAACTCTACCGAATTATTACCCAAATTGGAAGCATGATTGATGGTGTTTTCACTGGGAAGGTTTTAAACACCCCCCCCCCCCCCCCCCCCCCCCCCCCCCCCCCCCCTTCCTTTTTTTTATAGGAATTTCTACGATTTTGCTGTTTTCCTAAAGAAGTAATAGAACTGAGAAAGCTTTTATTGTCGTGTTCAGTCATGATTTTCATATTCAGATTTAGGGTTTGTATTAGAGCAAAGCTGTACCCTAGTTGAAATTAATGAATACCATATTTCAATTATTTACCGCATTTTGAGCATCATTGTTAATGGCTCTGGGCGCAAAGCTCTTGCGTTATATGGTTTATTTCAGCTGTACATACTTGTTTATCTGATTATAGTTGTATTCGATAATCCCCCAAATTTCTAGGGTTTCGTATTTTTTTAATTATTCGCTGTTGAACCCAACAATTTAGCTGTCCTTTATTATTTGTTACTATCTTCTTGTTTTATTTATGTGGTTTATATTTTCTATCTTTTTTATACTGGGTTAAGTCTTGATCCCTTTGACGCTTTAGCTTTGCAGTAGGTTTCCTCTTTTTTTGTTCTTGTTTTAGTGTTTTCCCTGAGCTGATGTTATTTGCTATAATAGGTGAATGCATTCGTAGGTTGATGAGAACTCAACCGAATTATTATTACCCAATTTAAAAGCATGATTGATGGTGTTTGCATTGGGGAGCTTTTAACCCCTTTTTTTTGTTTTTACTTTTTAGGAATTTCTACGATTTGCTGTTTTCCTAAAGAAGTAATTGAATTGAGAAAGCTTTTATTGTATTGTTCAGTTATGCGTTTTTCTTATTCAGATTTAGGGTTTGCGTTAGAGCAAAGCTGTACCCTAGTTGAAATTAATGAATACCAGAGTTTTTTTTACCAAAATATAGCCATTGGGAAAACTATTTACCAATTTATGGTTTTTTCAAAATTATTTACCGATCTATGGTTCTATTTGCCAACTCACTTCGAACTAGGATAATGAAACAAAGACCTATACATATATTTTTTATATATTTACAGCTATAATTAATTGGCAATTACAATTACTTAATATTGCTTTTTTTATATTAACTCATAAAAACTTTTTCTATGTTTGTGGGAAACATTGCTAATTAATTCACCCTTTATATATAGAACATGTTATTGATGTTAAACACACAATAACTAGTTCCAGCTAAGGTCACATTTCTCTTTAACTCTACGACATGTTAAATGCTCTGGCTATTAATAATTAAATGTAGACTTTATAGAGTAATTATAAAATTCATTAAGTGATGGGCAACCAAATACTCCTGACAAGGTCACCACTTTATGTATATAAACTAGCTATAATGTACACTAATAGGGGCTGAATTTGGAATTTGGATTTCAAAATTAAATTGTCTACGGTGTATGCAGTTTATGTAATGATTAATACTCCATCATTTGGAAAATACCATCTGTGATCCTGTGGAACAAGAATTATTTCCGCCATTGGCTTAGATTTTATTTTTTTCAAGATTTCTGGGAAGTATTTTTATTGGTTAACCCTTTCTTCAAGTGAGTTTTGGTGATTACATAAGTCTAGTTTGTTTTTTCAAGAATTAGAATTAAATTTAATTGACAACATATTAATATTAGTAAAAAATAGCAATATTAAGTAAATCTAATTGCCAAATAACTATGGCTATAGATATAAAAAAAATGCTGTATGTAAATAGTTTGCGTTTGAAAGAACGATTGATCGGTAAATAGTTTTCCCAATAGCTACATTTTGGTATAAAACTCCATATTTCAATTTTTTACCCGCATTTTAAGCATCATTGTTAATGGCTATTGCTTTATATGGTCTATTTTACGTCTTGTTGTCTTCCCTTAGAATTAATTGAATCCAGAAGGTTACGTTGTATGTACGTGTTCATCTGATTATTATTGTATTTATCCGTGAAATAAAAGTAGGAAAGAGCTTGCAAGTTTGTTTCTTTTTCGAAAATCAAAAGTTAATTACTTTCAAGCGTTGTGGTTTTCCCCATGAGTTCATGCTTTATTTTTTACTTGAATATATAGCTGATTGACGCGGAAAACTTTGTTTTCTGGATGTTTTGGACGATATAAGTAGGAAGGTAATTTATCCACGCCCTCTTTTGCTTAGTCGTCTTCTTGAATGTTAGTTAGCTATGTTGTATTGTGGTGCGTCTTCTTCATAGTCAACAATATTGAGTTTCATTGGTTGTATTGTTTTATGGTTGATTTTAATTGCAGCTATATATTGCTCTCATCTTTGTGCATCTGAATTCTGATTGTGTGCCTCACAGAGATATTCGTGTCGTTTAGAGTGTACGTGACAGAAAATTCTAAGAATGAAGCGTAAACGTGGGAATAAGAAGAGCAAATCCAAGAAGCGTCCTGAGGAACCTACAAACAACGAACCTGTCGAAAAGGTTAACAGTGATAACGCAGAAAATAGTTCTGGTGCTGCTGGTGATGATAGTGCTGAAGGTGATTCTGAAAAGGAGATTGAGGCAACTACTGTGGTAGAGAAAGAGCAGACAGAGAAAATTGCAGATACCAATTCGGATATTGCAGTCAATAAGCCGACCGGGAACTTGGTTTATGGGCGTATGAAAGTAAGAATCAAAACCTCAAAAGTTCTAGACTCTCAGGTTACTGCTGCAAATGCTACTCCTACCCCTACACGCAGTGATACAGATATGGGTAGCCAAGAAGTATTACTAGAAAAAAATGAAAAACCTAGTGCGAAAATAGAAGATCATGAGAATTCATTCCCTGAGACAAATACACCTATTTCTGAATTTCCGCCCAAGAAAGTTGGGAGTATAAAAATTAAGTCATCAAAGAATATGAACTCTTCAGTTATAAAGCCATGTACTTCTGCCTTGGCACAAAATGAGGAGATACGTCCTGCCTTGGCACAAAATGAGGAGATACATCCAAAAGAATCTGTGGTTCTTAGGACGCCTCGGTCCAGTGAGCTTGAATTGAAAGCGGCCTTAGAGGTAATGTGGGAAAAAACATTTTCTATTTCAAGTTACTCTTTTATTGTTAGGTTATTGTATGCATCTCATCCATTCATTGTAATTTTGTTTTCGATTCTTTTAGACAATAAAGAAGATCATGAAAATGGATGCTGCAGAGCCTTTCAATACTCCGGTGAATCCCATTGCATTAGGAATACCTGTGAGTTGTAGCCTCTTCTAGTTTTTTTGGCATTACATTTTTGGTGGTATTGCTATTCGCTACTGTTTTTAGTAGTTATTTATGCACATCTGCTACTTGGAATATTTTCTTTTTATTTATTTAACGTGAGTGCATTTCAATTTTCATTTGAAAACAGGATTATCTTGATGTCATTGATACGCCAATGGATTTTGGAACAATATGCAGCAACCTTGAAGGCGGCAACAAGTATAAGACTGCAGAGGAGGTTTATAAGGATGTGGAATATGTCTGGAATAATTGTTATAAATATAATAAAAAAGGTGATTATGTGGTAGAACTCATGAAGCGAGTTAAGAAGAACTTCACAAAGTATTGGATAACAGCTGGGTTATATATTGACCAGCCTCAGGGTAGCAGCGGTAAGGGATTTACTTCTTCCTTTTGTGTACTAGCCCTCCTCACTTTTCTGTATTTTTGCATATTTATTTATTAAGTTCTGTCCAGCAAGCTGGCTAATAGGGCCATTGTACAGGGTCTGCCGACTTGAAACGCTTTCCTAATTTGTTTCTCTATGTTTTATTTTGAAAAGAGAAGTGGTATGAGTACACTAGTAATCGTGCCCCACGCTTTGCGTGTGAGACGCGTAATGCGATAAAATTTAAAAAATAAGTGTAGTTATGATACAAATATTTGGAGAATAAAAAAAAGATAAGAGTATAAGATGAGAAGACTAAAAAGAATTTTGAGAGCTTAAATAGGGATAAAAAGTGTTATTAATTATTACTTTTTCTCTATTTTTTATGAGAATATGGTATTGTGGTAATTAATAAAAAAGTGTAAGGGTATTTTTGGAAAAGTGGTAAAATTTGGCAGCCTCAAAAAATCTTGGGTTGGCTTATTATAATAGTACAGATACTCGTGCATTTTCTTTGACTACACTTTCTAAAGTTTCACAACTCTATTAACTACTTTTTTTAAATTTTTTTATGCATCAGAGAGATTCCCATACAACTACTTAGAGCATTTACAAGTCTATATAAGCTGCTACATACATATAAATTTATACAACCTAACACAAAAACCTTACCCATCAGTCTATATAAAGTAACATATAGCTTATACATGTCTACAAAATATGGTAAATCTGTATACATGTATACAGCTTTCCTAGCCATGTGGGCCCTGTATAACAATTATTATAATATTTTCCTCAAACAAAACCTGAAAAATCCTTGTCACTGTTTTCTCACAAACAAAATGCAATCCTCTCTCTAAAATTAAGAGCTCTTCTTCCAGCTCTTCCAACTCCTTCATCTCTCTCAATCTCTTATATTCTAATTCGATTATTTCTCCTTTCTTACAAATCCGTTGCTACTTATCTTCTCTGGATCTCACTCTACACCTTCTCAGTCTGAATTTAAATTATTTTCACCCACCATTAAAGCCCCAATTTTTCGAAGGGAATTTTTTTTTCAAGGCCTCGTTTTACTATTCTTCACCCACCATTAATGCCCTTTATCCATGGTATAATATCACGATCTCGTCCATCTCGTCTTCGTTGCCGGAGTTTTTATGGCAGGTACTAGCCTGGTTCCGGTCACTGGTTATGAGTTTGCTCTGATCGAAGTATGGGTGTAGATCTCGACTGGAAATTGATATTTACATTTTATAAAATCTGATTTTTGTAATAAATCGTGAACAATTTGATATTTTCACTTTGTTAAGTATTTTGAGAGTTGAAAAATATCAAATCTGCAGTTTTGATATTTTCTTATCTATGTATTGTAGATTCGTTGATTGGGATAACCAAGAGAAGAGTTGAAGAACAAAAAAAAACAATATTTAATAAGATAAATAGATTTTAGAAGATAGACTAATGTGCACTTGATTTGGTATATAGCAATAGATGCCTTTTAAAGCCGCTATACTGTACCATTTGTACTTGACCCTTCTATAGACAGTTGAGAGTGCTCTTATACTTGCATTATAGTTATAGTCTTTACCTAGTTGTGATCTTAGGTTTGTTCTTTACTACTCCTAGCTAAAGAAGCGTGTGTTGAACTGTTGAGCTGGTTTTATCTTTCAAGCATTAGCAATACCCTTATCTACCCTGTGTTACCTTTCTTTGAGAGTTCTCATAACATATAGTTAAACCTTTTTAAACATGTCAGCATAGTTTGTTAATGGCAGCATTGCTATTTTTTTCTAGGAGCTGATGTTACCCAATCACATGACAGCAATGCAAAGATGCAGGATGAAAGCGGTCACTTGATACAGAAGAAGCGCCCTGGGTATGTTTTAACATAGGCATAAAGAAAAAGTTTTTTTTCTCTGTTTAACTGAAGGAAAACAATAGCCTTTGCCAAGTGAAGTAAATGATTAGATATAACTTGGTTCATGTTAAGAATCCATATGAAGCTTTTTCAGAAACAACAGAATTGCTCAATGCTTATGCATGAACAGTCATGTTAAGAATCCATATGAAGCTCTATCAGAAACAACACAATTGCTTATACACTATGTTAATGGATACAATATGATATTTTTTTTAATATGTAGGATAAACCTATGATACGTTAATTATTTTTGATATAAATGCTAAGTTTTACTTAACATAATAAACATGCGAAAAGAATGAAGTCAAATTCATGCATTAGTCGTACGTGTTGAATCGGAGATCATGAAATAGACTCTCGATCGAGCCTTTTGTGTAGTCACATTTGACGAATTTTTATTTTATTCAACTTTTATATCAAACTCATCAACAATTTGACTTGTTAATTACTTTTTACATTGTTAAACCATAATTGGACCGATTATATAACTAGATAATAACATAGTCACTTTTCAAAATTATACTTTTAATTATATTAAAAAAAAAAGTTAATTTTGGCTCAACGTATCAGATAATCTATCGGTGCCGTATCCAAAACGTATCCGGTCAGTGGTAAAAAAAAAAAAGTCAACGTTACTCTAAATCACGTATCGGATACAGTATCCACGTATCCGCGGTGTATCCATATCGTATCTGTATCCGACACTCATGTTTTCTTCAGTACCCGTGCTACATACCTTATACATGATTACTAAACTGATGTTGTGAATCTGTTTGCATCTCGTGTAAATCCATCTTATGTTTCATTCTCTTTTCATAGTGACGATGGTTATTCTGTGGAGTTTGGTGCCACATTTAATCCCTTTTAACTCCAATCTGATACACTATAAAAATAGTTTTCTTCTATGTTTCAGTTGTATATTATGTACTAAATGGTTTGTTTAAATCTGCAAATCTCACAGCTATTAGTGGGTTTTAAGTACAAAAATAGGATTGTCTACATGGTTTGACCCTTAAATATATTCTCTACGAAATGGTCTCCTGGAATCTGCATATCTCACAACTGTTAATGGGTTTAGGTACAAAAAAAAAGGAATTATCTACATGGGTTGACCCCTAAAAAAGCATAAATATTGAATACGCGTAAAAAAGCATAAATATTGAATACGCGTAAGTCTTTAAAAATTTGGGGAGATAATATATACATTGATCAGCTGTACTTTGTTGGGGATGAGAACACATAGGTCCTCGGATTGGATCCTGAATGTACTGGCATGCTTATTAGGGTTCAAAAGATCGACTGGTAACATGTAAGAGTCTAGGTTCTTTTTATGCATCTACCTATCATGTTCATTATCTTTAAACGTGTTAATGATGGGATATATTTTTAGTCCTTACTTTCCGTGTTCTTCAATACTCTGGCGAAGCTAGGAAAGCTAGTGTGATCCTTCTTCTAATAATCTATTTTTTCTAGAATGGTTTTATGAAGAAAACCACAAATTTTTTTGCTACCAAGAAGGATTGTAACCACTTATATCTCGTTTTATTCTTATTAACAGAGTTAAACGTCACAAGGACGATTGCTTGTGTGCAATATGCAAGATGATGCGTCGAAGGCAAGAGAGAGAAGAGCTTCTTCGTGGTGAAGAGAATAGCTACCCTGTTCAAGAGGGCAAGCTGGAGGTATATGAAGTCTCTGACCTTAGTTACATCAGCTTCTTATTTGATTTGGCGATTTCATTCGTCCATTAAACTTCATAGTATTGCTTATTCTGTAGTTCACACATAGTTTTAAGTGCATGCCTATGTGAAAGTAGAATATTTTTGCTTTTTTCACTAATATAGTAACTGTGTATAGAGAAAACTGAACTTTTGGCGTTGATATTTTGTGAGTTTTAATCAATGTTTTAAATAGCGTTATCGCTAGCGTAACATTTTTTTGAGAGAAACGCTAAAAGCGCGAATAGCGTTGCTACATAGCGCTTTGCGGTGTACTTTTTTTTTGCCTAAATACATATAAATATAGCATTAAATTCAGAACATTTAATAAAAATTAACTAAATATATATAAAAAGTTGTAACTAATAATCACAAAATGATTGTAGTTGAGATGTCAGAGCATTTACTTTGTTTGCAAAAGGTTTGGGGTTTGATTCTCTTTAGCCTCCAATAATTTCATTAAAATTTTGACAAAAAAAATTAATAATTAAAAAATGGACTGCACCCGCTATAGCGTAAATAGCGTCCACTATAGCGCGCTATTTACGCTATAGCGCGAATTTAGCGCTTTTCCATCCAAATAGCGGTTTATCATAGCGTTTTTCGGCCGAAAAACGCTATTACGCGAACTGCATCGCAGTATAGCGCGCTTTTTAAAACAATGGTTTTAATACAAGACATTGTCTTTATTATGTTTCATTCTTAGTCACTGGGATACTCTGTTTAGGGTTGGAAACGTGTTTTCCTGGAAGCACCTTTCGGAAGCGGCGACAATACACTTTTCTAATTTTGGGGTAAACATTTCCAAACTGTTAAGAAACTTAAGTTAAACCTTTTCTTATAGTATGTAAGATAATTTAAGGAAAACCTTTAATAAACTTGTAAGATACTATCTATGTAATAACGTGAAAAAATAATTAAAAGTATGATCATGAAATTAAGTTACTAGAAGAACATATGTAGTACTTAAATTAATTATGTCTTATTACTCAATTTTAGCTACTATATCTTTTGATATATAAGAAGCTATGTTTCTTGTTCACATTGGTAATTGTGGTACTTCATGTAATTGGGGAGTTCTGTAAACGTTTCTCATGTATCTTATTCTAAATTTTTAAGTATACGGGTGTTTCCCGTTTCGCATCAAAGTTTAGCTTTCCGTTTCCTGTTTCCGCTTCCCGTATGGCTTCACGTTTTCGTTTCTTGAGTTGGCAACTATGGTTTCCTTTCATACTTTTGGTTCATATTTTTCTAGGTTATTTTAGATAATTAGAATGTATTCATAGTATTAACTTCAATTTGGACGGCTGTATGTAGGGTGCATATGTAGGATTGAAATCTGGAACTTGAGTTTTGTTTGGCATATTGAGATAGCACTACTTTCTTTGTTCATTATGACTTTTCTCTAAATGTCTCTGTCTTGAGTTTATTTTTTATTTTTTTGTTGACTTATGTGAATTTCCCTAGTTAGTATAGTTTCATATAATGCAGCAGCAAATCATGAATACATTTCTACTTAATGCTACCTTAAGGTCCTTAAGTTAGTTATATATTCTCTCTCCATTTAATAGGGATGGTCACAAGCAGAGAGCCCTTATCAGTATACTTCATCAAATATGGAGATTTCATCCGGTCCAGATGCAGATTCTGACTTGGAAGAGAAAGGAGAGGTTGTGAAGTTGGATAATACCGAGTTACAGTATACCCCTATGCAAGAGAGAGTAGAAATTTTGGATTCTAATTTGGACAAACAGATAAGAGGTGTTGAAATGTTAGGATCTTCCCAGCTGGAGGGTGAAGGCTTTGGAGAGAAGAATGGGGGGATCTCTGCACGCAGGAATGATGTTATGCTAATTGAGACTCCACAGACAAAAACACTTCACGAGAATTCTCGAACTGCAATGGTAGATCAAAGGAATCGAAAGGTAAATCTTCTCTTCCTTTGTTAAATCGCGAAAGCATATCTGTAACATTTAATTCAAGAGTCTGACTAAAGCGTAAGCATCCAGGTGTAGAGTGTGAGGTTGGCATTAGGTAATACTTCTGTCGTAAAATTAACTATGTATCTAACACGACTTTGCATAGTTCATATTCCTTTTGTTCAACATATAGCAAAAATCGCAAACTCACTATACTTTTGTATTATATAAAATCAAAATGCAAGGTTTATTATTGAGATCAAGTAAAGTAAGGCATGGTTTCATCATTTATAAATTATACAAATAAAAGTAATCAAAATTTCATCATGACAATGAAAAGGGAGCTGTTGGGCGACCTGGTTATTAAGATGAATAACTCTTCGTGTAGCGAAAAGTAATGTTATTTCGCTAAATTTTTTTCCCATAAGATAATATATATTGGGGCTCTTTTTTGCTTGCAGGTCAATATTGATAAGATAGAGATGGCCCACATGTTAAAGAAATTGCAGCGATTTGAGAATCCCCAGCTAGTGAAATTATGTGAAACCCTCTTTACGAATGATGTTAAGTCTGTATGGAATGGGCCGCACTCATTAGGAAGTCATCAGGCCTGTCGAAGTAGTTCTATCCATGCAGCAATTAACTCATTTCTGAACTAGATGATGAATTGATGATTATGGGGTAAACCAGTATCCGACTCTCTTCGACTGAGGTTTACATTGAAATAGAAGACGAAAGAGTACCTTCTTTTATGCTTTAAATAAGAATATGGTTCTATTGTGCAGTAAATAAGATTTTTACTGCATCGTTTCAGTCTGTGTAACGTTCAATGGCTATGGCCTTGTTAAAAGTCTTCTTTGTTACTAAGAAAGAGAGTTGTTTTATAAACATGTTGATTGCTGCGTCTCTGAGTAAGATCTATAACTATCTTACAAGTGTTCAGCATCACTAGTCAGTTTTTTAATATTTGTTATTACTATTTAAATTACAGGTCTACATTGACATTTTGCTGAAAAGTATTCAACTGTTACTAGGCTTGAATTGCATTATGTGAATCGGAATAGTAATTGCTAATATATGATCGTCATATAAGAGAACTCCGTAAAGGTTCTAGTTCTAATGTTATTGTCTTTTCCTTGCCTGAGATTGTTATTCTCGTCACAAAGTCATATAAGAGAACTCCGTAAAGGTTCTAGTTCTAATGAAGGGATTACAGAACGTTCTCAAGTATGATCTTTTTGAAACAAAGCATTCTTATTAGAATAAACAAATAGGCCAAGTGTATTTGCTCGGACGGAACTTTTTAACTCGAACGAAACTTACTTTATGAGCATTGTTAGCACGACTGATTAATGAGTAGTGCATACATTGATGTGGAGAAGACCAAATATGACTTTTAATGTGAGGGGAAATTTACATTAACGTTGGTGATTGGCGCTCAGAATCTGTGTTTGTTAATGAATTTACACTGAGTTCTTGTTATTCAAACACTTAACACCACGACTGACTTAAATTTCGTGGTTTATTTTATCAAACTTTTAAGTTTAAATTATCTACAAAATCCGGCTACATAGTTTTCGCAGTGTCTAAGCATTGCTAAGGTTTAATGTATATAGTAGTATATTTACATATTTTAGTAGTTATGTGATGGGTTAGTTAGAGTAATTACTCTTTTTCCCATGCCATCAATATTGCTATGGAACCAAACAAGAAAATAAAGACATACAAATCGCCCTCCTTCCAACCAAAGTAAATCACCAAATTTACTTCAATTATGCTAACTCAAATTATATTAATATTTTAATTGTATAGTTCTAACTGTTCAAATACAAAGTTTTACAATACACGTGAAAAAAAGTGCTATAATCTTAAATATTACTTCATTGCCACGTTATTCATAGTTAATTACCTATACATATAATTTTACAAACCTAATTATCAAAATATATTCTCAGACTTTTATTCTTAAAAGGTACAACTAACTAATTAACTAAAGGAAAATTTTCAAAAATATTAATAACAAATTAAAAAAAATATATTAATTTTAAAAACTAACATTTTTTAAAAATTTTAACTTTTTTTTAAATTACTTATAAAAAATTCAAAAAGTGCGCAGCACTTCAAAATTATTATTTTTTTATAAAAATTATTATTTTTTATAAAAACTTCAAAAAGTGTTAGTTTTTTATTATAAAAACTTCAAAAAATGCACGTATGCATATTTTGGTTTTTTTCTAACAGAAATATTTTTTTTTTTTTACTTTTTTTGAAAACATATTTTTTAAAAAAAAATCTGAAAAATTTATTATTTTTGTAAAAACACGTTTTTTTTTAAGTAAAATATTAATATTGTTTGATTTTTATATTTTTTTAATTAGTTATATAGTTAGTTAGTTGTACATTTTGAAAAGAAATGTTTAAGCTTTTATGCTTTAATAATTAGATTTTGTCAACGAGTCAAAATTCTTTTTGGATTCTATTTTCATGAAGCTAAAACCAAATCAAACCTTCTTCTGGAAAGGAAACTTTTCCTATTTCTATTTTGATTGGTATTATGTTTAAACCGCCCTATTGGTTATAGGCTGTTGTTTTATATCCTTAGCTCATTCTCTCTCTCTAATAATTCCCTTAACGCTTTTCTTTCAACTAATCTTTCTTTTATCCATCACCAGTCATGTTTAAAACTCCTCCTTGATCATCTTAAACCTTTCGTGTACTTCTGCTTGATCATCTTAAACCTTTCGTGTACTGCTGCTTGATCGTTTTTTACTCTTTTCTGCGACTATCGGTTAATCAGTTTATGAAATGCCAGTTAGATTGGTTTGCACGACAATATTTCACTTTTCATTTAGTTAGTTGATATGAGTATATTTTGTATTTATGGTTTGCTGGATTATTTTTAACTTGTCTGCTGTAGGATGATTTAGATTGAGTTTACCTATATGGGGCATTGTGTGTTGTGTATTATTTTTTTACTTAGCTCTTGGAGCCTATTCCAAGAGCTGTGACTCTTGTATTATTTGTGCATATTATTTATAATAATAATGAGAATGTTGATGTTGATTAAAAAAAAAAATGTCTTCAACTAGTGCAACAAAGATGGTGTTGTTAAAGAGCTCAGATGGGCTCACTTTCGAGATGGACGAGGCTGCAGCTCTACAGTCCCAAACAATCAGGCACATGATCGAGGACGGTTGTGCCGACAGCGTAATTCCTGTTGAGAACGTCACCAGCAACATCTTAGCTAAGGTTATCGAGTACTGCAACAACCATACTGAAAAGGTGCTTGAAATCGATGTTGCTGAGGAGGAGCTCGAGGAATTCAAAATCGATGTTGCTACCAAGGAACCCGATACTGATGAGAAGAATCCCAAAATTGATGAGGAGGAGCTCAAAACTTTTGATCAGGAATTCGTTGATGCTGACACGAATACTGTTTATGATCTGATAATGGCCGCTAATTTTCTGGACATAAAGAGCTTTCTAGATTTAACATGCCAGAGAGTTGCCGACATGATAAAGGGGAAGAAACCAGAAGAGATTCGACAAATCTTTAACATCGAGAACAATTTCACTCCGGATCAAGAGGAAGAGGTTCGCAGGGAGAATTCTTGGGCTTTTGATGAATGATAGATTAGTAGGATCTGATTAGGAAGTAATATGTCTTATTCACTACTCACTAGTGTGATTTTTCTTCATGCATCTGTTTTTGTATTTAGCTTAATTTGGTACTTAGCTTTATTTATTTATTTATTTTATTTGGTACTTAGCTGATTGTTTCGTTCTGAGAATATTCAACTCAGTTCGTGTTTATTTCAAACGATCTTCTGTCGGATTTGTCTTCGTGTTGTGATCTCGTGATAAAGCATTGGTTCCTTGTTTCTCAAAACGTTTTGCCTGGGACACCAAAAAAATAGCCCAATTTAGGTGACTTAAATAGTATCTCTTATTTTAAAAAATATACAAATTGTTGTACTATATTATTGTACCATTGGACTATTAGACTTGTGATTTATGAGATTTAGTTGGATTCAAGTGAGTTTGTAACTCTATGCATCTATCTATATAAAAAAAGGTTAGGGTCTTGTATCTTGAACCTTCATTTATTAATAATACTATTGTTCTCACTCTCTCTCTACTTTTGTCTCTATATCTATACTGAGATAATAATACTTACAACACGTTATCAGCACGATACTCACGGAGATTGGAGTTAAAGCTAGAAGATCGGGCTATTTGTTCGAAGAGCAGAGGGAGATTGGAGTTAAAGATAGAAGATCGGGCTATTTGTTCGAAGAGCAGAGGTAAATTTTAAAGATTGAGTTATAAACATACAGCCAATGTTTGAAGTTTCTTTGTTATATCGGCATCCGTCAAAATATCAAGGGTACGGTACATATTTTTTCTTCTGAAACTGAAAATATAAATTCATGTCTATGGTAATTCATACATACATATTAATATTGCTTATGATATGCTATGAGTAGAAAAGTCCTGTTGTAGTGCATGTATAGTTTGTTGATTCTTGTTTGTTTCACATGATAATAATCAAACCTACACGGTCAAATAAAAAAATAGCAACTGCATGTTTATTTGTTTCAACATGTACCCATTTATGTGCGTATCTTTTACTAGTGAAACATCTTTGCATATAATGAACAAATTGGGTAGTAAAGGATGAACAAATTGGGTAGTAAAGATCCTTTTTGTTCTTGAAAGTGTGCAGTGTCATATTACATACGTGTAAAAATCAATCAGTAATGATATTTTGTTCCGATTAGTATTTCTATGTTTGGTCTGCTATAACCCTAATGTTTTCTATATTTAGAGAACCCATGTATTAGTTAACTGCATGTCTCCCACGTCATAATAATAGACACGCATGTGTAATCGTATTTAATAATTACCGGCATCTCACTAACTATGTGGTCAGTCTTTGCATGAAAATTGTTATTAGTGAAAAATTACATGTTAAAGTATATCTTGTGAATTACTATGGTTAAAAACCTTACACTTATAGTAGTAAATTAATAAAATATTGTGTTTTATGTGTAATTGGTAGATCTAGACTGATAATGCTGATATGATTTCCTTGCTGGTAAATATGTACTGTCATGTCACTATATATTGCTAGTTAATCATGCAAGCAGGTATAATCGAGATATTTAATCATGGACATTTAATATTTATTTACTGCCATGTACAAATGTGTACAATATGTTAATTTGCGAAATCATATATTTTCACATTTAAGTTGAAACAATTACGAACCTTTCCCAATTAGGCTCACCTATTTGGATACGATGTCTAAGAAAGATATAGGCGGAAGTCGATATCCTAATGAAGTCGGATTTTAAGTGGCATTCATGCCCTTCACCCTCACCGTTTTTCCTGGTCGTGTTCAAGTAGAGCTATCGAAAGGGATTGACTAAATAATAATTTTTCCGAGTGTGTTTATATAGTGATGTATGTTTCGCTGAATTGGGGTTTCAGTATCGACATGTCGTTCGATCAATGAGAACCAATTCACATGAGAAGCAAAACTAGCATTCGAACTTGTTGTTTCGAAATAAATGTTGTGCTTGCGCAAACCATAAACATATAAACCAGTCGTTTTATATGATAACTAATCCATAACTCCCAACACATGTTGGATGCCATCTATGATGAGGAAATCGCAAAGCATACTTGCGAAATGGATGTTTAGGCGAGTTATTTTACGCCACCACATGTTAGTCACTCTGATGTGTGAGCATGTGATGCCCAAATTTTTTGGATGCTATCTTTGATGAGTAAAACACGAGCTTGTTGTTACTTATAAGATGAAAGCTAAGGCGTCAATTTATTTCGCCGCCACATTTGAGACGTGATGACGTCTATGGTGAACAAATATCTCAAATTGACATATTGGAGCGATCCTTTACCAAAATACTAGTTTGTAAATTGTATTCCATAAGCAGTATCGTGAATTTATATTCACCATGTTCCTTCATCGCCCATCTGTTTATGGATGATAAAATACCCCGATGAGCAGTTTTAATCCTACTGGGTCAATGACGAATTGTTTGCCTGATATTAATTCTCTTCGTGGACATTTTTTTCCACGAATCGAAAACTGAGACAAGTGTTATTTGTCTCGAACTGTCGCGATCCTGACGATCACCTAGTCAAGCGAGGTTTAGACAATTGTCAAAATCAAAGACTTGTGGCTCCAAGATAGTCCTTGAAAGGAACAATATGGCCCGTTGTTCGAAAGCAAGAGATAATTCTCAAGGAGTCAACTCTATGATATAAAGACAAAGATTATGCATAGTTACTCCTTAAATAGTTCAAAACTATTATAAGGGTGTAAAAACCATAGCTAATGTGGTTAAAACTAACTGAAAGAAAACTCTTGAGACCCTTGTTTTTGTGGCTCAAATGAGTGTGATACTTTTATTTATTAATTTTTGAGCCGATTTGTCTCTCAGATGAATTAACTTTTTCCATTTGAATTATGATTTTTTCATTTGGACCATACTTTTGGATTATGGCTTGCCTGTTTACAAAATTTCTCGAAATAATTTAAAGTGTTTTGAGAAAATTTCTTTGACAAATGTGGCCAAAATTTAAATTATGAAACTTTAGGCAATACTTGTGGGGTAATTATTTTTCTGAAAATAGTGGGTAATAGTGTAGCACATAATTTCACCAACTACTTTCCTAAAGAGTGTTTTTGTGACAATGATTATGGACCTGTCGTTCCAAATTGAAATCTTAGGTAAAAACCAAATTGATTGGTCAAATATGAGGCCTTATACTCTTGTAGGTTCTGTCGTACCTTTTTGAGTTATAAAATATTCGAGAAAACCAGTGTTATCTGGTAATAGCTCATGAAAGAATTAAATTTTCTTTACATAGCCTCCATTCAATATGACCAAAAGCGTAAGAGCAGTTGAAATGTCTTTCAAGTGGTTGCAGTTGAAATGTCTTTCAAGTGGTTGCTACCACATTTTAAGGCATTTAAATTTACCTTATTATTTTGACTGTCGTCGATTGATAAGATCATTTTGATATTGTGGCATTGACCGTATGAGATATTCCCGGGTCAAAAAACGGTGCTTGATTTATAATCGCATCGCATTTGGATTCTCTTTGAGGATATATTTCGTGATTGATCCGAAATTTATGTCACTAATGCTCTATTTGAAAGACTGGTATGCGTAAAGATTACGAAATGGACTCGTAGAATTCTTGTAAAGAATTGAATGAGTTGTTGTGAACTTATCCAATCATAAGACGGACCATTAAAAATTTATGATTATCTGTCAGTCATGATTTCTTAGACGACATTGAAGCGAAACGTGAATGTCATTGATTACTTGTTCATATATTCGGCGACGACTGATAATATGAGCAAATTATGACACGGAACCATGAACCGTTGCCTGAAGTCAACGTAGAACAGACTGACCTAATGGAAACTTGCAATTCAAGCAGACTCTTTAGCGAAATTGTGTTTGGACCTGTAGCTCCAAAATATATCATCTTAGAATAACGTTTCCCTCCAAATTTGGACTATATGTTGATTTTTGTTATGTGTGAAATTGGAAGGAAACGTTTTTCTATGATGATATTGATAAAGCCATAACTTTGGTCGGTCGCGTTAGGCTTTTCAACAATGATATAATGATAAATCAACCGTGAATAAATGATACTTCCTGATCTTTATTATTGCTCGGATTATTGTCCTTGTTCGGACTATTACATTTGCTCGGATTAGTATTTCGGTGTTACAATTATGCTCGATATAACTATTTAATCTCTCGTCTTGATCTTTCTCCTCTTTTATTCGGTGCTCGGCTGTCTTTTCTCGGTTTATTTCTTGAAGTGATATGCTTTGGTTAGTTTCTCTCTTTTCTTAACTTCTCTCTATATTTTTTGGATAGATTTTCTGGTCCTTTTCTAGGAGGGGTAGTTGGCTATTTATAGGCAACTGCGCCTTCTAGGATATTGACAAATGTCTTCATCCCAGGGATTTTTCAGACAAGGGTCCCCCTTTGATTGGGCTTGGGCTTTTGGGTAGTAGCACCTCAATTCCTATAAAAAGTATGAGATGACCCATTTAAGCGTTGGATACCCATTTATAAAGTGGGTTGATTATGACCCGAATAAAATATTCGGGTCTGATTTTTATGTTCTATCAAGTGCTCCCTGACTTCCTCGGCGTGGTTTCCATGTCGGGGGAGTCATGTTCGGTTTGTCGAGAACGTTATTTCGGTCTTGTTTTTCCCAATGCTTCATCGAGAAACGCAATAGACTCGTGACGGTTCCCAGGGGGGCACATTTAATGTTTCCTATCCTAATATCTTTCTTCGAGGAAAAACTCCTATAAAGGGGGTGTGCTTCCTCCATAATTAGGCATTTTACTACTAATTTTCCCGTGACATAATGGCTTCTTCTGGTTCTACTGGTGAGAGCTCCTTTAATTATATTTCATATTTAGAAACGGAAATCAAGAAATCTCGTACCGCGAATAAGAAACTCGTGGCCAAGGTTTCAAACTACAAGAAAAGGTTGTCTGACATGGATTCTGATCATCATGTGACGATGGCCGATCGGGATTGGGCCTATGAGCATATAAAGAAGCTCGAGGCTAATCTGGCTAAGTAGAAGGCAGCAAAAAGGGCCTATAAGCTTGCCTTCAAGGAGTTGCATGCTCGGTCCAAACCGAGTTCGGATGACGATGAAGAAGGCTCTTCCTCGAAATAATTAGTCTTTTGTAATTTCTGTCGTAATTTCTCTTGAATGGGGAGTCTTCTCCTCAGTTGTAATCGAAGTTTTTGGAATTAATAAAATATTTCCCTTTCCTTGTTCTTGTCTGTTTATCTTCTTGATGTCTTTTTGGATGACTTTAATTGGATTTGGAACTGTGGTTAATTCGCCTTTAATGCTCTTGGGAAGTTCAAGAGGTTGTATTTATTCGAGATGACCTTTGACCTACTCCTTATTTCTTCTTATAAAAGGGGACTGTCCCAGTATTTTTTATGCAGTTCATTCTTTATTAACGAACAAATGGCTTCTCCTCTTGAAAAGTATGGTGACAACCTTCCTGAATACGTTGCCCGTCTGGAAGAGGAAGTTCAGAAGGTGCGTTATCTCGAGAAGAGGGTTGCCCGGCTGTCGGTGGAAGCTCGTCGGGCCACCGAACTAGACGAGCGATTGGATGCCCTAGAGAAGGAGCACCAGAGGTCTTTGCTCGACAGTATTCGTGCTCGTGTCCGGATCAAAGAGCTCGAGGCCTCCAGAGATAGGCATCTTGCTTCCAAGAGGGCTTACAAATTGGCCCTTAAGGAAGTGTATGCTCGGTCGAAAAGGAAGCCGAATGACGAAGCGGGCCCTTCTATGAAATGATTTTATTGTTTTCATTGTATTTCCTCTTTGTGCTTCTTCTGTAACGAAGTATCAACCAATCAATAAAGATTTCTTTTTCTTGTTTATATCTGAATTACTTTCCCAATGCAATTTATTTTGACTGCGCACGCTTGTGGCCTCATTAATGCTTTTCTTGGGCCTGGCGTTTGATCTTATCCATTGGACCTTCTTACTCTTTATATCTAGGGATTAATAGGATTTCTTGAGCCTTGTGCATAGAAAATCCTATTCACCAGAGTTTTCTTGAGCCTTGCGCAAAAGATCTGGGATATTTATTTGAACCGCTGCTCTTCCCAAAAACGACGCGTGTTTCAATGCCATTATTACTTACTCCCTTTAAATATTGGTAAGAATCCAAACGTTTCTTAAACAGGAGTGGCTTTTAATTACTCACGCTCTTTAGAGTGTTTTGGGAATCCAAACGTTTTTCTTGAACAGTCACCTCTTTTGAGTGCCATCGCTTCTGAATACCCATTGGCGAATGGTTGCGACTCTCAATCCCAGCCCTCATACAATTGATCTATAAATACCTGCTTACAGCATGGTTACATCCACACTTCTCATCATATTATTTTCCCCCATATATAGACCCTTATCTTATAATTTCCCTAAGATGTCTGGTCCTTTCACCCAATCAGCATTAGCTTTGCAAGTGGAGGCCTTTGAAGCCTCCTATAACCATGTACAAAGGCTGTTGAGGGATGCCGAGGAGGAATTGAAGGTGATGCGTTATCACCATACCGAGATGGTTCGGGAATTAACTTGGCTAAGATCCGAACTGGCTTACTGCCGACGTGCTCGTCAGGCTCTAGTCGAAGAGAATGAGATGCTAAGGGGGAACCCGACACTGAGGGACAGGGATGTCTCTGCCGGGCCCTCTCATCGATACCGATCGACTTCCCCCTAACCTTCCCCCTTCTTTTTTTCTTTTTCTCTTCTCTTTCCCCATCTTTTCCCATCTCTTCCTTTTTCTTCTTTTTTTTTTATTTCTCCGTTTCCATCATTTCTTCCTCTTCCTCTCTTGTGTTTTTTTTTTATACTCTGTTTTCTCGTACTTTTTATTCTTTTCTTTTTCCGTTTCTTTTTTGTTTCATTGACTTCCTTTTTAGTTGTCTGTCTCCTTCGTCTCTTTATCTTCTTCTCATCTGTTTTTCTTCTGTGCCTCCTCTTTCTTTTTCTTCATCTTCTCTCCCATCACTCTTTTTCTTTTCTCTTTTTTTTTTATGCACCATTACGATGTAACAATCAGCCCTGTGATCCAAAGGGTTTTGTGTTACATTTACGGTTGGTCATTTTTCTTTTTGACTCTTCTTTCTTATCACTTCCTTCTTTTCTTGCACTCTTCTTCTTTTCCTCTTCTTGCTTTTCCTTTCTCTTTCTTCTTACTTTTTCTTTTTGGCGTCTCCTGCTCACTTGGTCAGCTGATATAGTTGATCCTTTGCCTGATCTTCTGTACTAGCTCTTCTCGGATGTAATAGATCTTTTCGGATGTAATAGGTTTTTATCTCGGATGTAATAGGTTTTCTTTTCGGATGTAATAGACCTTGATGTAATGAACAATGATGTATTCCATCTTCATTAATGAAAAGTATTTTTGCCCTTTTCTTTTGGCCTTTCTTTTTATATTGTACCTGTGGTTTGTTGTTTATCTGGGATCTAGATCTTTGAATATCTCGTCTTTATTTCTTCTGCACTGTAGTCTCAGATGTCAATAGATGTCCCCATCACTGTCAAACATATGTGCATGCTCCCTAGTAGGTCAGGAAATGTACATGCCCCCCAGCATGTCAGGAAATATGCAATTTGTAACGACTCGGAAATTTTGGGTATTTATTATTTATTTGTATTATTTTTCTAAAGTGATATTAATGTATTGTGTAATTGTATATATGTGAAATAGATAATGTATTAATGTATATGTAGTGATAATGTTGGATCATATGTGTAAATACAAATAATTATATGGGCTAAAGTGTTATTTAGCTAATACCTAAATATATATATATTTACATACATACACAGCCACACATATATACATATACATACATATATATATATATATATATATATATATATATATACATATATACATACATAGAACGGAGAGATAGAGAGAGAAGACACGACGGAGGGAGACTGACCGAAGTCAGCGACCTGGCAGCTGACTCCGATGACCGGCCAGGCTGCGGTGGTAGGTGGCGGTTTAGGGTTTTAGGGCAGCGACTTCGGGAGCCGATTACGAGGTCATCGGGTGTCCGTTTTCGACAATAAAATATGTTTTCTTAGCCTATTTTTCGAGAGCTATCTATCCGTGTAAGCCGTTTCATCTGATTTTAACTTTTATAAAAACTCATTTTTGGGAATATTGGCTATAATCCGAATTAGGTGTTTTTATATTAATCCGTAGCTCGTTTTAATTACGTTTAGGGACTTTTTAAGGACCGTTATTGGGCTGTCCAGATCTGCTTCTAACTGTTCGTTGGGCTTTCGACTTGAGTTTGGAGTTTTTTTGACAAACGAGCTCTCGTTTGTGTAGGTAAGGGGGAAGAATATGGTTTCGCTTTAAAAGCGGTTTTTATGTGTTGTTTGTTGTATGCTAGGCTATGTAAATGGTTGGTTGGTTAGTATGTATTGCATCATGTTATTGTATTGTGTATGTGTAACATGCTTCCATGGTTTTATTTATGCTAATCATATTGTTTATGGTGATTATGTTATGTATGGCGATTTTACCATTTTTTATTTGAAAAAGAATTGTGAACAAAAATGTGACGGTGGTGATATAGTGCGTGATATTTATTTTATTTTCGTTTGGTGGACTTTACCATTTATGTTTTTGGGAGTCTTTTATATTTATTTTAGGGATTGCAGTACCAAGTGTTAAGGCGGAGCTGTGTCAGCTTACGGTGAGATCCCGGAAACTTGCGCAAGGATTAGGTATATCGGTACCATAGGGTTAGTCCCCTTAAAGCCGGCCCCATATCTTTTGGTCACATGTTAGTGTCAGAATATGGGTGAGGGAACCATTGCACTTTGGGTCCTAGAGCAGAGTGGCTCTAAAAGTGGGTACATGTGAGGCAATCCCGACTTTTTGTTTCGTTGAGTCTTGTTTTATTTTGTTTTGTTTTGTTTTATTTTATTTTGTTTTATTATTAATTCAGTTGATCTTGATTATATGTTCATTTACTTGTGTTGCGAGTTATATTTGTTGATGTGTTTTTCGTGCAATTGCCTTTGTCATTATTTGCCAAGATATCATATTTGCCATGTTAGGATTGTGTGTGCGTGCTTAGTAGCACGCGCCGTTTTTAAAGTGAGATTGTTTTCTTACCTCCTTTCTTTGTTTTCTGTACATTTTGTTCATGATCGATGTACAGGTGTTGATGTAGACTGTGGCGAAGTTTCGAATGCTTGCATGGGGCTCATTATCATATTACACGTGATCGTGCGCACGTCAGACTTGTTTTTATTCATTTTGGTATTACCTCATTTTGAGCCTTGTAGACCTAATAGGCGTTTAATACAAGTTTATTTTAGATTACGCTATTTTATAGAATGTCAGCTGGGTTGGATTTGATTTTGGATTATTTGGTAATCGCGTTGCGATTTTGTTATATGTTGTTTCAGCCAGGCCTAATTTATTGGAAACACATAGATACGCAAAGCTCATGCCGAAATTTTTTAAAACGTTTTGTTTTGTTTGTGTTGTCACATTTGAACACCGTTGGCTACCCTTAGGCCAATTTAGTGAATCAAATGTGATTATCGACATGGCCTGAAGTATTTATTTGGTTCTATTGATTGGCATATGGCATATTATTGAATGACATTCCGCATGTTTCGTTATTTAAACTTTTTCCTTTTTATTTTAATTTACATTCACGACCCGAGTTTATCCAAAATCCGGGGCGTGACACAATTTCCCAAGCAAGGTCATAAAATATCATACTCTTCGTTCTATAAGTACTTCTCTTTTCTTTGGTAGTTTATCATCTCTTTTTTCTTTTTGCTTCTCTCTTCCTTAGCCCTTTATTTTCTTCCGTACTAAACAATTTCCCAGAATGTCTGGACCTGTGGTGAGATATCATGCTCAGATGAAAGGCTTGGATACTGAGGTATCTCGGGTCCGCCGTCGGATGGCAAGGCTTGAGAAAGAGTATGGCGTTTTGGCCTTGAGCTTGTTCGGCTCTTATCCCGAAGAGACGGTGAAGTGGACCGAGATCTCGGCACTGAGTCGCCAGCTCGATCACTTGTTGCTGCAGAGAAACCATCTGGCCAACTCCTGGTATGATGCCGAGGAAATTTGGGACCATTCTCAAGATGAGTTTGACAACTCTCCTCAAGGCCTAGCTAACATAATGGTAAAGAATGCTCGGCTCGTGGAACGCGTCAGGGTTCTTTCTACGGAAAACAACAGGCTCTCCTCGGAGAATGACGATTTGGTCGCCATGAACGATTCCTACCAAGCTCGGTTGAATTGTTCTGCTCGTTTTGCTTTCTCTCGGTCTGGCAGTTCGGTTTTTCCACCCATTGATCCTTAGATTGGGCTGGTTTTCTTTTGTATTTCCCCTTTTGCCATTTGTGTTTTATCTTCTGTATTTGATGAATCAGTTGTATCTTTTCGTGTCTCGTGAACCATTGTAACGCTTCGTATTTTGTGCCTTTTGATTCTCTATAAATGCTCCATATTGCCTGTATCTCATTATCAATTTCTACCTCTCTCTTGTTTTATAATTTGCTTTTGCGTGAGATGGCTCCCATCACTAGGTCTGCCTCCAAAAAGAAAGCCCTTATGGAAGAGGAGCCTACCTTTTTGCTACCTCATCCCCCTGGCTTTGGGGAGGAGGATTTGACTCCTCTTCAACTAAAAGAAATTGAGATGTCATGGCTGAAACATGATCTCATGTGTGCTCGGACTGAAGCGAGGAGGTTTAAACAATATTGGGACGAGGAGGGCACTGCTCGTTTCAAGGCCGAGCAAAAATGCGAGTCTCAGTCTTACGCCTTGAAACAGGCTGAGATGGCGATTTCTCGTTTGGTTAGGGAGAAAGAGCGTATGGAGGAACTTTTGGCGAAGAGGGATGTTGCTATGGGGGATAGTTCGAAAAAGTAGGATGGGTGTATTTTCTTTTTCTGTTGTATTGTTTGTGTTTCCCCCTTTGTGGATGAATAAAACTTGTCTTGCATTTGATTCTGTCCTATTTTATTTCCTGTTTGCTTCTCTTTTATGTTTCTGATCATACACCGAACAATATGCCCGGTTATCCCCCCGGAGAGCGTTGTTAGACTTGATGCTCCCTGCCATCAAGCTAGAAACGGTCTTCGTCCACCTTGTTCGGTGTGCCCTTGTGGTAAGGATTGGTTTGGGAGTCGAGGAACTTTAATCGGGGGATATTCTCGGTGTGATAGTAGTGGTAGCGTATGTGAGAAGCTTTTCGTGGTAGGGTCCACTGGCCGTTTATTTAGGTCTAATGATGTGAACTGCCTTGGGTAGAGGGATACGCGCTGACGTGGCGAAATCTGGAGCGTGTATATGTTAAAAAGAGCAGCGGTTGTTGACTTTTGTATGGTTGGAAAAAGGTAAACCTCTGTTACACGAAAGGACGGTTATTATTTTATTCCTTTTGTGACTCCACTCCTTTTTATTGTGCCAAGTAATCCTGTTTATTTTTATCACAGAATTCGCTGAAGAAAATATCTTTCTCTCTCTAAAGCATATTCTTCCTGCCAAAAAGGAAAAGAGTTCGGCCGCTTGATCTAGGGTTTCGTGGTTTTGTTGGAAGACTTGCTGCTGTTCGCGCTTGCTTGCTCATAATGATTACTGTAAGTGATTTTTTGTTCTCCCCCCTTCCCTCTTTTAGGAGTTGTATTTGATTTGTCGTTGTGGTCATAGGTGTGTTGTTGGTATATGGTTCAGGTTATCTATATATGTCTGATGATTCTGATGTAATGTGCATGGGGGGGGGGGGTGGCTCTCGTTCTATTGATGTGGTTCTGGTTTGTGTATTTGGTTAGTATATTGATGGACTTTTGATGATCTTTGTATAGGAAATTTTGACCCAAAGTGTGGCCTAAGTTGGCACATTCGTGGAGAAGGATTTTAAAGAACTCGCCAGAATACCTGACAACATACATATCCGGCTTCCTATTTCTGACGAGGAGGTGCTGGGATTTGTACCTGCCGGCGAGGTGGCCGTGCGTTCTTCGGCATTCTTCACTGGGGGTCTTCGACTGCCCTTTACAAACTGGGTGGCTTCGTTCTTTGAGGCCGTCCAAATTGCTCCGGCCCAACTGGCCCTAAATGGTTACCGTACTCTGAATGGTATCCAAAGGCTATCGGAGTTGTCCGGAATACCGATTGAACTGAAGGACGTCTTTGGAGTCTATAGTCTGAGCTTTGAGCGTCGCAGCTCGTATTTGAAGACTCTGCGTGCCTTTTGCCGGCTCGTTATCGGTTTGCCGGATACCAATAAAGAGCGTAATCTGGGTATTGTAATTGCTTCCGGTGCATGGGGTTGTGCGGGACACCAGATTCCTGGACCGGCGACCAATGCTCCCATCATACCAGACCTCGGCGCCCCCAATGTAGAGGCTCTGTTAGCTCTTTGGAAATGGTGGGGGCCTGGACCTATGCCGGATCCTGCGAGTCGTACGGCTCCCATGTTGCTCGGTTACCCTATGGGGTCGGTGACCAGGGGAAATCCTGCACCCGAGATCCCCAAAGAGCCCGAGGAGGAATTCTTAAAGGTGGTCCAGGCTCGATGTGCTACGCGGCTTGGGAAAAAAGCCGTTCGTTCTAAGCGTCGTGCAGCTGACCCTGTCGTTGAAACAACGAAGAGGGCTAGGGGAACCGATACATCGGTTACCGAGGAAGATGCTAACGTTGGCTCGGGCGAGGGGGTGTTTGCCGCTGCTCAAGGGGATACCGCCGAGGATGCCTCTACTCCGGGCGAGGTATGTGTATATGTATTATGATTTTCTTGTCTTTTGGTTGTTTGTCATTTGGTTCGCTAGTGCTTTGCTTTATTAGTCATCTTGTTTCAGCTACTGACTTCTCCATTGGTTACCCTCGCTCTTGCCCGGTCTATCGGTATTATTGTGTTTCAGGGGTCGGTCGACGACGTATTCGGATATATGAACCTCTTGACGAACATGGGAGAGGGTACGATGACTTTGCCGGTCATCTCGCCTATCCCCACCGAGGGTCCGATAGATTTGCCCGTGTGCTCGCCCCTCCGTAATGAGGAAGAGGTCGAGCATAGGGCCCCTGAGATTGAGCAGTTGGAGGAGGACGTGGGGGTGGAGATGGAAGGCAGCGAAGAGAATGCCGGGGATGTTGTGACGGGTGTCGAGGATGAGGCTCTCGACGGATCCGAGAAGGGGTTGGTTGACGGGGTTGCAATGACCCGGTACATTGACCGATGTAGGGGTGAACTGCTGGATCAACCGAGAACGCTGAAGATGGGGTATACGGCTCTGAAACCCCTTGTGTTCAAGAATGCAGAAAAACTATCTGCCCAACCTACAATGTCAGTTATAGAGCAGGCCCATGCGGACGCGCTGAGGGTACGTGGGGCTCGTATTGCACTATATAGGTTTGGTACTTGTATTTTATTTGGAAACTAATGTGTTGAAGTGCAGATTTCTGTGAGTGCCGTGGCGCTACGGGATCAGCTGGGAGCTCTAGGGGCTGAGAAAGAGAAGCTGGTGGCCGAGAAGGATAATCTGGTGGCCGAGAAGGAGAAATTGGTCGCCGAGAAGAAAACCCTGGGCGAGAATTATGACAAACTGTCGGTGGACTTCCTGCACCTGACCGAGGATGTCGAGAAATTGAGGGTGGAAAAAGAGAGCATGGCCGCTAAGTACGGCGAATTAGAGGAGGAGAACTTGCTCCTGGCTGAGGACGTGGAAGCCGAAAAGGCTAAGGTGTCTGCCCTGAAAACGGCACAGGCGGAGGAGCGGAAAAAGTTAGCGATGATGGCCAACTTCTCTGTATACTGCGCTCATGTGCGGGCGCTCAATTTCGCGAATGTTCCTCTGTCGAATAGGGCGTGGTCGGAGTTGGTGTATCCGTGTCCGCATGGTGCACCGCCGAAACCCTTGGACTGGGCGAATCTTCGTGAAGAAGAGCTTCCTCGGCTACCGGGGCAGGCAATCTCGACAGTGCTGCGTCCTCACTCTATGTCGACCGCGTCCACTCCTCGACCGGATGCTACTGTTGTTCCCCCACCAGCATCTCCTCAGGTGGAACCTTGACTATCTTTCTAGCATTATGTATTTTTTTTTTTATTTTTTTTTTTTTTTTTTTTTTGTATCTAGAAACAGATTCTTTTAGGGAAGTGATAATATAGGTGTTGTGGTTTCTTTCTGTTGGGCTTGCTTGGGTTAATTTCTTTTGATGGTCGTCAAATTTTGAAGGATATGAAAACAAAATATTGTCAGGTACCAAATAACCCCCTTGCCATGGTGGTCTGGACCTCGCCTAGTCGTAGTGTAGGTGACGTAATGGAGGATTTGGAAAGGTCTAACGCGTCCCTTACCGCGAAATTGACTTGTGCCTATCAGGAAATCGAGGGTTTGAATATTCATATTTCCAACCTGGCGATCCGGTTACGTGATTTGGGAGAGAAATTTAGTAAAAAGACCGCCCATTATACGGAAAATAAGGGTAAAGCAAAGGAACTTCTCAGTGCCCTACGACGTTCTCGTGATGAAGCCCGAGGTCGTGTGATGAGCTTGAGCTTGGTCCTTGGGGCCGTTTTCGAGGACGCGGATCTGCTGCTATCCTTTGCCAAAGCGTATTGGGCCCGAGCTCGCGCCTTAGAGGTGCTGGAGCATATAAAAGGAATGAGTGGTGTGTCCCGGGCAGAGCGCATGGTGGATGCGAAGACCGGGGTAACTGAAACCACTGTTGCCTTGAGCCGAATCGAGGCGGTCATTCGTGAGCGTTTGGGGACGCAAATTAATTCATTGAGAGATATTCATTTTGCCGATGTAGTAGAGACTTCGGCGTCTGTTGAGGGGTTGTCGGATTAGTAAAATAGCTTGTTTTGTTGTTTTCTTTGTAGCTTGTATAAAAAATTCTCTCGCTTCTCTTTTTTTTTTTTTTTTTGGTAGCTTCTTTCTTTTTGTTTATTCATCTCTTCTCGTTCGTCTCCCCCCCTCTTTTTTTTTATAGGCACATGCTACTATGTCGCACCAGGCTGGTTCTCCATGCCTAGTTAACCCGGGGTTAGGACCTACTGGTGCTGCCCGGGACGAGGTCTCCTCTGGTGCGGCTAGTGAGGTGCCTAACAGGTGGCCCTATATTGTTTTGATGAGCAAGAATGTCAAATTGACCGACCAATGTGCTCGACTGCGGACCAAGATGAAAACACAGGCGGCCTCTTTTCGGGAATACGTTCGCCGTGCCGAGCATGCTGTTGAGGTTCAGGAGCGTCGTTTGGATCGATATTGGCGTGAAAAGGGCGAGTACCTCGGCAAATTAAAGTTGCTTGTGACCAAGGCCAACGTGTTGGTGAAGTATTTCCGTTTGTCCCGCGCCAGATACGATGCTTCCGCAGCTGTGATTGAAGCTCGCCGTGACCTCTCCTTTGACGATGATCGCCGTAAAGCGGCCTCGGATGCTCACGAGTCCGCCAAAGAAGCCGAGTTCAACGCGCGGCTTCAGACGCTGACTTGTGTTGGTGCTCATACGACCAATTTTGATGCCCTCGTTTCTGAGGAGCGTTTTGATGGTGATGAGTCTGATGGGTACACAACGACGGATGACGAAGAGATTGAGCTCGGTCAATTACCGTCGTGCTCCTCCTGCAGTAGCTCTTCTTAAATGAATCTCTTTAGTGTCGTTGATCTTCTTGTTGCCTCCGTAATGCGGGCGAGGACTATATATGTGATTTCTTTATTCCTGTTTTGTACCTTTCCATTGCCGTATTGCTATTTAATTGATTGGATCGATTTTTCCTTGCTAAATCATTTGTTATTTCGTTATTCCCGTTTTGGAGATGCTTCTTGTTGATATTTTGTTGTTTAGATTGATTCTCCTTCATTGTTTTAGCCAATTTATATTGCATCGCCGTCGTAAAGTGGACCTGAATAATTCCTTGCATTGTACCTGCATATAAATTTCATAGTATTCCTAGGCGTTCCTTCGGTAACACGCCATGTTGGGAATTTCATAGTATTCCTAGGCGTTCCTTCGGTAACACGCCATGTTGGGAATTTCATCGTATTCCTAGGCACTTCGGCCATGTTGGGAATTTCATAGTATCCCTAGACGTTCCTTCGGTAACACGCCATTTACGGGATTTCATAGTATTCCTAGGCACTTCGGCCATGTTGGGAATTTCATAGTATTCCTAGACGTTCCTTCGGTAACACGCCATTTACGGAATTTCATAGTATTCCTAGGCACTTCGGCCATGTTGGGAATTTCATAGTATGCCTAGACGTTCCTTTGGTAACACGCCATTTACGGACTTTCATAGTATTCCTAGGCACTTCGGCCATGTTGGGAATTTCATAGTATGCCTAGACGTTCCTTTGGTAACACGCCATTTACGGACTTTCATTGTATTCCTAGGCACTTCGGCCATGCTGGGAATTTCATAGTATCCCTAGACGTTCCTTCGGTAACACGCCATTTACGGGATTTCATAGTATTTCTAGGCACTTCGGCCATGTTTGAGAATTTCATAGTATCCCTAGACGTTCCTTCGGTAACACGCCATTTACGGGATTTCATAGTATTTCTAGGCACTTCGGCCATGTTTGAGAATCTCATAGTATTCCTAAACGTTCCTTCGGTAACACGCCATTTACGGAATTTCATAGTATTCCTAGGCACTTCGGCCATGCTGGGAATTTCATAGTATGCCTAGACGTTCCTTTGGTAACACGCCATTTACGGACTTTCATTGTATTCCTAGGCACTTCGGCCATGCTGGGAATTTCATAGTATCCCTAGACGTTCCTTTGGTAACACGCCATTTACGGGATTTCATAGTATTTCTAGGCACTTCGGCCATGTTGAGAATCTCATAGTATTAGTAGATAGCATAATAATATATTTTATTCATTCAAAAGAAGAAAGATAATGCCATTAAGCAAGAAGGGTAAGGTATCACCTGTACTTGTATTCGGAGCATTGCCTATACGTAGTACTTCTTTAGGTTAGCCACGTTCCAAGAATTCTTTTCCCCTCGGCTGTTGGCGAACAGGACGCTTTTGATTTTGTAAGAGACTGGACTTGTTCGCTTGACGATTTCGTATGGGCCTTCCCAGGTAGGGCTCAGTTTGTCATGTATTTCGTTGCGGGTATAGACCGTCACTCGTCGCAGCACCAGTTCTCCTACCATGAAGTCTTTAGATCCTTTTACTCTCTTGTCATAGGTTTGCTTTACGCTTTGTTGGTATTTAGCTAAGGTAAGGGCCGCTATCTCTCATTTCTCGTCTATCATGTCGAGCTCTTCTCTCATTCTTTGTTCATTATTTCCCTGCTCGACCAACGTTGTTCGGAGTGTAGGTAGCCCGATCTCTGTCGGTATGACGGCCTCAACACCGTATGCTAAGCTAAACGGGGTTTCCTTGGTGCCCGTCTTGGGTGTAGTTCGGCACGACCATAAAACGTTGAGTAGCCGCTCGGGCCACCTCCCCTTTGCTTGTTCAAGGGTGGTCTTGATGTCGTCTAATATGGTTCGGTTTGACACTTCGGCTTGCCCGTTCCCTTGTGGGTATGTCGGCGTCGAATAGAATTTTCGGATACCGAGTTCCTCGTACCACAGCTGTAAATTGGCATCTTTGAACTGGGTTCCGTTGTCGGCGACTATAGCGTACGGTATACCGAACCTAGTTATGATGTATTCCCAAATGAATTGTTTGACGTTGCTGGCTTTGATTTCTCGGAGGGGTTTAGCTTCGACCCATTTGGTGAAATAATCAGTCGCAACGATCAGATATTCCACATTCCCAGGTGCTCTTGGGAGTTTACCGACCAAATCGATTGCCCATTGAGCGAACGGCCATGGTGCTGATACCGGGGTCATCATAGATGAAGGGAGCCGTGGTATCTTGGCGAATCGTTGGCACTTGTCGCATCGTTGGACGTATGCATCGGCGTCTCGCTTGATATAGGGCCACCAATATCCTTGGGTCACTGCCTTGTTTGCAAGGGATCGCCCTTTGATGTGTGCTCCGCAAGATCCTTCGTGGATTTCCTCCAAGACCGGCAGTTGTAGCTCGGTCGGGACGCACAGTAGATGTGGTCCCCGGTAACTGGATTTGTATAGTTTATCGTCCTCGGATAGCCAGAAGCGAGGAGCTTTTCTTGTAATTTTCAGCGCTTTTATCTTGTCGACCGGAAGCGTTCCATTTCGCAGATAATGGGTCATGTCCTCCATCCATCCTAGTTCATACTGTATCGATGTCACCCGGTTTACCCTTTTTATTATGCTCGGGGTCGGCAGTAGTTCCACTGTGATCGACCGGGTGTCGGTCAATGTTAGTGTCGAGGCTAGAGTGGCCAATGCATCGGCATGTGCATTCTCGGTGCGATTGATTCTTACTAGCTCGCATTGTTCGAAGGTTGCCATCAAGCTTTGGACTTTCTCTTGGTAGAGGATCATTCTATCATCTTTCGCTTGGTACTCGCCGATGGCTTGATTGACGATGAGCATGGAGTCTGAACTTGCAATTAAGTGGGAGCATCCGAGGGACCGGGCAATAAGCATGCCATTTATCATGGCCTCGTATTCTGCCTCATTGTTGGTAGCTCGGAAGCCCAGTTTTATGATTTTTTCGATGATTGCTCCCTCGCTGGATTTTAGGACGATCCCTGCTCCTGATCCGTCCTTGGTGGCTGATCCGTCGACATGTATCTGCCAGTGTGATTGTGGAGAGAGTGCCAAAGGCTCGTCATAGCCTTCGGTGAATTCTGCGACGAAATCGGCCAGGACTTGTCCCTTTATGGCGTGGCGGGGTGCGAACTCGATATGAAATTGGGATAGCTCGACCCCCCAGGCGGCAACTCGGCCGCTAATGTCCGTCCGTCGAAGTGACTCTTTAATATGAAATTTTGTGTATACCCGGACCTGATGAGCTATGAAATAGTGTGGCAACTTTCTGGTTGCGACGACCAATGCCAGACACAGCTTTTCCAAGGGTAGATAACGTGTTTCGGCTTCGACCAGAGTCTTGCTGACGAAGTAGATCGGAAATTGTTCGCGACCTTCTTCTCTCAGGATGACCGTGCTCACAGCTGTAGAGGAAACTGCTAGGTAGCATGCCAGAATGTCTCCTCTGTTCGGCCTTACTAGCAGTGGCAATGTCCTCAAGTACTCTTTGAGATTGTTGAATGAAGCTTCACATTCCGGGTCCCAGACGAATTTTCTATCCTTCTTGAGTGATTCGAAAAATGGTCGTCCCTTATCTGCGGATCGGCTAATGAACCTGCTCAGCGCGGCCATCATTCCCGTGAGCTCTTGTACCTGTTTCTTATTCTTGGGCGCTGCTAGGTTTCGTAGAGCCGTTATTTGATCGGGATTAGCCTCTATTCCTCGTCGGCTAACCATATGTCCCAAGAATTTCCCTTTGCTGATGCCAAATGCACACTTGCTCGCATTGAGTTTCAGTTTGTGCTCGCCCAGCGTTCGGAAAACGTCCCTGATATCTTGAAGGTGGGATGTGGCTCTTTCGCTTTTGACGACCATGTCGTCTATGTATACCTCCATTGTTTTCCCTATATGATCTCGACATACCCGTGTTATCATCCTTTGGTATGTTGCTCCTGCATTGCGTAGGCCGAATGGCATTACCGTATAGCAATAATTTCCCAAAGGTGAGATAAACGAAGTCTTTTCTTGATCTTCGCGGGCGAGGGGAATTTGATGGTATCCTGAGTACGCGTCAAGGAAGGTCATCCGTTCTGCTCCCGCTGTTGCGTCCACCAGTTGATCGATCCTTGGAAGGGGAAAGTGGTCCCTCGGGCAGGCTTTATTGAGGTTGGTGAAGTCTATACAGACTCTCTCCTTCCCGTTCTTCTTAGGGACGACGACCGGGTTGGACAACCATTTTGGATAGTAAACCTCCCTTATGGCTCCAGCCTCCAATAGCTTTTGTACTTCAGTGATTATAGCTGCTCTGTGTTGTACAGAGACTTTTCTGCTCCTCTGTACTATTGGCTTGTACTCGGCGTTCACACTTAGGTGGTGGCATGCTGTATTGGGGTCTAGGCCCAGCATGTCTTTAGGACTCCAGGCGAATTTATCAGTGTTGTTGAGGAGGAATGCTTTCAACTCCTCAGATTCCTGTTTTGGAAGGTTGTCGCCGAGGAGGAAGTAATGCTCCTCGTCCATATCAGGAATATATACCTTCCTGAGTGTCTCTCCTACTTGTTCTTCGACCACCCTTTCGGTTTTGGATATTTGGTTGATCAGCTTCTTTGTGCTGGTGGGTTGTTCCACAGTGCTTCGTTGTTTTTGGAGAGTCGCGGTGATGTCTTCGCAGCGTCTTGAATCTTCTTGACATCCTCTGGCTGTCTCGATCGCTCCCCTATCATTTGGGTATTTGACCTTTTGGTGATAGGTCGAGGGTATGGCCTTCATGGCATGTAACCAAGGTCGGCCCAATATTGCGTTGTGCCCGGAGTGGTCGTCGACCACTAAGAACTCCACGGGAACCGACATGGACCCTGTTATGACACTGAGGACGATCTTACCCAACGGTTTGGTCGTTTCGGAGATGAATCTGATCAGTGTGACATCGGTAGACTGTAGATCTTGCAGCTTGAGTTCCATCTTGTCGAAGAGCTCCTTGTACATGATATCACAAGAGGCTCCTTGGTCGACAAGTACCCTGCTGACTGTGTCTAGGCCGATTTGAACACGGAGGTTAATGGCGTCTCCGTGGGGGTAAATCACCCCTTCTTCGTCAAGATCCGAGAAAGAAATGGGCGGATGTCGTCGTGGTGTGCATTGTCGTTTAGAGGTCGACGCCTGTGATGTCTTGGCTACTTGGCCAAAGTGGGCCAGCTGCTGTTGTCGTGATCGTTCCCCGCCTGGGCCCTTGGGTCGTGACATATGAACGACGTTGATCGTTTTGCCTTGCCGGTTGTCAGATCCCTCGATGGCCAGTTGTTTGCCTTTATTCCCAGCTCCTTTGATGAACTTGGCTAGATATCCTGCATTGCCCCACTGGTTCATTCTCCATCGCAGGTTACGGTAGTGCTCAGTGAGATGGCCGTGATCCTCGTGATATGCGCAGAAGAGCTTGGAATCTCTCTGATTGGGGGGAGAGATGATCGGTTGTGGTCGGGAATACCAACTTTCCCTGCATATATCCTTGAGGATATCTTCAGCAGACAGATTGAAAGTGTATCGCAGCTCGACCGGTCCGAAAGTGTTTCGGTGTTCCCTCTCTTAGGGCCGAACCTGTTGAAATGGCTTGGGTGGCATTGGGTAGGCGAGCTGGAGCGGTTTATGTTCGTTGGTCGGTGTTGGGTATGCGATCTGGAGCGGTTTGGGCTCTAGTGCTCGTGGTCGCTCTACCCTGCTATGGGCCTCGGGCTCTTTGCCCTTTCTGGTCGGTTGGAATGCTTCTCCCTGGTTATTTCTAACTCTTTTGCGACCCACCTGTGCCTCGCGGACCGACTCTCTTCTCGGTAGAGTCCGGTTGAGGAAACGCAATTCGTCGTTTTTATCGGTGACGTGGGTACAATAGGCTAGCAGGGAATCAGTGGTTGGGAAGTTTTTGCCTATGAACTTCCTTCTCGCCCAATAGCCATTAGGGATGGAATTGATAAAGTTTTGGATGGCTATATTATTGGCATATCGTGGAATCTGGTTTGCTACGTCGATAAAACGTATGCAGTAATCGTTGAGCCTTTCATTTGGCATCATCGTCATTTTAAGAAGGGTTTCGATACTAACCTTCTTTTTCCGATGAGCAGCGTATCGGGTGGAGTACGCTCTTAGCAGTTCTGCCCAGTTTCTAATGGAGCCCCGTGGTAAGTTATGATACCATGACAAAGCCTCTTGACCCAAGCTGTTTTTGAAAAATTTGCACATCAGTGCATGGTCATCACTCCACAGTTCCATCTTCGTCTTGTAGTGCCTCAGATGGTCGATAGGGCAACTCTTCCCCTCATAGAGCCTGAATTCGGGGATGACGAATCCCATAGGATTGCGGTACCGCGTGATCTGTTCAGCACACGGGGTTTCTTGGCATACATTCCAAGCCTGTTGGAACGCGTCATCCGTGACTTGGTAGGGGGGAGGGTATACTCCCTGATGTGGTGGTGGGCCATATCCCTCCCCGATCCTGTATTCGGGATATCTATCGTCCTTCGTGTTTGTGTGGACATGTTCCATATGAGTGTTCGGATGGACGATAGTTATTGGGACATTGCCCCCCTGGTGGGGGACTCTTGTATCGGGTCGCCGACCCGCTGCCTCCAGGGCGGCCCTGTAGGCAGAATCTTCCACTTCATGGCGTGGGTCTTTGTCGGGTTGGATAACTGGCAATACGATGCCGGCCGCTGTCATGGCCGTCATGCATGCCGCCAGCTGAGCTTGTAGCTGGGTGTAGTTCCTTTCATCGGCTAATGGAACGACATGTTGTACCTCCACTGTGGGTGGTGTAATCATCCTCGGAGAATTAGTCGGCAGTCGGGGCGACTGTCCGAGTACATGATCCTCGGGCATACCAAACTGATGGGCCTCGTCCGTTTGTAAACGAGCACCGGAGTTGACCGAGGCCGTAGGCAAAGGGACTCTTGAGCTCGGCCCTGCTTGGGACCCGGTTAAGCGTCTTCGTGCACGCCTTAATACGGGCACGTCTTGTTCGTCCTCCGAGGACGAAAGGTGTTCGTCGACGATCCCTTCGATGAAATGTCGGGGTGGTTCGACCGGTTGTTCTTGGTTGACGTAGGAGGTTGTTGGTTGGTTTCCGGATTGGATAGCTTCATATCTGTCGCGGATAGCGAGTAGATCGTCGAGGTCTTGTTGGCTAATTTGCATGTTTTGGTTATTGGTCTCTACTATCTCGGGATGGGTTTCCTCTACATTGGTAACCATTGTCGCTCGTCTGGCAGAGTATTGGTATTCGAATTCTAAACTAGTTGGGAACTAGATGATTCCCGGAGACGGCGCCATTTGATAAAGCCATAACTTTGGTCGGTCGCGTTAGGCTTTTCAACAATGATATAATGATAAATCAACCGTGAATAAATGATACTTCCTGATCTTTATTATTGCTCGGATTATTGTCCTTGTTCGGACTATTACATTTGCTCGGATTAGTATTTCGGTGTTACAATTATGCTCGATATAACTATTTAATCTCTCGTCTTGATCTTTCTCCTCTTTTATTCGGTGCTCGGCTGTCTTTTCTCGGTTTATTTCTCGAAGTGATATGCTTTGGTTAGTTTCTCTCTTTTCTTAACTTCTCTCTATATTTTTTGGATAGATTTTCTGGTCCTTTTCTAGGAGGGGTAGTTGGCTATTTATAGGCAACTGCGCCTTCTAGGATATTGACAAATGTCTTCATCCCAGGGATTTTTCAGACAAGGGTCCCCCTTTGATTGGGCTTGGGCTTTTGGGTAGTAGCACCTCAATTCCTATAAAAAGTATGAGATGACCCATTTAAGCGTTGGATACCCATTTATAAAGTGGGTTGATTATGACCCGAATAAAATATTCGGGTCTGATTTTTATGTTCTATCAGATATATTTTGGTGCAAAATGACAAAATTAACCTATCAGTTAACGTTTGTCAAACATGTGCTGTCACGTGACGTGATTCCGTGATTAATTGGTACATAAATTAGAAAGTTTCTTATAGCGTAATATTTAAATTGGAAAGTTTTTTACAGCGTGATACCCAAATTGAAAAAATTGAAAGATGAATAACCAAATCGTTAAAAGTACCTAGTTTGATTTACCAAATGTGTAAAATCCTTTTGAAATAATAAGACATGTTATTATAGAAAAAGAATAAATAAAGGCAATTCTTACAGAGTATTAGGAGTAGTTCCTACAGTTAGAATGAGTTCGTGACAATTTCTATCAAACAATTTCAAGAGATTAATATAGTTTAATTTGCAGTTCTTTAATTTTTTTGATTACTCGCTTTTGATCTAACCATAGACATAGAGAAGTCTTTAATTAAGTCCTTTTAATGGACTTATTGGGGCTAAACCTTAGAGGGGGGTGAATAAGGTTTATGGCGTTTTTTGGTAAATTAAAATCTAAGTGCAACTAACAACCCAACTTTCGTAATTTCTAAGCTTAGGCGTTAATAATCGTTAAACAATCCAAACGCAAGCAAGAAAATAAACAATAATGTAAGTTGCGGAAAGTAAAAGTTAAGGAAGAAATTGACACCGTGATTTATAGAGGTTCGGCAAAACGGCCTACGTCCTCTCCTCGGTACTACCGAGTATTTCACTAAAAATAATCTTTCAGATTTTACAAATCCTATCGAGCTCGATCGACCGATTGGCTCACCCTCTATCCGAGGTTCCTACTCTTGATACAAGTGCAAGCGAACACGTTTAATGAGTCAACGACTCCCCCTCAATCTATGAGTATCCAAGTGTTTAACCTAGAACTTTTAACCAATACTTTGGCTTAAAAACTTCTACCCAAACACTCACTCACAATGAGCTTATAATTTTGCTCTTTACAAATATATTAAAAATTAAAACAACACCCACAATTTGATTGCTTCTAAATAAGCTAATTTGTGGTTTTGATGATGTTTTAATCTTTGGTTGAGCTCGAAATGTTTTCTCCTTAATTTCCCTCTTTTTTGAATATATTCACCAAAATGGTGATATTTTGTGTTATGAATGAGAGAGGTTGAAGAATGATAAATTGATATAAATGTTTATATTTGGAGAGAGATTTGGGGTGGTTTATATGGACCAAGATGTCTGTTTTTCTGTATATGACCGTTGGTAGTGGTTGAGGGTTTTATCCACAGGTTTTTAAGCAATTTTCCAGAATAAGCTGAAAAGCTGTTTTTGAAAACTGGAGAAAACGATCGGTCGTTTTCTACAGTCGATCGGTCGTTATTCAGAAAACGATCGGTCGTTTCTGAGTTTCGACCGGTCGTTATTCAGACGAGCTCTCTGGAAGAATTTGGACCAAAAACGATCGGTCGTTTTTGTCCAGTTGATCGGTCGTTTTCTCTGGCAGTTTCTTGGTCTTTCTCGCTATTCTTCGAAAGCTCATAACTCCTTCGTTTTAACTCCGATTCTGGTTCCGCTTGAACCTGTGGCTTCGTTTTTCTGTGCTCTATCTTTTTGGTGTTCTGATTTTTTCATTTACTACTTTTGGAAAAGACAAGCGTTATATCATCGAAATCGTAAAATCATTAAAAACATAATCAAAATTATAATCAAAATCTATTATTGAACTCTAAGTTCAACAGGACTGAATCTAACTTGCATTAGTAACACTTAGTCTTTGTTTGGTTGCGGTATTAGTAGTAATGAGACTAGCAATACCTTCGGACTATGGCGGGATAACAAATGAAGGTGGTATTAATAGTATATACATGAAATATCAATGAAGTGTTCGTTTGCTTTTTATTGGGGTTGGACTATTTTACAAATTTATATTTATATTTATATTTATACTAAATAAACTTGCAAAATACGTATACATATGATTTTAATATATATATGTCACACCTCATTTATCCCAAATACCCTCATTTTCCAATATCACCACCCTATTACTCAAAATACCATTATTTTTCATCATTTTTATTCACATGTTACTAATAGTTCCGCCTCCATTTTTCGTACCAAACGCGGTATTTGTGGGCCCGACAGTATTTCTAATACACACTATCATAATCTCATACTAATCCCATCGTACCAACACAAGCCCTTAGTTTGATAATTGTTAATTTATAATTCCCCTAGTTATAACAAGTTACCAAGTGTTTCAAAATAGATTGTCATAGTGTTTAGGCAGCGTTTTTATATAGTCAATATAATGTGAATCTAGTATGAGATCTGTAATTTGAAAAAAAAAATCGTATTTCTGAAGTCAAAGCTTATTTGGCTGTAGGATTTGAAGAAATAAGCAAAACTTATTTGTGATCGGTCGCGAAAACTTTCAACTTATTGATAGATTGCTTTCATGTTCTCAAATAGTCGGTAGCAGTATTGCATTAAGCAACCAAATATTTAATAGATTCTTTTTTTATTGTTTTAGCAAATACGAATCCTGGTAAGTTCAGTAATAAAATATTAAAAATACCGCAACTACAACAACAACACTAATCATAACTTTACATATTCATGTTTTAAATAGTCAAGACAAAAAAGTCAAACTTTTAAAAAAAGTCAAGACTCGTACTTCAGAAGTACGGGTTTGATTTCATAACTATGAGTTTGACTTTAAAACTACGACTCTGTTTTTCAAAGTACGAGTATCAGACTGGATTCAGATTATGTTGACTGTATAAAAACACTGTCTAGTGTTTATTGAAATAGAGCAATAAAAGTTATTTGTCACGTTTATCTCCTCTGCTGTTTACTACTATAATTTTGAAAAAGTCCGTAACTAGCATATGTGAACCTAATCAACTTGTTAGTGTGAACTTAGGGGTCTAAGGAAAGGAAATTCGCATTCATCTTGAAGGATACAACGAGCAAACTTTGTAAAAAAAGTGGGAGAATATATAGCAAATAAGCAATCAAAGTCTATTCAAGTGTACACGACAGTTACAAACAAGGTCTCCAAAAGTTTTTAAATTATAATCTATAAAAAACCTCCAATTTGCTATCGAGTCTAAGTTAAGAAGCATTTATAGAAAAGAAAAAAAGAAAACTCTGCACATCAAAATCAAGTCATTCAAAAGTACATAAAAACAAAAGTTCAATGCTTAAACCAAGAGATCATTCCCAATATTTTGGCAGTTCTTTTCATTCTTGGCATTCTTTGTATGTTGATGGACACTTAATCTTGAAGACGACGAGTGATAGTCAGAAGAAAAATTACCCGCAAACTCGGATAACATCTGAACGACTTCTCTCATCGTAGGCCTTTCGATGCTGTTCTCTTGGACGCAGAGCATTGCCACAAAAAACAGATGCATTGCTTCCTCTTGGGGTACCGTCATACTTATCCGAGGGTCAAGTATGTGATTAAGTTCTTCTTTTTTATTATTTGTCGCTCTTTTTACCCATTGTACAATGTCTACGCCTTCGCCAAACTCGCCCACTGGTCGGCGGCCTGCTATGAGCTCAAGTAGGACAACTCCAAAGCTGTAAACATCGCTCTTCTCATCCACCCTTAAGGTGTATGCATATTCTGTGATCGATAAAATCAATTTTTAGAACTTGTGGCAAGTAATTTACAAAGAAACTTTTCTTGAAGGCATAAAAGGATAAACCCTATAGTTATACATTTTATGTCATCTCAATCTAAATATGTTGACTACTAATGATAAAAGAAAATTGTAAAATTTAAGAGCACATCACATGCGCAAAAAGGATGACATAAAATGTAAGACTCCATTTTGTTCAGCCTTGATGTAAAATTGTTTTGGGACAGACAGAGTATTAGTAAAAAGGATGAATGATCAAATACTTATGATCTTGACCAGACCAAAGGTTTCAACTAGGTATGCTTTAAAATAATTAGTACTCCTAGAGATTAGGATAAAAAATTACTCACCTGGAGCAATGTAGCCGTAAGATCCGGCGATGGCAGACATACACTCAGAGCCACCCTCATCCCCACCAGCAAACAAGAACTTTGCCAGCCCAAAATCCGCCACACGTGCCTCAAACTTAGAATTAAGCAAAATATTGTTTGATTTCACGTCTCGGTGAACGATCATTGGGGAACAATCGTGGTGAAGGTAACAGAGACCATTAGCAGCATCGACAGCTATTTTGTACCTCAAGTTCCAGCCTAAGAATCCGCCCTTCTTGCCATGTAGGGCTTCGCCGAGGCTTCCGTTACGCATGTATTCGTAGACGAGTAAGTTTGTATCAGCGGTGGAGCAGAAGGCGAGGAGACGGACTATGTTCCTGTGGCGAATACTGCCCAGGGTTTTTATCTCTGCCCGGAATCCGTGGTCATGGGTGTGCCTGCCTGTGTATAAATAAACAAGGTCAGGTTACAATTCTAGTAATATTAATTTGACAATTAGTTTTGTGGGCATTGTTTCCACTTTCCAATCTAGCAAATTTTTGGTGCTTGTTTGGATGCTTATTTTAAAAACTTGAGTTTATGCCCTTAACTAACAAAATATGTCTATTCAACTTAAGATTTTTCGGCCTCTTCAAGTAACGGGTATAGCTTTTATAACGAAAAGATCTGAGTCTGAAAGCGCCTATCTAACAAGGCTGTTATGTCCTTGTCCGGGTGCAGCAATTTAGCTCGTTTTTCTTTTTCTTTAAAAACCAACATGGCAACATGGTATATGGTTGACCAACTTTACAACTTATAAGCTGAGTTAGTTGCATACATTCCTGATAAACTTCAAGTTTTTAGCCGAATTACTGTGTTTCTTAGACCCAAATATGCCAGTTTTTTTTTTCTTGATAGCTTAACTAAACATGCACCTCATGAATAGTGATTAATATATACTTACAAATTTATGCACACTCCACATAATCTAGTTGAAGAAGTCACCATAGGTAAAACTATTAAGTGAAGATTTGTCCTCAAAATTGAATGCATATATATACTGATGCATAGAGAAGCAGGATGTCTAAACTGGGCAGTAAGAAGTTCAGATGATTTTTTACATTTTCCAAGTCAGATACATATTATTGAGGATAATATTGCACATTTTTTGTAAATTTGTCTGTTGGAGAAGAGGGTGAATGGTTTAAAGTTGTGGACTGTATTTGCTCGGAAACAAAACAGAAAGAAAAGAAACAAAACCAAGTGGATTTATAAAAGAAGGATGAACTTACCGAGCCCAAGTAGCTTTTTCACGGCGATTTCGGTCCCATTTGGCATCTTACCATGATAGACAACCCCAGCACCACCTCTCCCAATCACATTCCCATCTTTCATACATTCCAAAACATCGGATACACTAAACCCCAGTTTATGAAAAGCAGTCATTTTCCAAGACGTAGAAGAAATCCTCCTTTTGAATGACCTCGCTTTCACTATAACCACACCCACGAAAACCACCGAGCAGAATAACAATCCAAGAGCAAAAACCATCTTAAATTCCCCTGACCCCTTTCTCGACTTTCTCGTCAGTTCACTGCCATTGCAAGGGTTGTTTAAAAGTGATCCGCATAGATGAGGATTGCCTGCGAACGAAGAGGCGTGAAAGAACAAAAATTGGCCTAGATCGGGTAGTTTTCCAGAAAAATTGTTGAAAGAGAAATCTGCGTTCGTGAGGCTCTTCATCGACCCCATCGATCTTGGTATGGCCTTCTCTAGATTATTTCTCGATAAATTCATGTAATTTAAGATTTTGATTTCGGAAATTTGAGGTGGGATTGGCCCTGAGAGGTTGTTAGTGCTCAAGTCCAGGTACGTGAGGTGTTTGCATTTTCCAATATCCTGTGGAATCTGGCCGGAAATTGAATTTCCTCGGAGGTCTAGTTTTAGTATTCCTTGGAGTTTTCCTATAGAGGATGGGATAGGACCGGAGAACCGGTTTCCTGCCAATAGGAGGATCTGGAGGGAGGTGAAATTGGAAAGAGAGGACGGTAGAGGACCAGAAAGAAGATTGTTCGAGAGATTTAATTGGCCTAATTTAGCAGGCTTCGAAGAACTATTGTCGTTCTCGGATAACGTCCCAGACAAATAATTATCTTGCAACTCTACCAAATTTAACTCAGGTAAGTAAAGGAAGCCACCTGGGATGCTACCGTTTAGATAGTTTTGCCCTAATCGAACCCTAACAAGCGTCGAACACGAGCCTAAACTTTCCGGAATTTGACCAAACAGAAAGTTCTTTAAGAGTATTAAAATCCTAAGTTGGTTTGAAGAGCAAAAGTGTTGAGGGATAGAACCGGTAAGCTTATTCGATGATAAATCGAGGTTTTGAATCTTCCCATTTTGGCCAAGATTCTGTGGGATTGTCCCAGTAAAGTTGTTCATCCACAGCTGTAAAGTTTCCAAGTTTGGCAAATCGGAAACAAATTCTGGGACCGAACCGTGTAGTTTATTCATGAAGAGATTGAAAAGCTTTAGCTGTTTCAAAGATTCAAACTCGTACGGGACTTCCCCGATTAACGCATTGTTTGAGAGATCGAAATTTACTAAGCGTGTGAGATTACTCAGTCGCTTTGGTATTGGTCCGGATATCATATTTGTATGCAAAAACAACGTCTCAAGAGAATTTAGATTCCTGAGCTCAGAGGGTATCGAACCATCCAAGTCACAATTTGAAAGATCTAAGTGGATTAAATTGACCAATCTACCAAACTCTTTTGGTATACCCCCTTTGAAAGAGTTGTAATATCCAAGCTCAAGGTGCTTTAGATTAGTAAGGTTCCCCAATTCGCCGGGGATATTCCCTTCTAAGTCGTTTCCAGCTACGGAAAAATATTCCAATTGAATCAAATTCCCGTAATTTTCTGGTATTTTACCAAAGAAATAGTTTCCTCCTAAATCCAAATGTTTCAGCTTTTTCAAACTCGAAAACCCAACAGGTAACGAAGCCGAGAAGTTGTTATTGTACGCATCGAATATTTCCAAATTATCCAAACTAGTCAAGTTCGAGGTCAGGCCCCCGTCGAACAGGTTGTTAGATATGTTTAGCACCCTAAGCGTGTTAAGATTTTCTATTTCTATAATTCCGGAGAAATTGTTGCCACTGAGATTGAGGTCGGTTAACCTATCAAGGGTTGTCAATACAGGGGAAACAGAGCCGTATAGATTCAAATTGGATAAATCAAGGGAAACAACTCTTCCATTTAGACAATCAACACCCACCCATGAACAAACTTCACTTGGGTTCGAAGAATTATCCCATGAACTCAACACCACATCACTATATTCAAATGCACTTTTAAGAGTGATCAAAGCTTTGAAATCGGTGAATAGTGATGTTGAAATGGAGGAACCTACTAGAAAGAAGAGTGATAAAACTAAAAAAAGGGTCATTTTAAATGAGCATTGAGTAAGTTGATGAGGAGTTATAATTGGTTTTAATGAGTGAGACAATAATGGGATTTTATGAAAAGAGTAAAAAAAGTGAAGAGAATCTGAGAAACTTCATTTATCTGCAAAGAAATAGACTTCAAGTTCAAGGAAGAAGAGAAGATGAACTTCTACTTTCCTCTTTCTTCTTTTTTCCTTTTCTCTCTCATTCAAGAATATTAAGACGTTTTTGGGTTGTTTCCTTAAACTAGTTTTATGTAAGGTACTTGAGTATACATTAGCTGTGTGTATATGTATTGTATCATGATTCATGAGCTTATAGCCACTTTCATCCAAAGTTATGCGAGGAAGGAAAGCATAAATGATAAGATTTATTACGCTAATGATCCCCATAGTCCCGTCCACAATTCGACTAACATCCCGCAACACCACAAGTTTTAAACAGGTGACGTAAAACGGTCACGCATTTTGAACAAATTAACCAATTTTTACTACACAGGAGTAGATATTAGATATACATGTGCATTAGCCATTCACTATCATTAATGCATATACCATCTTCGTGAAATAGACTGAGCCAGAATTAATATTTTTGGGTTGCATAAATCAAACCGTTATGGATAAAATTAACAAAACATAATACTTTTGAAACTAAATTAACAAAAACATATGCAAAAATTTCCAATTAACAAAAACATACCTAAAAGTTCATAATCTAATTTGTATATTTAATATTTTTATTTCAAAAGTTCATACCCTTATTTAAAAAATACATACAGTAATTTGTATATTTTCATACCTTTATTCTAAAAGTTTATACATTTATTTCAAAAATTTATATCCTAATTCATAGAGTTCAGCTTTATTTTCAAAGTTCATACCCCAATTTACAGAATTTATATCGTTATTAACATAATTCATATCCATAATTTTCAACTCTACAATTTTAATTCAGAGAGTTTATACACTTATTTTTCAATCTTATACACTAGTTAACAATTCAACCATTGTCTGTCCTTCGATCTTGAACTCACGTCGCTGTCGTGATCCTCTACTTCGATGACCGCATCTTCGTTGGCATCATCTCGAGTTTTCAATCTCGCTCTACACACTCGTCGCACATTTCGACGGATGTCTCCGTCTCAATATCTACCGAATAGAGAGATCGGAGAGAGAGAGTGAGCAGAAAAGAAAGTTCGAAAAGAGAGTGAGAAGAAGAGATATCGGAAGAGAGAGTGAAGAGGAGAGAGATCAGAAAGAGAGAGTGAGGAGAGAGAGATCGAAAAGAGAGATGAAGAAAGATAAAGATCACAGAGAGTAAGAGGGGGATTCTTTTTTCATTAGTCACTTTACTCATCTGTATAACAAACGTGGGATCTGGATCACAGATCCCACGTATAGGTTTTTTTTTTTTTTTTTTTTAACCAAAAAACTTTTTCGATTTTACCCAAAAAAAAAAAACTAATCATCAACCATCAAACTCTTTCATATATAAAATTAATATATTTTTTTATCAAATCAACGTCAGTCTACCACTACAATTATCCCAAATTTTACCAAAAAAAAAAATCTCTGCCAATTTTTATTATTGAGTTTAAATTTTATATATAAGTTATAACATTTATTAATTAAAATTTTTTAACTTTTTTTATTGACCTTTAAATATTTATATTTAAATTTGTTTAATCACAACTAATATTGAGTTCTAATAAAAAGTTCACATGTACATGCCGAAACAAGTTTTTTTAATCATTGATCTAAGTTATTTTCATTATTCAAGTGTTATTAGAGCAACATATAACATTATATAATTAGAATTCAATATTAGTTGTGATTAAACAAATTCGAAGATAAATATTTAAAGGTCAATAAAAAAAATTAAAAACTTTTAATTAATAAATGTTATAACTTATTAATAATTATATCTATTTACATAAAATTTAAACTCAATAATAAAAATAAATATTTACTTGATAATTGTAATTGTAGTGGTAGAGTTACGTTGATTTGAGAAAAAAATGATATTAATTTGATATAGTAATTAGTTTGGTGGTTGATGCTTAAAATTTATTTTTGATAAAATTGGGAGAGGTTTTATTTTGGTAAATGACAGAGGTTTTTTTTTTTGTAAAATTTGGGATAATTGTAGTGGTAGAGTGACGTTGATTTGATAAAAAAATATATTAATTTTATATATGAAAGAGTTTGATGGTCGATGGTTAGTGTTTTTTTTTTTGGATAAAATCGAAAAAGTTTTTTGGTTAAAAAAAAAAAAAAAAAAAAAACTATATGCCACGTAGACGTGGGATCACAGATCCCACGTTTGTTATACAGATAAGTAAAGTGACTAATGAAAACAGAATCCCCCGAGTAAATAGATGAGATTTTTTATTTTTTATTAATTATTATAATAATTTAACTTTTTAATGTATATTTTTGTTAATTTAATAGATGTAAGTTATGATTAAGGTTATCAAATCTTCGTCATTGAACCGTTTTATATTATGACGAATAAATATAGTATGGACTGGATATATATGTCAATTTTCGTAAAAGTTGGGCTGAAAACCATTCAGTTTTAGTCTATACTTGTAATATAAACTTCAATGAGCAAAAAAATAGTGTGTCTAAACTATGGGACTACATCGTAATATACACTAAAGAAGATTTAGTGGGAAGTGAAACAAAAGAAAAACAGCCGTTGGATAACAAAAAATCATATGTTTATACACTATAGATTAAGAGCAAAGGTAAAGTCGATTCTCTTCAACTTTTTTTTTGGTGACAAAATGGCCCTTTAGCTTTAATCAATGGTTGGGCTTTATTTTTGAGTGAGAATGCAATAGCACTTTCTTATAAGAGAGAATTTGAAATTTTGTTCTCAAATATAAATTCAAGAGATGACTTTTCACATTTCTATGATGATAAGGTATTGCAATAAAATGAAAATAAATAAAAGTAAATTATTGGAATTTGGAAATTCGAGAAGGTAATGCATGTCAACTGGTACAAAGCAGTAGTTGTCACAAATCTTCAAGAAAAAAAAAGTAGCAGTTGTCACCATTCACCAAGCCAAAGCATGAAAATGACTACTTAGTAGGGAAACAATGAAAAAGACCAAAGACTGTGAGGTGAATTGGCAGCATTCGTCGACTGATTTTGAACTGTTTCAAATTAGCAAGTCAACCTTTTTTTTCTATTCGTAAGTAGTATTGCATCTGCTGTCTCGTAATCTCTGTCGAATTTCGTGCCCGTTTAACTATTTAACCTAAAATATTTGTTCAATTTTTTTTTATAAATATTTTACAATTGCGATTATAAATATATCAATGCACTCCAACAGTTATTTTAAAAAAAAAAGTCGCACACAATTTAATTTGAAATATTGAAAAACTAGTATAAAGTAATTACTGAGATTAAAAAAAGCCATTTAAAACACTATTATGTCTAAATATTATGAATTTTGCATACAATATATTATAAAATTTTATAAAAATACTAAATAAGTTGTAACAAATAAAAAATTGGGCGAAAATACAAAAAGACCACGAAAGGGAACAGAGGATCCGGACTCACTACAAACAACTTCCTATAATTATCTATTGCACAATAATGCAAATTTTATTATGTTTTCTTTAAATTGAAAGCATAGATTTGAACAATGTCCAAAATTAAACTCAGAAGACGGAGTTTAGGTCAAAACTGGTTACCTAACGCCTAATATTACATCTAATTCGTCTTAATCACTGGCTAATAGATCTGCTACGCTTCTAGATTGTGGCTATCACCAGGTTCCTCTAATTTCCATCTAGGCTCGTTAGAACATTGGTTGTGATTTGTGAAACATGTTTTGGTAACAACCTTAGAATATTTACATCTCACTCTTTATAATTCACTTTTTTTCAAGATTTGAATAGTTTAGTTATAAAAAACCATTTGCATCAAACAATAATTCACTCTCTATTGTTAGAGAGAACCATGACAAATCTTTATAAATGGAAAGCAAAATACTTTTATTTAAATTCTAAAAAGCAAATTATTGGACTCCACTTAATTCATTAGTTGCTTTTGTATTTAAGAAAAAATTAATAATATATGAATAGAGAGATGTTTTGGAAGACTTGAAAAAGAAGAAAATAATTGATAATTCAAATCGATTATCCTTGTAGCTGCCCTAGAGATCTTGTGCATACTGCATGGCACATGTGTATCAAAAACAAAAAAAGTAGTTTGGACCAAGAAAAAGATTTCAATGCATGCCTTCGTGTACTTTGATGTAAATTATTTAAATACATTAGGGTGATCCTTTACTGCCTATATACGTTTTAGTATTTTACTAGCAAAAGTACCAACCATTTCGGGTTTTTTAGAATGTCGTCAGGGATAACACGTCCCTCAATGTATCTTCCAGTTGGTTAGCATGTTTAACCCTTCTCTGAATTATTATTAATTATGGAAAAATCTCCCTATATAAAAAGATGTCTAAATAGTTATTGCTCTTTTTGTAACGAGATGTTGAGCTACGGTATTTGTGACAGTTTTGTAATGGTTTTTTCGAATTGTGATGACTTTGTGATAACTTTTTGTAAAATTTTAAAATATACTGAGTTTTTTCAACTTTGTATACCGTTTTGGAGTACATGATTAAACTTCTTGAAAGCTGAAACGGTTCGTCCTTGTTATTTAATCGAAGTACTACACAAGGGCTTCGAGACAGTATGAAGTTTGTCAAAAATGATAAGCGTTGTGAAATTATTGGCCTCCAATTTGAGGTATTTGGGGCAATTTAAATGTGAGTTAAATTGAGTAAGCAAATGATATGAGGAAAAAAAATGAAACAAATTATAAAAGGATAGCGAAAGGAAACAAAAAGATATATACTTGCATAGAGTAAATGAATTTTCTAAAACAGAAATACAAACTCAAAAGTCCTATGTTTCATCCTCTTTATATTTTTCATTGGGGAACTAAACACGTGCCAGCAACAACAGAGGAGAAACAAGTGAAAGCAAATGATTATTAATAAATCATTACTAGTATGTTTTTATCGTAAATGATCTATACATTATTGTGTTTCTCCAGATACGATTCATGGAAGAAGCTGAAGTGGAACCTTTTCTTCTGCTACTGCTTTATTCCTTCCCTTGGCCTACACAAAATTTCAGTCCAATTTTCAATGTAATTTGAGTCATTTGAGCTTTATTAGAAGATGGAATATAGTCTTAAAGAGAGGCTGATCATCTAAAGATAAAGCTTATGGATTTGCTTTTGATCTTGCACTTGAAAAAGAAAAGAAAAGGAAAATAGTAAAAAAATATGAAGATCCCACTATTTCACATGAAAAAGAGAGCTTATTAACTTATGAAAGTTTTAGAAACAACCTTGTCAAAAGAGAAATACTTAACTACCCTGAAATATTGTAGTTTTTCCGTTAAATACCTTGAATTATAAAATTTTCCTTTTACTGTCCTCAATTTTAGTATCCGTTATTTTTTGTACAAAAAGACAACTCAATTAGACGGAAAAGTCAGCACGTGACCACACGTGAGCATTTTATAAACAAATTAAGGGTAATATTGGCATTTCTTTTTTAAGCTTAACTTGACCTACTTAAACCCCCTTTGACCACAAGTTACACAACCAAAACTCAAAAATTAGGATTCGTCTCTCTCTATTTTCAATATCTCTTCAATCACACAAAAAAACAAAAAACAAAAAGAAAAAAAAGTGTGATCATACGCAAAGATTAAGCAAAGATGAGTTGGGATGTGCGTAAAGGAGGCATAGATATGATGCGACCTGCTCGCTACAGTAAGTTTTTTAGTTGTCAAATCAATTGTTTGGGTTTTCTTTAGGTTTATATTATGTCCAAAGTGGGGTTTTTTTTTGGATTTATATTATGTGCACAGTTAATATTTTTATCAATCAATTGCTTCATGTACAAAGTTAATATTTTTTTAGGATATTTATTTGGGTTTCTAATTTGCTGCTGATGAATTAGTATTTCTGTTTGGGTTTTAAATTTGTGGGTGATCAATTAGAGTTAAAAATCCTATTTTTTTCTAATAAAATCAAGTTGGGGGTAATTAACTAGAATTTTCTAAATTCATCAATCTGAAACCTAAATTCATCAATCTGAAAAAACTTTGGGATAAATAATTAGGTTTGTTTGCAAAATGGGTGTAAATTATGACTGGTTTGCAAAATTGCTTGATAATTCTGTTATTTATTTTTAATTGCAGCTTTCACCATTAAACTTCACCATAGTGGTACTTTTAGGTGTGGTAGGGAAATTACATATGATGGTGAAAAAATAAACTACATAGATAATTGTAAGCCTTCTGAAATGTCCTTTTTAAATTTGGTTGGAATGGTTGCTCAGGTTGGTTGTTCTAATGGAAAAAGGTTATTTTTCAAGAAATGTAATAATGAGTTTGTTGATTTGCTTGAGATAAAGTATGACAGAGATGTAATGGTTATTTCTAAGTTTCTATCTGCATATAGTTGATGAAAATGTATACATTAGTAGTGAGGAAGATGATGATTACATACATAAGAGTGTAGAAGAAGACTTGCAATATTTTGGTGGGAGTGATGAAGAGATGGGTAGGGAAGATGATGGGTTAGAAAAAGAACCAGAATACATACTTAATGATACTGAAAATGCAGGGAAGGGTACTAGGAAGGCAAGAGGGTACTAGCAAGTGTAATGGTAAAAGAAAGAGTAAAAAAAAAAGTTTAAAAAGAATCAAGTAATGGTAAGTGGAAGAGTAAAGCTAGGGTGGTGGATAATAATAACAATGAATTAGATACAATTAATGAGGTGTATGCCAGTGATTTTGAGGAGTTAAACTCTGATTGTGATTCCGATGAAGAGAAAGACATAGACAACATGGTATTTTTCCATAATATAGACATGAGTGAAGTTAAACTTGAAATAGGTATGATATTTAGTACAGTTGATGAGTTCAAGCTAGCTGTTAAGAAGTATGCATTGCAAAATGGAAAAAACATTAAATTTAGAAAAAATTCCAGTAAAAGAATGCAACTTTATTGTAATGCTGAAAATAATGTTCAGTGTGATTGGAAAATGTGCGTTTCTATTTTGGGTGAAGGTGATAATCATACAGTATAAATTAAGACATTTGTTGATGAGCAAAAATGTAATAGGTCATTCAAAAATGCTAGTGCTAAGTCTAAGTTTATAGCAGATCATTTCATAGATAGAATCAGAAAGAATCCAAAGTGTTATGTTGTGGCTTTTAGAGATGAGGTTGCAGAAACTTTTGAGTGTGAAGTGACTTATTCAACAGTGCATAGGGCTTTCACTTATGCTAAAAAATAATTAATGGGATTTCTGAGAACCAATATAAGTTATTTCAGGACTATATAGAAGAGATTAAGATAACTAATTCAGGTACTACTGTAGTAATTAATGTGTTGCATTTGCCTAATGTGGGGAAGAAAAAAGAATATACGTTTATCAGCTTGTACATTTGTTGGGGGCACTAAAGACATGGTTTTTGGAAGGTTGTAGGACTTTGATTGATGTTGATGGTTGTCATTTAACAAGACCACGTAGGGGAATACTTCTCACAACTGTTGCTATTGATCCTAATAACTGTATGTAGCCATTTGCATATGCAGTTGTGGATCATGAGAAGTACTCCAATTGGGAGTGGTTTCTTAAACTGCTAAGAACTGATCTAAATATGTCAAACTTTGCGGATTATACTTTGATTTCTGATAAACAAAAGGGTTTAATAAAAGTTGTACATAAAATATTTCCATGGGTAGATCATAGATTTTGTGTGAGACACTTGTATAATTATTTCAAACAATTACACAAGGGTACTGCACTTAAGAACAACTTGTGAAAATGTGCAAGATCTTCTACAATGTCTTACCGTAGAATTTGTATGCAAGAAATGAGTATCTTGGATAAGGCTGCATTTGAGTGGATTGCTAGTAAACCATATGAGAATTGGAGTATGTCACATTTTGGTAATTATTCAAAGTGTGACTTGCTCTTAAACAAGTTGTGTGAGAGCTTTAATGCCGCTATAAAACTTGCTAGGGAAAAGCCTATTCTAACTATGCTTGAGGATATAAGATTGTACCTAATGCATATGATTAGAAGAAAAAGAAAGGCAATGTTGAAAAAGCCTGACTTAATTCTTTGTCCTAAAATAAATAGCAAGTTGGAAGAGGTAAGAAAAAGGTCTCACAAGTGGAAACTAAAATCTAATGGCAACAGAAAGTATGAGATGTCTGGTCGTTATTGTTTGAAGTTTGCGTTTGATATTTTGAAAAGAGAATGTGGGTGTAGAAAATGGCAATTATCTGGAATTGCTTGCAAACATGCTATTCCTGGCATTAATCGTGTGGAGAAGGACCCTACAACTTATGTTCATAAGTTTTATTTGAGAGAAATTTACATGAGAAACTATTCTAATCTTTTAAACCCACTAAATGGAAAGGACTTGTGGCCAAAAATTGATAAAGAAGTCATATTACCACCAATTGTGAAAGTTAAGGTAGGCAAACCTAAAAAGGCAAGAAAAATATATGAGGATGAACCAAAATCTAACTTAACTTCACAAAAAAGTTCAAAAATAGGTTCAAAAATGAAGTGTGGTAATTGTGATATAGAATAGCACAATTCTAGAAGATGTGGTAGGACAGAAAACCCTATGAAAAGAAAAAGAAATCCAGTTGTAGAAAAAAACTTAGTTGATAAAAGTAGTGATGAAGATGACTTAAATGATGAAAGGGATGAATGGGAAAATGTTTTGAGAAATGAGCAAGGGAATAGTGATTTCAGAAATGAGCAAGAGAATAGTGATTTCATAAATGAGCACGAGAAAAATTGTAGGAATAATGGGCATGGATTTGAGAGTGATACTTGGGTAAAGGCTATGAGAGAAGATGGGTTAGGCATTCCAGATTTGTTTGAGAATAATTTTGAAGCAAGTGGGAGCAATCACCAAGTAGTCAATCAAGTAAGTTTTGTATTATTATACAAGTTGTTCATATTTTACTTTTTTCAGAACAAAATTAACTATTAATGTATTTATTTTACTTGATTTCAGAAAAAACCAGCACATGATTCAAGAGAATGAGGGAACAATGAGCCCACTATCCAAGAGAGTGAAAATCAAGTAAAAATTACCTAGAAGGCCACTACCTGCTTGCTTGGTAAGTACATGTATTTTAATTGTGTATTTTTATTAAGTGTAGTAAGTACATGACTTATAATTGAGTTATACAAAGTTATAACTTAGAATTGATATATATTATTTTGTAGGAAAGTTCTGATGAAGAAAATACAGCAAGACAACCCACAAAGTCATGTGAGTAACAAAAAATATGTGAGCCACAAAGCACATGTGAGGTGAAAAGAAAAAGAAAGAATCATTCAAAAAAAGCAGTACAAACACCCCCAGTAAGTTTGCATGGATTATCCTCACTAATTAATTGTAAAAACCAGTAAAAAAAAAGCTTATATAACTGCAATTGCAAGTTAGAAAAAACAGTAGAATCATGAATATTGTTAGCAGCAAAAAAATGTCTACAATGTCTTTTATGGACCTGACAAATGAATAGCAACTAGCAACACAGGTAAAAAAAAAATATTCAAATACTTTTATATTCATGTTTGTAGTATAAAAATAATATATAATGTGTTGATTTTATTTTATTTTACATTGTAGGAAAGTGTTATGCTGGGTAGGCATGGTGGCACATACAACAAGGAAGGAGAACTTTTAGAGAAACAAAACAATGCTTCTCAAAGTAGCTCACTACATGCTGGAATAGTAAAAAAGAATGAAAATTTTCCTAAAAGTCAATTTCAAAAAGAAGGTAAAAGATTTATTAGTTATAGTGTATTAAAAGTAGATATAGCAGCAAAGAAAAATAAGACAAATAAATAGAAATGATGGCAGTTTTTTTGGATTAATTTTGGGTACTAAACTTGCTGTAATTTTGGTGGTATGTTGGTGTTATGTTGGTGGTAAATTTGGTGTAATTTAGGGTACTAAACTAGTCGAAACTTAATTTGATGGTATTTTGGTGGTATATCGGGTGTAATCTTGGGTACTAAACTTGCTCTAACTATGTGGTAGTTTGGTGTTAAATCTGCTGTAACTTTGGTGGTACTTTGGTGTAATTTTGGCTACTAAACTTGGTGTGAATTTGGTATTATTTTAGTATTAAACTTGCTTTAATTCTGCTGTGAATTTGGTGGTATTTTAGAGTTAAATGTGCTGCAATTTTGGTGTTAAATTTGTTGTTATTATGGTATTAAATTTGCTGCAATTATGGTGTTAAAAGATATCAGAATCGGCATCACATCTTACAATTTAGATTGCATAAAACGCTTTATATTGCATTAAACAAACACATTACATTACATACCAAACATTCACATTACATTGCATCAAATACCAAACTTCCAATAAATAAACATTACATTAAACACTCATACATTGCATCAATTAAGCCGAGTAAAGTATTTACTACCTTACCCAACCATTACAAACGCAAAAACTACTACAACAAATCATATAGTTAGCAGGGTACAGAACCAATTTCTTGGTTTTTTTCCCTCCATTTGTACAGATGCAGCCAAATTCTTCTTATTCTTCTTCCCAAACTTCTTCTCAATTTTTTTTCTCAACTTCTTCATTTTTCATCTCAATTTCTTTGATTTTGCCCTCAAGTTCAGTGATTTTTTCCTCCATTTCAGCATTTTTACCCTCAAATTCTTTAATATCTTCATCCTTTTTGTTGATATTTTTTAACAAACCAGCTATAATTTGCGTAGCCCTGTCATACATTTGTGTATCAACCCATTTGAAATATTTGCAAAGATCACAGCTGTGGTACCTTCGACCTGAATTTGCCTTAGATCAAGATGTTATCAATTGTGTTTTTGTCCTAAAATAACATATGTACATGTCTGATTACGTATGAGAGAGAGAGAGATCACTCGTTGAGAGAGAAAGAGTAAAAATAGATGCATATATATGTATGTATATATTTAGTTGCAGGTATTTAGGGGGAAAACGAGTTTTTTGGTGGGGAAAAGAGAGTTTTTTTTTGGGGAGGGTAATATAGTAACTTTCCCTTTAAATTTAAGTGCACATAAGTAATCTGTTTGTAAAATGGTCACGTGTGGTCATGTGCTGACTTTTCCGTCCACTTGAGTTGTGTTTTTGTACAAAAAAACAACGAAGACTAAACTTCGGTATAGTAAAAAGAAGAGTTTATAGTTCAGGGTAGTTAACGGAAATACTACCATACTTTAGGTTAGTTAAATAGAATAAACCCGCCCCATACATATGGGAAAGAGGGCTCTTTTATCAATTTGCCCACAAAAGAGAATTTGATCTTTCATGTTTTCTCAAGGCAACTACAAAATGTAATAATGGATTAAGAAATGTGATACACGAAATTGACATTTATTATAGGATAAATTAACAAAACATAATACTTTTGAAACTAAATTAACAAAACCATACCCAAAAGTTTCGGGATATGAACCGTTTACTACCCTGTACTTTATCAAAAATTCAATTTTCTCCCCTCTACTCTACTTTGTTCATTTTAGGGCCATGTACAATATCAATTCACTCAATTTTGTACCTCATCCGTCAATTCTTTCACAAAATGGACGACACGTGCCTGCACGTGACTAACTTTTGCTGGTTTTATGAGTTAGATTTATGTTTGGTAAGAATTGGAATGAACCGAAGATAGAAAAATGTATTATTCTGTCCCTTGTATTTATTTTTATTTTTTATTTTTTTATTGGACCTATGTTACAAATGACCAAAATACCTTTGTCGTTAAAAGACATTAATAGAAGTTAGTCACGTGCATGTACGAGTCGTATATTTTGTGAAATAATTGACGGATGAGGTACAAAATTGAATGGATTGATATTGTACAGGGCGCTAAAATGAACAAAGTAAAGTAAAAGGGAGAAAATTGAAATTTTGGTAAAATATAGGGTAGTAAACGGTTTATACCATCAAAAGTTTCTAATTAACAAAAACATACCCAAAAGTTCATACCCTAATTTGTATATTTCATACACTTATTCCAAAAGTTCATACACTTATTTCAAAAGTGTATACCCTAATTTGTATATTTCATACCCTTATTCCAAAAGTTCATACCCTTATTTCAAAAGCTCATACCCTAATTTGTATTTTTCATACCCTTATTCCAAAAGTTCATACCTAATTTGTATTTTTCATACCCTTATTCCAAAAGTTTATACCTTTATTTTAAAAGTTCATACCCTAATTTGTATTTTTCATACTCTTATTCCAAAAGTTCATACCATTATTTCAAAAGTTTATAACCTAATTTGTATTTTTCATATCGTTATTCCAAAAGTTCAACTACATACCCTTAATTCACGTAATTCATAGACTTATTTTTCAACATTATACACTAATTAACAAATCCAACTCTTACCCGTCCTCCGATCTCGAACTATCACGTCGCCGTCGTGAGCCTCTCCTTCGACGACCGCATTTCCGTCCATTCCAATAGATGTGTCCATCTCAATCTTCACGGAAGAGAGAGAGAGGAGAAGAAAAAGATCGAAAAAATAAAAGAAGAATGATGAGAGAGATCGAAAACAGAGAGAAAGCATGAGAGATCGGATAGAGTGAGAATGAGTAGGAGAGATATCGGAGGGAGAGAGAAAGAGGAGAGAGAGATTGGAGAGAATGTGATAGAATGAGAGGAAAAAGATTGGAAGGGATGAATCACCTTTTTTTTGTTTTTATTAATTATTAATTGAAGATATATTTTTGATAATTTAACTTTTTAAGGTATGTTTTTGTTAATATAATATGGATATGATATGTTTATGTTAATTGCCCCAAGGGTTATCTTACAGGCTTGCAAGACTCACTCTTTTAAAATAATTATATAGATAATAGTTCTTTAACTCAACATAAGTCACATAACTATAAATAAAACTCTATTCACCAGCTTCTATGGGATATATTTTGTAAAATAAAGAAAAATACTATGTATTCTCACAAACACGCCTCACCAAATCTTTACCAGTAATTTTTGGATACATTTAAAAATAAAACTGTGAGAATAGAAAGATAGAAAGAAATAAGGGATTTAATCGGCAGTGATGATCACATCTATTGCTCACATCCGATTTCTTAAACTTTATTCGGCAATAATTCTGATCGGTCAATACTCAAACTCAAATAACCGAATCGACCCCACCAATAAACTTAGAAACTCCACAACTCTACCATTTTGATATATAATTCGACTTAATTGGTCCAATTCGCAAAAAGAAGTCCATCTTTACTAAATTACATCATATCCAAAAATACAAGAAAATCTGTTAATAGATAAGATGAGGCTTTATACTTTATCATATTTATTCAGAGAGAGAGAAAACGAGTAGAGAGGAAGGAAGATAGAGAAGAAAAGGAGTGATAAATGAATATAGAAAATTATAGTTTTAGTGTAGATATAGTTTCGCATGGATACTTTTTATAGTATATTTGTAAAAGCGATAGCCGATAGGTCTAATAGTTTTTCAATATACGGAAAACTGTATAATCTAATTTCGTTATATATGTAGGCTACTTCACTATAGTATGTACTATCTGGATAGATTTTTATTTATTGTTTAACTAGGGATTATAGGCGTCATATTAAGTATTATATGTTGTAGGTCATTTAGGTGAAAGTTTTAGATTGAGCCTAATTAGGATTTACTATGATGTACACACCCTAACCTATATTATATAAACAAGGTTAGAGGTTGATAGAACATAAAAATTATACCCAAATATTCTATTCGGATCTTAATCAGCCCATATATCATAACTGGGTATCCAACGCTTAATGGGTTATCACCCCCTTTACAAAAAACCCAAGCCCACTTAACTAGGGACCCATATCTGAAAAAACCCATGAGATGGAGACATTTGTCAACATCCTAGGAGACATAATAGCCTATAAATAGCCAAGTATCCCCCCAAGAAAGGGACCAAAAAATCTATCCAAAAAATATAGAGAGAAGTAGAGAAAAGAGAGAAACTAGCCAAAAGCTTGTTACATCAAGACATAAACCGAACAGAGAAAGAACCGAGTACCGAAGAAGAAGGAGAAAAATCAAGATGAGAGATCAAATAATTAAGTCGAGCATGATTGTTACAAGGAAATTGTAATCCGATCAACGGCGATTGCCGAATAATAATAAAAATCCCGAAGTGTTCACCATTTATTATATATTTAATATTATATCATTGTTGAAAAACCTAACGTCACCGCCAAAAGTTATGGTTTTATCAGAGGTACTTTTGTATTTATGACTTGATATGAATAAGACCCTACTATTGTCTCTCTCTATTCTCTCTATATCTATATACAAACAAACGAAGCTCACCGGCTTGGCATGCCCGAGGATCATGCACTCGAACAGTTGTCCCGACTACCGACTCACCCACCAAGGATGATTACACCACCCACGGTGGAAGTACAACATATTGTTCCGTTAGCCGATGAAAGGAACAACGCCCAACTGCAAGTTCAGCTGGCAGCGTGTATGACGGCCATGGCAGCAGCCGGCATCATATTGCCAAATAGCCAACCTGCCAATACAGACAAAGACCCACGTCGTGAAGCGGAAGATTCCGCCTATAGGGCCGCCTTGGAAGCGGCGGGCCGACGACCAGATACAGGAGTGCCCCATCAAGGGGGCAACGTCCCGATAACGATCCCTCCAACCTTCGTCCACCCAAACGCTCATACGGAACATGTCCTCGACAGAAACCCGAAGGACGGTAGGTATCCCGAACACATGATCAGGGGAGGATACGGCCCACCACCACATCAAGGGGGATACACCCCCCCTACCAAGCCACGGATGAAGCGTTCCAACAGGCTTGGAACGTATGCCAAGAAACCCCATGTGCCGAATAGATCACGCGGTACCGCAATCCTGTGGGGTTCGTCATCCCCGAGTTCAGGCTCTATGATGGGAGGAGTTGTCCCATAGACCATCTGAGGCACTACAAGACGAAGATGGAGCTGTGGAGTGATGACCATGCACTGATGTGCAAGTTTTTCAAAAACAGTTTGGGCCAAGAGGCTTCGTCATGGTACCATAACTTACCACGGGGCTCTATAAGAGACTGGGCGGAGCTGCTAAGAGCGTACTCCACCCGATATGCTGCTCATCGGAAGAAGAAGGTTAGCATTGAAACCCTTCTGAAATGACGATGATGCCAAATGAAAGGCTCAACGACTACTGCATACGTTTCATCGACATAGCAAACCAGATTCCACAGTACGCTAATAATATAGCCATCCAGAACTTTATCAATTCCATCCCTAATGGCTATTGGGCGAGAAAGAAGTTCATAGGCAAAAACTTTCCGACCACTGATTCCCTGCTAGCCTATTGTACCCACCTCACCGATAAAAACGACGAACTGCGTATCCTCAACCGAACTCTACCAAGAAGAGAATCGGTCTGAGAGGCACAGGTGGGTCGCAAAAGAGTTAGAAATAACCAGGGAGAAACATTCCAACCGACCAGAAAGGACAAAGGTCCCGAGGTCCATAGCAGGGTAGAGCGACCACGAGAACCTGAGCCCAAACCGCTCCAGATCGCATACCCAACACCGGTCAACGAACATAAACCACTCCAGCTCACCTACCCTATACCAGCCAAGCAGTCACAACAAGGCCGATTCCAGGGAAGGGAAAAGCATGTGAGCTTCGAACCGGTCGAATTGAGATACTCTTTCAACCTGTCTGCTGAAGATATCCTTAAGAATATCCACAGAGAAAGCTGGTATTCACGACCAGAGCCGCTCGCTACCCCCCATGAGCATAGAGACCCCAAGCTTTTCTGCGCCTATCACGAGGACTACGGATACCTCACCAAGCACTGCCATAACCTGCAGTGGAAAATGAACCTGTGGGGCGATGCGGGATACCTGGCCAAGTTCATCAAAGGTGCCGGAAATAAAGGCAAACAACTGGCCATTGAGGGAGCCGACAACCGGCAAGGCAAAACAATCAACGTCGTTCATATGTCTAGACCCAAGGGCACGGGTGGGTAACGATCACGACAACGACAACTGGCGCACTTTGGCCAGGTAGCCAAGGCGTCACAGGCGTCGACCTCCAAACGACAATGCACACCACGACGACATCCGCCCATCTCCTTCTCGGATCTGGACGAAGAAGGGGTGATTTACCCCCACGGGGACGCCATCAACCTCCGTGTTCAAATCGGCCTTGACACGGTCAGCAGGGTGCTTGTCGACCAAGGAGCCTCTTGTGATATCATGTACAGAGAGCTTTTCGACAAGATGCAAGATCTACAACCTACCGATGTCACACTGATCGGGTTCATCTCCGAGACGACTAAACCGTTGGGAAAGATCGTCCTCAGTGTCACAACTGGAACCGTGTCAGTTCCCGTGGAGTTCTTAGTGGTCAACGACAACTCCGGCCACAACGCAATCTTGGGACGACCTTGGCTGCACGCCATGAAGGCCATACCCTCGACCTACCACCAAAAGGTCAAATACCCAAATGATAGGGGAGAGATCGAGACAGCCATAGGATGTCAGGAAGATTCACGACGCTGTGAGGACATTACTGCGGCTCTTCAAAAAGGGCTGAGCGTTGTCGAACAACCCACCAGCACAAAGAAGCTGATCAACCAAATAGCCAAAACCGAGAGGGTTGTTGAAGAACAAGTAGGAGAAACACTTAGGAAGGTGTATATCCCGGATACTGATGAGGAGCACTACTTCCTCCTTGGTGACAACCTACCAAAAAAGGAATCCGAAGAGTTAGAAGTATTCCTCTTCAACAACATTGATAAATTCGCCTGGAGTTCAAAAGATATGCCAGGCCTAGACCCTAAAACGGCATGTCACCATCTAAGTGTTAACACCGAGTACAAGCCGATAGCTCAGAGGAGCAGAAAAGTATCAGTACAGCACAGATCCGCTATAATTGCTGAAGTCCAAAAGCTGTTGGAGGCCGGAGCCATAAGGGAGGTCTTCTATCCAAAATGGTTATCCAATCCCGTCGTCGTCCCTAAGAAGAACGGAAAGGAGAGGGTCTGTATAGACTTCACCAATCTCAACAAAGCCTGCCCGAGGGACCACTTTCCCCTTCCAAGGATTGATCAATTGGTGGACACGACTGCGGGAGCAGAACGGATGACCTTCCTTGACGCATATTCAGGGTACCACCAAATTCCCCTCGCCCACGAAGATCAAGAAAAGAGGTCGTTTATATCGCCTTTAGGAAACTATTGCTATACGGTAATGCCGTTCAGCCTACGCAACGCGGGAGCAACATACCAAAGGATGATAACGAAGGTATGCCGAGAGCACATAGGGAATACCATGGAGGTATATATAGACGACATGGTCGTCAAAAGCGAAAAGGCCACATCCCACATTCAAGATATCAGAGACGTCTTCCGAACTTTGGGCGAGCACAAACTCAAACTCAATGCGAGCAAGTGTGCATTCGGCATCAGCAAAGGAAAGTTCCTGGGGCACATGGTCAGCCGACGAGGAATAGAGGCTAATCTCGATCAGATCACAGCTCTTCGGAATCTAGCAGCGCCCAAAAATAAGAAACAGGTACAAGAGCTCACGGGAATGATGGCCGAATTGAACAGGTTCATCAGCCGATCCGCAGACAAGGGACGGCCATTTTTTGAATCACTCAAGAAGGATAGAAAATTCGTGTGGGACCCAGAATGTGAAGCTTCTTTCAACAACCTCAAAGAGTACTTAAGGACGCTGCCACTGTTAGTCAGGCCGAACAAAGGAGATATTCTGGCTTGCTACCTAGCAGTTTCCGCTACAGCTGTGAGCGCGGTTATCCTAAGAGAAGAAGGTCGCGAACAATTCCCTATCTACTTCGTCAGCAAAACTCTGGTCGAAGCCGAAACACGTTGCTTACCCTTGGAAAAGCTGTGCTTGGCATTGGTCGTCGCGACCAGAAAGTTGCCGCACTATTTCATAGCTCATCAGGTTCAAGTATACACGAAATTCCATATTAAAGAATCGATTCGACGGACCGACATTAGTGGCAGAGTGGCCGCATGGGGGGTCGAGTTATCCCAATTTCATATCGAGTTCGCACCCCGACATGCTATAAAGGGACAAGTCTTGGCCGATTTCGTCACGGAATTCACCGAAGGGTATGACGAGCCCATGGCTATATCGCCCCAATCACACTGGCAGATACTTGTCGATGGATCAGCCACCAAGGACGGATCGGGAGCGGGGATCGTCCTCAAGTCTAGAGAGGGAGCGCTCATAGAGAAGAGCATTAAACTAGGTTTCCGAGCTACCAACAATGAGGCAGAGTACGAAGCCATGATAAACGGCATGCTCATTGCCCGGTCCCTCGGATGCTCCCACCTAACTGCAAGTTCCGACTCAATGCTGATCGTAAACCAATCCAACGGCGAATACCAAGCCAAAGATGACAGAATGATCCTCTACCAAGAGAAGGTTCAAAGCTTGATGGCCACCTTCGAACAATGCGAGTTGATAAGAATCAATCGCACCGAAAACGCACATGCCGATGCCCTGGCCACCCTAGCCTCGACATTAACATTAACCGACACTCGGTCGATTACAGTGGAATTACTACCGACCCCAAGCATAAACAAAAGAATAGACCGAGTAGCGTCAGTACAATACGAACTAGGTTGGATGGACGACATGATTCACTATCTGCGCAACGGAACCCTTCCGGCAGATAAGATAAAGGTATTGAAAATTACGAGAAAGGCTCTTCGTTTTTGGCAGTCTAACGACGACAAACTGTACAAATCCAGCTACCGAGGACCCCATCTTCTGTGTGTCCGGCACGAAATGCAGCTACCGGTCTTGGAGGAAATCCACGAAGGATCCTGCAGAGCACACATCAAAGGGAGGTCCCTTGCCAACAAAGCAATCACACAAGGATATTGGTGGCCATATATCAAACGAGACGCCGATGTATACGTCCAACGTTACGACAAGTGCCAACGATTCGCCAAGATACCTCGGCTCCCATCATCTATGATGACCCCGGTATCGGCACCATGGCCATTCGCACAATGGGCGATTGATATAGTCGGGAAGCTTCCTAAAGCACCCGGCAGCGTCGAATATCTGATCATGGCGACGGACTACTTCACCAAATGGGTTGAGGCTAAACCTCTCCGCGAAATTAAAGCCAGTAATGTCAAACAGTTCATCTGGGAGCAAAGGGGAGATGGCCCAAGCGGCTACTCAACGTCTTATGGTGGTGCCGAACTACACCAAAGACGGGCACCAAAGAAACCCCGTTCAGCTTAGCATACGGCGTCGAGGCTGTCATACCAACAGAAATTGGGCTACCCACACTACGCACAACTTTAGTCGAGCAAGGAAACAATGAACAAAGAATGAGAGAGGAACTCGACATGCTAGACGAGAAACGAGAGATAGCAGCTCTTACACTAGCGAAGTATCAACAAGGCGTTAAGCAAACGTATGACAAGAGGGTGAAAGGGACCAAAGAGTTTATGGTCGGAGAATTGGTGCTGCGACGAGTAACGGTCTATACCCGCAATAAAATACATGGCAAATTAAGCCCCACCTGGGAGGGACCATACGAGATCGTCAAGAGAACAAGCTCGGTTACCTATAAACTCAAAAGCGTTCTGTTCGAAAATAGCAGAGGGGAGAAGAATTCCTGGAATGTGGCTAACCTAAAAAAGTACTACATATAGGCCACCTTATCAGTACAAATACAGGTGCCACCTTACCCCTCCTGCTTAATGACATTGTCTTTTGAGTAAATAAAACATTTTATCATGCTGTCTAACGAGTGCAGCTGAAATTCCCAAACGGCATGCCTAAGGGTAGGCCTAGGAATACTATGAAATTCCCAAACGGCCCTTGTGCCTAGGAATACTATGAAATTCCCAAACGGCATGCCTAAGGGTAGGCCTAGGAATACTATGAAATTCCCAAACGGCCCTTGTGCCTAGGAATAATATGAAATTCCCAAACGGCATGCCTAAGGGTAGGCCTAGGAATACTATGAAATTCCCAAACGGCATGCCTAAGGGTAGGCCTAGGAATACTATGAAATTCCCAAACGACCCTTGTGCCTAGGAATACTATGAAATTCCCAAACGTCATGCCTAAGGGTAGGCCTAGGAATACTATGAAATTCCCAAACGGCCCTTGTGCCTAGGAATACTATGAAATTCCCAAACGGCATGCCTAAGGGTAGGCCTAGGAATACTATGAAATTCCCAAACGGCATGCGTAAGGGTAGGCCTATGAATACTATGAAATTCCCAAACGGCCCTTGTGCCTAGGAATACTATGAAATTCCCAAACGGCATGCCTAAGGGTAGGCCTAGAAATACTATGAAATTCCCAAACGGCCCTTGTGCCTAGGAATACTATGAAATTCCCAAACGGCATGCCTAAGGGTAGGCCTAGGAATACTATGAAATTCCCAAACGGCCCTTGTGCCTAGGAATACTTAAGATTTCTAACATGCGCAGGTATATAAAGAGGCCAATATGCATCAAACAGAATTGAAAGAAGGTTCTGGCCGTATTACGGAGACAATAAAGTACCAAACAAAGAAATCAGCAAAGAAAAATCAATCCAATCAATGAAATATCAATACGACAATGAGAAGATCTGAAAAACAGGAAGAAAGTAATAAAATGAATAGTCCTCGCCCGCATTACGGAGGCAACAAGATACAACCAACCACAACGAAAGTAATTTAAGAACTACTACATGAGGAGCAAGACGGCAATTGACCGAGCTCTACCTCTTCGTCATCCGTCGCCGTATCCCCATCGGACTCCTCGCCATCAAAACGCTCCTCAGAAATGAGGGCATCAAAGTTGGTCGTGTGAGCACCAACGCATGCCAGCGTCTTAAGCCGCACGGAGAACTCGGCTACTTTAGCGATCTCGTGAACATCCGAGGCCGCTTTACGACGAGCATCGTCGAAGGGAAGCTTACGAGCTTCGATCGTAGCCGCAAAAGCATCGAATCTGGATCGAGACAGGCGGAAATACTTCACCAAAATAATGGCTTGGGTTACCAGCGACTTTAGTTTACCGAGGTACTTTTCCTTTACACGCCAATACCGATCTAAACGACGCTCCTGAACCTCAACAACATGCTCGGCACGACGAACATATTCACGAAAAGAGGACGCCTGGATTTTCAACTTGGCCCTAAGTCGGGTGCACTGATCGACCAACTTGACGTTTTTGCCCATTAAAACGATGTAAGGCCACTTGGCATGCCCTTCACTAGCCGCACCAGATGAGACCTCGTCCCGGGCAACACCAGTAGGTCCTAGCCCCGGACTAATTAGGCATGGAGAACCAGCCTGGTGCGACATAGTAGCATGTGCCTAAAACAAAAAACAAAAAGTGGGGAAGAAAGGAAGAAATGAATATTTAGCCGCAAATATAGAAGATACAGGGATATCTTATCGAACAAAGGAAAGAAAAGACACGAAAGTAGAAGAACGAAGATTTTTTATATACAAGCTACAAATAAAATGACAAAACAAGCTACACAATCATCAATCTGATAACCCATCAACAGACGCTGAGGTCTCTACGGCGTCAGCAAAATGGATATCTCGCAATGAGACAATTTGAGTCCCCAAACGTTCCTGTACGACCGCATCTACTCGGTTCAAGGCAGCCGTGGTCTCAGTTAGCCCGGCCATAGCATCACCCATGCGCTCTGCCCGGGCAACACCACGCATCCCTTTTACATGATCGAGCACCTCTAATGCGCGACTTCGGGCCCAATACGCTCTGGCAAAGGATAGCAACAGGTCCGCGTCTTCGAAAACGGCCCCTAGAACCAAGTTCAAGCTCGTCACCCGGCCTCGGGCTTCATCACGAGAGCGCCGAAGCTCACCAAGAAGCTCTTTAGCCTTTCCCTTATTTGCCGTATAGTATTCGGTCTTCTTACTGAACCTCTCTCCCAAGTCACGTAATCGAATCGACAAATTTGAAATATGAATATTCAAACCATCGATTTCGCGCCGAGCACAATTCAGTTCAGAGGTTAGGGACGCGTTAGCTTTTTCAAGACCGTTTATAACATCGCCTACGCTACGACTAGGCGAGGTCCAGGCCACCATTTCAAGGGGATTAACGGGTACCTGACAAGATGTTTTTACATCCTTCAAAAGACGACGACCCACAAACAAGGGATTAACAAGGACAGTCAAACAGAAAGAAAACATAGCACCTATATTATCACTTCCCAAAAGAATATCTTTCTAGTTACAAAAGAGACCCATAATTCGGGTAACAAAAGACTTTATGCTAAGATACGGAAAATATTACAAGTAAATGGTCAAGGCTCCACCTGAGGGGATGCGGGTAGGGGAATCACGGCAACAGCAGATCGAGGGGTCGTTGGAGCCGACCCGGAATGGGGACGGAGCGCCGTCAAAATAGTATGTCCCGGCATCCGTGGAAGCTCCTCGTCTCGGAGGTTGGCCCAATCCTGAGGCTTAGGAGGTGCACCTTGCGGACAGGGATAAACCAACTCCGACCACGCTCGGTCCGAGAATGGCACCTTTGCAAAGTTTAGAGCTCGGACATGAGCGCAAAAGACGGAAAAATTAGCCATCATTGCAAACTTTTTCCGTTCGTCTGCCTGCTCTGCCTTCAGAGCAGCAACCTCTGATGTGCCGGCCTCCATATCCTCCGCCATGAGCAAGTTATCGGCCTCCAGTAGGTAATATTTCTCGACCCATTCCTCTTTTTCGGCCCCCATCTTCTCCACTTCCTCGGTCAGGCGTAAGTTGTCTCCTACCAACTTCTCATTATCAGAGGCCAATTTAGCCATCTGGGCTTTCTCCTCGGCCATTATTTTGCTTTCGACCATCAGCTTCTCTTTCTCCGTCTCTAGCTCGGAGACCAACTTCGCTTGCTGAACTTTATCCTCAGCCAAGGCTTTATTTTCGGTCGTCAGTTTCTCTTTCTCCGCCTCTAGCTCGGAGACCAACTTCACTTGCTGAGCTTTATCCTCGGCCAAAGCTTTATTTTCGGCCATCAGCTTCTCCTTCTCAGCCTCTAGTGCCGACAGCTGATCCCTTAACACCACTATATCCACGAAGACCTGTATTTAAAGACATCAGACACCAGCCAAAACAAGAGCATCACGACCTAAAAAAAAATAAAAAAATTGTGCGCAACATACCCGAAGCGCGTCAGTACTGGCCTGCTCTATAACCGACATTGCAGGACGAGCAGCTATCTTCTCTGCATCCTTGACAACGAGGGGATTAAGAGCAGTATACCCCATCCTCAAGACTCGGGGTTGCTCCAACAGTTCACCCCTACACCGATTAATATAACGGGTCATTGCCACCCCGTCCACCAACACCTTTTCAGGTCCCTCGAGAACCTCATCCTCGCCACCCACCACAACTCCCATGGCAGTCTCTTTGCCGGCTTCCACCTCCACTTCCTCCCTCACCTCCTTCTCCGAAGGACCGGTCTCAGGGGCCCCATGCTCGGTCACCTCCTCAGTACAGATGGGCGAGCCAACAGGCAGATCTATCGGATCCTCAATACGGGCAGGCGAGACGACAGGCAAGGTCATCGTATCCTCGCCCATGCTCACCAGGAGGTTCATATGTTCGAATATGTTATCGAACGACCCCTGAAACACCATAATACCCATAGACCGGGCAAGAGCAAGGGTAACCAATGAAGAAGTCAATAACTGAAACAAGATGACATATAAAGCAAGGAACAACAGAGTCAAAAGGCAACTATTAACAAAAACAAATACACTTACATCGAGATTCGTAACAGCCTCCTCGGTGATATCACCTTGGGACGATGCGACCACCTCTACACCCCTGCCAACATCCGCAACCTCCACATTACCTGAGGTCTCAACCCCTCTAGCCCTCTTCAGGGTGCCAACAGCGGGGTCCGATGCTCGGTGCTTAGAACGAGTGGGCTTTTTCCCTCCCCGAGCAGCACTTCGAGCCCTGACAACTTTTACGAATTCCTCCTCGGGCTCTTTAGGGATCTCGGGTGCAGGATTCCCCTTGGTCACTGGCCCCGCAGGGTAACCAAGTAGCAGGGGAGCAGAACGGCTTGCCGGATCCTTGGTAGGCCCAGGCCCCCACCATTTCCAAAGCGCTAAAAGAGCCTCAACATTGGGAGCGCCGAGGTCTGGAATAGCAGGAGCTGTGGTCACAGGTCCAGGGATCTGGTGTCCTGGACAGCCCCATTCCCCGGACGCAATCACAACACCAAGGTTATGTTCTTTGTTGGTGTCCGGCAACCCAATTACCAGCCGGGAGAATGCGCGCAATGTCTTCAAATACGAACTGCGGCGCTCGAAACTCAAACTATAGACCCCGAAGACATCTTTCAATTCGATGTCTATCCCCGATACTTCCGACAACCTTTGAATACCGATCAAGGTTCGGTAACCATTCAGAGCGAGTTGGGCCGGAGCTATCTGGACGGCCTCAAAGAACGAAGCCACCCACTCCGTAAACGGAAGTCTAAGACCCCCAGTGAAGAAGGCCGAGGAACGCACAGCTACCTCGCCGGTAGGGACATATCCCAAAACCTCCTCATCAGAGACAGGCAGCCGAATGTGTATGTTATCCGGTATTCCGGTGAGCCTCTTAAAGTCCTCTTCCACAAATGTGCCAACTTGGGCCAGACATTGGGTCAAAATTTCCTATCCAAACATCATCACAAATCCATCAAAATACTAACCCACAAACACATGACACGACAAATCCCCCCCCCCAATTGATAGAAACCCTAAAAAAAAAAAAATTCCATCAACCCAACAAATATCCTATACAGGAAGAAAAACCACTACTCAACAACCTAGATAGACAAATATAGACAACTAAGACCAAATATGACCACAACCACAAATCAAATACGAATCCTAATCACCGAAGTATCCAAACAAACAAACCACACAATACGAAGATACTTACAGTCATGATCACGAGCAAGCGAGGGAGAATAGCAGTAAATCTCTCAACCGTCACGACAAACCCTAAATAGAGAGGCAGAAAATTTTTGGCGGGAAGAACAAACCCTAGAGAGAGAAGATAAGAGATATTTTTCTTCAGCAAATTATGAGGTAAAAAAAACTAAAGGGATTACTTAGCACAGTTAAAAGGAGTGGAGCCACAGAAAGAATAAAATAATAACCGTCCTTTCGTGTGACAGAGGTTTACCTTTTTTCCAACCATAGAAAAGTCCACAACCGCTGCTGTTTTCAACAAGTAAACGCTCCAGATCTTGCCACGTCAGATAGTATATCCCACTAACCAAGGCAGTTCACATCATTACACCTAAATAAACGGCCAGTGGACCCTACCACGAAAAGCTTCCTGCATACGCTACCAATATTTCCAAACTGAGGATGTTCTCCGATTAAGTTCCTCGACGCCAAACCGTGTCTTACCCGAAATGCACACCGAACAAGGTGGACGGAGACCGTTCCTAGCTCGACGGCATTTGAGCATCAAGTCTAACAACGCTCTCCGGGGGGATAACCACGGTGCACCGTGCTCGGTGTCCGATACTAAGACAACAAAATATATCAACATAAAGGCAAAGCAAGTAAAATAGACAGGATCGAATTGCAAAACACAAGTTTTATTCATCCACAAAGGGGAAAACAACCAGTTACAACGGGAAAAATAAAAATTATAACTTCAACACTAGAATACTTCTCTAATTCTGAGCCCTAGAACTACCACCTTCCTCGGCATCCTTCTTCGCCAAGAGCTCCTCCAGACGCTCTTTTTTCCTAATTAAATGAGAAATGTCAATCTCCACCTGTTTTAAAGCATGAGATTGAGACTTGCACTTCTGCTCGGCTTCAAAACGAGCAGTGCTCTCCTCCTTCCAGTACTGTTTGAACCGCCTCATTTCGGTATGAGCACACTTGAGATCGTGCTTCAGCCACGACATCTCAATTTCTTTTAGCTGAAGAGGTGTCAAATCCTCTTCCCCGAAACCAGGGGGACGAGGTAGCAAAAAAGTAGGCTACTCTTCCATAAGGGCTTTCTTTTTGGAGGCAGATCTAGTGATGGGAGCCATCTTAAACAAAAGCAAGTTAGAAGAAACAAGAGAGAGAAAAGGAGATTGGATAATGAAGTACAGGCAATAGGGAGCATTTATAAAGAAATTCAAGGGTTCAAAAAACGAAAAGGCACGAAGTACGAGGCGTTGCAACGGTTCGTAAGACAGGCACGAAATACGAAAAGATACAACTATTCTAATACAAGTTCCAAAACAGAAAATAAGAAATATAGACTAATCTAATCAAGGATTAGTGGGTGGGACAACAGAACTGCCAGACCGAGAGGAAGTCGCCCGAGCAGAGCTAGCTGACCGAGCTTCATATGAGTCGTTCATGATGACCAAGCATTCATTCTCCCGGGCAAGGTATGCATTCTCGCCAATAAGGGCAGTAACTTGTTCTTTAAGCCGAGCATTTTTAACAGTCATACTAGCGAGGCCTTGAGGGGAGTTATCAAACTCATTCTGAGCATGATCCCAAATCTCTTCGGCTTCATACCAGGAGTTGGCCAGCGTGTTCCTATGCTCCAATAGGTGGTCAAGTTCACGACCCAAGGCCAAAATCTGGGTCCATTTAATTGTCTCCTCGGGGTGAGAGTTGTACAAACTCAAAGCCAGGACACCATACTCCTTCTCAAGCTTAGCCATTCTATGACGGACCCAAGATACCTCAGCATCCAAGTCCTTCATCTGAGCATGATATCTCACCACGGGCTCAGACATTAGGAAAAGTTATTATACAGAAGGAGATGAGAAATGAAAGAGAAACAAACACAGTATGGAAAAAGATATATTCTGAAGAAAGGTTGAAGAGTATTTATAGAGCAAAGATAGTATGGTATTATCTGACAATGCTTGGGAACATGCATGTTTGATCAGCCGTCCATGTCTCATATATCACATGGCACTGGTACCGTAAGAAATAAAAGAGAGAAGACAATCGAGTAAGCCTACGTTCCAGAAAAAGACAAACCACAAGTGCAACATAAAAACAAGTGCAACATAAAAAGAAGTGCAAGATAAGAGAAGGGCAAGATAAATGGGCAAAGAAAATTTTCATTAATAAGATGAGATACATCACTGTTCATTACATCATAGGACATCAAAGGAAAAAACTATTACATCAGGGGACTACATCGAAAGAAAATCTATTACATCGAGGTCTATTACATCCAAGAATAACATCAAAAGAAAAATCTATTACAGAAGATCAACTATGTCGGCAAACCCATCGAACAGGATGCATGAAGGAAGGAGGCGATGGGGAAGAGGAAGAAGAGAATGAAGAGGAACATAAAAAAGAAGTGAAAAGCAAGAAGAGGAAAATGAAAAATGACAAAAACCCTAGAAGTAGCACAAAACTCTTAGGATCACAGGGTTGATTGTTACATCGTAGTGGTGCAGAAGAAGAGAAAAAGAAAAAAAAAGAAAAAAAAAAGAAGAGAACAAAGCATAAAAAAGAAAAGAAGAAGAGTGCAAGAAGAGGAAGATGAAGAAATGAAGGAAACTGAGAAAAATAAAAAGAAAGTAAAAGGAACAAAACAAAAACAAAAAAGAGAAAGAAAAAGAGTGATGGGAGAGAAGATGAAGAAAAGAAAAAGGGCGAGCCTAGGGGGAAGTCGATCGGTATCGATGAGATGGCCCGGCAGAGACATCCCTGTCTCTAAGTGTCGGATTCCCCCTCAACGCCTCATTCTCTTCGACTAGAGCCCGACGAGCACGTCGGCAATAATCCAGCTCGGACCTTAGCCAAGTCAATTCCCGAACCATCTCGGTATGGTGATAACGCATCACCTTGAACTCCTCTTCAGCATCCTTCAACAGCTTTAGTGCATGGCCATAGGAGGCTTCAAAAGCCTCCACTTGCATAACCAATGCAGATTTGGTCGGAGAACCTTCCATTTTTAGGAGGTTAAAAGATAAAATTCTGTATATGATGAAGAGAGATAGGGGTGAGATTGTGAGGAAATCCATATCTCAGGAAGGTATTTATAGAAAAATTAAGGAAGGATTAGTGTGGGGAAGTGCAACCGTTCGCCAAGAGATTTGGGTAAACGAGAGTAATTAAAAGATGCGCCTGTTGAGAAATTAAAAGTGGGAAGTTGCAACCATTCATTATAAAAAGAGGCGTCTGTTGAGAAGAAACGCTTGGGTTCATGCCAGTATTTAAAGAGGGTAAAATTCGAAAAACCTCTGCACGTGTCAATCTGGAAAAAGTGCAACAATATTAAGATATAAAGGATAAGATTTGTGCACAGGGCTCGAGAAATCCCCTCAGTCCCTAGATACAAAGATTCAGAAGGTTCAATGGATAAGGTCAAACGCAAGGCCCAAGAAAAAGCATTAATGAATCCACAAGCGTGCGCAGTCAAATTAATTGCATTGGGAGAATAATTCAGATAAAAGCAAGAAAAAAAAATTTCCATTAATCAAGGGGAAATTTATTACAAGGTGCTACTCGACAAAATTACATTACAAAAAAGAAAGGAAAAGAGAATTATTTTGTAGGACCAGCTTCATCCTCGGTCCTCTTCTTGGACCGAGCATACACTTCCTTAAGGGCCAATTTATAAGCCCTCTTGGAAGCAATATGCCTCTCTCTAGAAGCCTCAAGCTCTTTGATCCGAGCACGAGCCCAAATGTTGTCAATCAGAGACCTCTGATATTCACTCTCCATTGCCTCCAAGCGCTCATCCATCCCAGTAGCTCGGCGAGCCTCCACGGTTAAAGAGGCAACCCTCCTTTCGAGGATACGAATCCTCCTAACCTCCTCCTCGAGATGGGCAACATATTCAGGAAGGTTGTCACCACTATTTTCACGAGGAGAAGCCATTTGTTCGTTAATAAAGAACGAGTTGCACAAAGAATATAGGGACAGTCCCCTTTTATAGGAAGAAACAATGGGGTAGATCAAAGGTCATCTCGAAGAAAGACAACCTCTTGAGCTTCCCAAGAGCATTTATGGATAACTACAACAGTTCAAATTCAATTAAGTCATCCAATAAGGTACCAAGAAGATAAACAGACAAGAGCGATAATAAAGAAATATTTTATTAATATTTTTAATAGTTCAGTTACAACTTGGAGATAATATCCAATACAAAAGAAATCATAAACGACTAATTATTCCGAGGAAGAGCCTCCTTCATCATCATCCGAACTCGGTTTAGACCGAGCATGCAACTCCTTAAAAGTAAGCTTATAGGCCCTTTTTGCTGCCTTTTGCTTAGCCAGAGAAGCCTCAAACCTCTTTATACGTTCAAAGGCCCAATCAAGGTCAGCCATTGTCAAGTGATGAGCTGCGTCCATATCAGATAGCCTTTTTGTCACGTCCGCCAATTTCTTTTTCATAACGCGAGCCTTCTTGACTTCATTCTTCAAGTAAGCGACATAATCTGAAGAATTGTCTCCAGTAGAACCATTGGGAGAAGCCATTAAGTCACAAGCAAGGTGGTGATGGAATAAGTAATTGTAGGAAGGGTATTCCCTTTTTATAATAAGGTGATTTTTAGAAAGGTCAAGGGGTGCTTCGAAGAAAGATACCAAGGGTCTTATCAAAGTCAAATAGCAAATTTGCAAGTTCCCAAGACAGTAAATGGGTCCCAAGGAGCATTTATAAATAGGGGCATTTGCCGAATGAAACATAGGGAACAGCTAAACCGAAGTAATCTCTTCGGCAGACCAATCATGACTCCCTCGACGTGGAAACCACACCGAGGAAGTCAGGGAGCACTTGATAGAACATAAAAATTAGATCCGAATATTCTATTCGGATCTTAATCAGCCCATATATCATAACTGGGTATCCAACGCTTAATGGGTTATCACCCCTTTACAAAAAGCCCAAGCCCACTTAACTAGGGGCCCATATCTGAAAAAACCCATGAGATGGAGACATTTGTCAACATCATAGGAGGCATAATAGCCTATAAATAGCCAAGTATCCCCCCAAGAAAGGGACCGGAAAATCTATCCAAAAAATATAGAGAGAAGTAGAGAAAAGAGAGAAACTAGCCAAAAGCTTGTTACATCAAGACATAAACCGAACAGAGAAAGAACCGAGTACCGAAGAAGAAGGAGAAAGATCAAGATGAGAGATCAAATAATTAAGTCGAGCATGATTGTTACAAGGAAATTGTAATCCGATCAACGGCGATTGCCGAATAATAATAAAAATCCCGAAGTGTTCACCATTTATTATATATTTAATATTATATCATTGTTGAAAAACATAACGTCACCGCCAAAAGTTATGGTTTTATCAGAGGTACTTTTGTATTTATGACTTGATATGAATAAGACCCTACTATTGTCTCTCTCTATTCTCTCTATATCTATATACATATATATTTGAGTTAATATGTCACACAACACTATATAAATAATCAGGTTATTGTTCATAATATATAAAACCACAATATATTATTTATTCCGTCAACTTGGAAGAAATATGAATGTCGGGTTACTAAGTATAGTGAATTTCAAACTAATTTCACCTTTGAAACTATATTAAGGAAAAAACCAATCTTTTAAACTATTTAACTTTAAAACTTTTAGGCTAAAAATCAACAAGCAGGGTGAAATCGGAATCGTTTAGGAATATAAAAAAATCATAAAACTCCGAGAACAGCTATTTAATAATTTGTTTTTTTAGGGCCAGGGCCTTAATTTTTCTTACTAACTAATGTGATTTGGTTGAGTACATATACCACTTAATTAATATTCATATTTATTATTCGTTTGAGTACATATACCACTTAATTAATATTCATATTTATTATTCGTTGTGTTCATTATGGTTTTACGTATTTCAACTTAATATTTAAAATATGATATAATGCAGATTCTAGTCTTTTGGTATTATGTCATAACTTATCATATATATATATATATATATATAATCTTGCACCAGGCGTTGCGTGTATGACGTGTACTACGATTAAAATAGATGAAATAAATATACACTACAAAAAAAAATGAAGATTAGCGACGGTCATTTCCGTTGCAAAATGCTCTTTTCCCGTCACTAAACCTAACTTGCCACAGCTTTTCGACAACCACTTTCCCGTCCCTTTAAGGCTCGTCACAAAATCTTTTGACGGCAAAAATCTGTCTCACTATTTTTCTGCAACGGCATTGCGACAACCGTGACGAATAAATAAGTTCTTCTTTCACCAGATTTGCGATGACATTCTCGTCACTATAGTTGTCGTAACAATTTTTAATTAATATTTTAATCAATATTAATCCTTTAAATCCTCATCTTTTAGTGCGTGTTGTGTATTATAATTGCTAGCAAACTAAAATTTTAAAAACTAAATTTCATAACTAAATATAAATAAATGAAACATAATAATATAAAATCAAATATCTCGAATTATGTACATTATTCAAAATACATAAGGAACATTACTATCCACTATTACGACAAATAAAATCTTAAAGAAAAACATATAATTAATCTCGAATCATAAAAGAACGTTACTATCCACTACGACATATAAAATCCTAAAAAAGAACATATTAGTAATCTTGATTAGGTAGTACATTTTTCGTTAAAAGATTGATGATGAATTGTTGGTCGTTAACGTCAATGTTAGGCTCCTCTCATGTCCACTTCCCTTTTATTGGCGACCCGATAACTTCAAAAAATAACTCGTTATCATTCTTAGACAAATGATTTTAGATGGGGTGGGATATGTGACGTAAGTACTTTTTCTCCGCTTTTCTTTTGTTGAAGTTGGTCTATTATGAAAAAAAAAAGTATAAATTAAAAAATAAATAACATAAAAAGGCTAAATAAATGGTGTCCAGGTTTAATTTGAATCATTTAATCAAAATCTCATAATCATACACAAGTAAAATTCTATATATCGCGATTCACAGCCATGTATCTATTATGTAGAGTTTGAATTTTACATATATTGTGATCCATATAAATTATAATTTAGACACTGGTTCGCCCAATCACATGTATACGTTATGGCTAATTCTTATCAGTTCTGGGATGAAATTTCTAATTTGTGAAGTTAACATAACTAAATAAAAACTTGTTGATTAACAAGTCCATCAAACCCATAAAGTAACAAAAATATGTAACAAAAAGGTTTGTATTTTTTATGGTGTTAGTATAGACTGATAAACCATTTACAATACACTTCAACCCATTCGTAACCTAATAAATACATAATGTCAAATGTAACTTGATGATACTTTCGTATATATTTTGTGATAATCCCTCCTTTTGGAGGTAACCAACCAACCTCCTTATCATTATGTATACATAAAGTAATCATCAATTAACCCTGAGGTTTGGTCGGAATCAAAGATACAAGCTTGCACCCAGAAGCTAGCTTTATAAAGAAAAAAAGTTAGCAAACAAAACACCCATAACTTTTTTATGAAAGACGCTAAAAAGGCTAAGGAAAAAAAGCAGCTGTCAACCAACCGGGCAGCTCAAGTCTCCTATAGAAGTGGAAAAATTGAGCTTAAAAATTCAATCAAACAGGTCTCGTCTTCTTGGCAAAGACACATATAGATAGATGCATAAACAAGGGTTATTGATGATGATGATGGGTTATTGTGGTGTTCATGTTCTATTGATATTATACTGGTACAAGCTAGGAAATATATAGCATTTTTTTTTTAAATTGCTCATATTTCGGCCATGACTCCTATTTACTAATTTTGTAACTCAGAAAAAAAAAATGTCCTTCGAATATGTTGAGAGAAATGGAGGACCTAATATTTCTCAAAAAATAAATAAGCATATGGCCTAAATTCCTGGTAAACATAAGTAAATCTAAAATTGCCAATTGACATCGCAACCTTTTTCAAACTTTAATAGTCATACAACAATGAAAAAAAATAGATAATACTTTCTATAAGAGTCACAATTAAACTCCACAGTAATTTTGTATCATGTTAAAATCCACAAAAGAGTAAAATGCATGAGTTTTCTAATCTAGTATATTAACAAAAAATGTAACAAAGTGACATATATAAATAGAAGATACCCCAAACTCAACATAGTAGAAATTCTTCGTGCTCTTGGTCACCTTTTTCCACATTGTAGCTCCATTATCGATACTTTCACAAAAAATATCTTTCAAATCCTTTGCGTCAAGATTTGACGGACCTAACCTGCAATAGAAAAAGACCCATGTATGTTTTAACTAAACTATGAGGCCAAGTTATGATGTTAAATTTTGATGATGGTAAACAGCATACCTGTGTAATCAGTAAGGTTAGAAGTTAAAGATTAGGTAAGAAATCTTGTTAAATAATCACTATTATATTTACTAACATAATATTAGTATAAACATAATACTCTACCCTATGAAAAAAAACAGCTTCATAAAACATTAGTTCACTGAGTCATTTTATCGAACAGCTAATATGCGAACCAAAGAAAATAGTTTTTTCCTTATATTAGCCAAAATTGGTACAAGCCATTATTTGACACAATTTTTAAATAAGTAGAACTCAACACCCAAAAAAAAAAAAAAGCGAACAGAAAGGTAAGGGATAGTCGTGGTTTATATACTTGAGGTGGTCGATGGTGGTGGTGGTCGATGGTGGGACGAGTTTGACCCCCGATTGGACGGTGGTCCCTTCATGTATTTAATTGTGGGGAAGTGTTAAAGTTTTGGAGAGAAGTATTTGTATATCATGGAAGAGGTGGAGAAGTTATTCTCATAAAGTAATTCTAATTTATTTCTTAATTAAACTAAAAGAGAAAAATTAATTAATAGGTGTAATTGGGAGGAAAAACTAAAATACTCCCGTTGAAATTTAATGGTCATGTATTTATATTATAGCTAGTTTATGATAGAATAGTATCAAGATTTTTTGTTAATCATACTATATATAAGTCAACCCAAGAAAAAGTGAGGCTGCCAAATTTTGGTAATTTTTTCTAAAAATGCCATCACTTTTTTTTTACTAATTACTTATTTACATTTATTCAATTCAAAATATAAAAAATACACAAAAACATGATTTTTTTCATAACAATTATAATGTTATACCAAACAAAATCGTTTTACGTATATTTTATATAACAAAAATTATATTACTCACGATTTTTAATTTAATATATTCATTCAATCAATATACTTTTTAAAAATTTATTTATCCGTATCATATATATATATATATATCACACGTCGCACACGCAATGTGTGGATAATGATTACTAATAGGTATATAAATATACTTCTATATTGGTAATGAATATTTTAATATATTTCCATATTAGTTATTTAATGTATATTTATTTCTATAATAAAATAATTAAACTGAGATAGAAGGTAAGCAAGCAACAGGCTGCGCAGCTTACCCTTTCTGAATTGCAAAAACAATACTATCATATTGAAAATGAAATTAATTAGTAATGGTAATGACTATATAAACTAGGGGTGTAAGTCAATACCGTGAAACCATAAAACTGATTCGAACAGTATGATTTGGATCAGATCCAAACTGTTTAGTCCAGACAGTTGGACCGTTTAACCCATATAATTTCTAAATTACTCGTATAAATATATTATGAATATTTTGATTTTAATACTCATATACCAAGTAAATTTTTATGTGATTTTTTATATAATTGAATATATGGTTATGTTTAAGGGAAAATATAGTACATTTTGGATAAGATTATAGTATTTACAATTATTAACCGTAGCACAAGTGATGCGTGTGCCACACATTAAACTCATAAATAAATCTCATGATGCACACGCAATGTGATGATAGAGTTCTACAATAAATCCATAGATCATATTTAGTACATTGTTTAGTGAAACTACGTGAAAAAGTATATTTTTTTCTTTTATTTTTTTAATTATTTAGAATGAAGGAGACGCTGACACCTTGCAATAACTGCATTTCGTTGTTCCCATATATTAATAGTATAGATAAATCAAATAATACAACCAAAATCATCGTGAAAACGTTGTAACAATATATACTATCTAAATCCAATATGATCAAAATGAAACTAATTATACTAACATCCAATTCCAAAGTTACCTAATTCGGGCAAATAACTCGAGTAAAATAGTTTGTGAAATTGTCAAAACTCAAACTATCGAGACTCATAGAAGCTTCGTTTAACTAATAGATTTGTCAACTGCATGAGGACTAAACAGGCAACATCCCCAATGTCGATTAAAATTACGTTAATTTAGTTTTACCATCAAAATAAACTAGCATTAACTCAAAATAAATAAAATTTCACAAATCAATGCATTTATTCATCTAAATTATACATGTCAATATGAAAAATCTGTTATAGTACTATTATCAATGAAAATATTTGAGGTGTGAAATTTCATAACTTATATAGATCGAGTTAATTACATGTGAATCATTAATTGAGAAATAACTAAATCTTAGTATAAGGAATTAAGGAAATTGAGTAAATTGTACATAAAAAACAAATGAGTAAATCACGGTCGGAGTAAATTAATAGAATTGATGGGAATGAGATTTGAGTAAATCAACTCTGTATATATATATATATATATATATATATATATTGTAACACACTCAAAATTCTATAATTAATATTAGAATCTTCATAAAAGTGTTTCTCACAATTTGGTATCAGAGCCTAGGTTAAAGGTCCTGTAGACTGTCTCTACTCCTGGCTAGAACTCTGGATTTACTCGCTAAGGTTACCGGAGTTTTACTAGAATATTATGTTATAAAAAGTTATATGCGTGTTTGTTATAAATTTTATAATACTTGGTACACTATAAAGCATAATTACAGATAGATTACTTAGTTGTTGTTTACATTTTTAATAGTATTATGGAACACAATGGGCAATCCTCACTGGGAGAAGGACAAGGGTCAGACTCGCCACGTTTGACATGGCAAGCGAGGTGGAAAATGCCATGTTGCGTTTCTTCACAAGACATACTACTCCGGCGGGTGGCACCCATTCAAAGTTGCATGAGTCTTTCATGAGGTTGAACCCTCCAACCTTTCTTGGAAACACAACTCCAAAGGATGCGGAAGAATGGTTGATCCATATAGAATCCATTTTCGAGGTGATGGACGTGATGCCAGATCAAAAGGTTAACCTAGGAGTCTTCATGTTGAAAGAGAATGCACGTAGCTGGTGGGCAAGCACAAAGCGATTAATTTTTGAAGCGAATCCTAACCTGACTTCTTTAACATGGACCCACTTTTACGATGCTTTCCATAAGCATTATCTCCCTATCTCTTATCGTCTCCATAAGGAGAGAGAGTTCACTAACTTTGCTCAAGATGGAAGAACTGTAGCAGAGTATGAAAGGATGTTCACTTCATTATCTCGTTTTGCCCCAGATTTGGTGAAAACAGATGAAGCTAAGTCTCAAAGATTTTTGCAGGGATTGGATCTGTCTCTCCGATCCCGTCTCTCTCTACTTGATAATATTACTTACTCCAAGCTAGTTGATAAAGCTTACGCGGTTGAACAAGATGAGAAGGAGCTTGCCAATATCCAAAATAAGCGACAACGAGTAGACTTAAGGCTCCGATTTTTCTCTCATGGCAATGGTATCTCTCATGGCAATGGTACTAGGTTCCAACAGAGAAATGGTGGAGGTAACAACTCACATCTTCAAGGTAATGAAAAGCAGAGATTCGGTCAAAACCAAGTTGACCAACGCACCAGAAGGGAGGGTGTGACGTGTTTTCGTTGTAACCGAAAGGGTCATTATGCAAGTGAATGCACTCTTTCAACCACAAAATCTTATCGATGTGGAAAGGATGGTCGTGTGGCTCGTCAGTGTACAATGATGCCAGATGCTTTGACGCTTGACAGAGGAAACGTACAAGCAAGAGGAACCAACACAGTTGTTGGAGCACGCGCACCTGCAAAAGTCTACAATATGAATCGCTCGGATGTTCATGCTACTTCCGATGTTGTCACTGGTACGATTAGCCTATATAATCATTATGTTTATGCATTAATTGATCCTGGTTCTACCCATTCATTTATATCCACTACACTAGTTTCATCAATACACCTCCCCGTAAATACCGTCTAACACGAGTTGGCAGTTACTATGCCAGTAGGAGCTTTGGTATTGACAGATGTAGTATATAAAAATTGCATCTTACAAGTTTCTGATCATGAGATGATCATTGATCTTGTTCCTGTATCCATGTCCGACTTTGATATAATTCTTGGAATGGATTTTCTATCTCTTTATCATGCCACTCTCGATTGCTTCCGAAAGGAAGTTATCTTTCACCTCAATGATCACTCAGAAATCATTTTCCAAGGTGAGCGTATTCCAAAATCTATAATATCCGCCGTAAAGGCACGACAACTCTTCAATAAGGGATGTGAAGGATACATTGCTTACATCATCGATACAGAAAAAAAAGGGTCTGGAATTTCCCAGATTCCGGTAGTACGTGACTTCCCAGATGTCTTCCCAGAAGAATTACCAAATGAGATTCCCCAACATGATGTTGAGTTCTCTATTGAGCTAGTACCAGGAACTAACCCAATTTCCATACCACCATACTGCATGGCACCAACTGAGTTGAAGGAATTAAAAGCTCAACTCCAAGAATTGTTGGATCGAGGATTTATTCGCCCAAGTGTATCCCCTTGGGGAGCTCCTGTATTGTTTGTCTAAAATAAGGACGGTACACTACGCTTGTGTATCAATTATAAACAACTGAATCAAGCCACTATCAAGAATAAGTACCCTTTGCCTCGGGTAGATGATCTTTTCGATCAACTTCAAGGATCCCATATCTTCTCAAAGATTGACCTTCGATCTGGGTACTACCAAATCCGCGTCAAGGAAAAGGATGTTCCCAAGATGGCCTTCCATACTCACTATGGTCATTATGAATTTCTAGTAATGCCATTCAGATTGACAAATGCTCCAGCGATATTCATGGATTTGATGAGCAGAGTGTTTCGTCCGTACCTTGACTCTTTCATCATAATATTCATCGATGACATATTGATTTACTCAAAGGATCAAGCAGCACATGAACAACACCTGCGAATTTCTCTACAAACATTGCGAGACCACAAATTGTATGCCAAACTCTGCAAGTGTGAGTTCTGGTTAACCGAGGTGGTGTTTTTAGGTCACGTAGTTTCAGGTGGTAGAATTAGCGTCGATCCCAAGAAGGTAGAAGCAGTACTCAATTGGGAAAGGCCTACAAATGTTACTGAGATTCGCAGTTTCTTAGGATTAGCAGGTTACTATCGAAGGTTTATAAAAAAACTTCTCTATAATAGCTATGCCTTTGACCCGGCTAACCCGAAAAGGAGTCAAATTTATGTGGACTGAAAATTGTGAAAGAAGCTTTCAAGTATTGAAGACTCGCTTAACAACTGCACCAGTATTAACATTACCGTGTGGGGTTGGGGGGTCAAGGATTGGGATGTGTTCTCATGCAACATGGAAAGCTATTGCCTATGTGTCGAGACAATTGAAGATTCACGAACAAAACTATCCAACTCATGACTTAGAATTAGCAGCAGTGATATTCACATTCAAGCAATGCCAACATTACCTCTATGGAGAATCGGTTGATATCTTCACTGACCATCAAAGTCTGACGTACTTGTTCACCCAAAAGCAACTAAACAAACCTACGTCAACGACGATGGATGGAACTTATCAAGGATTTTGATTGTAAAATCCATTATCAACCAGGGAAGGCGAATGTGGTAGCCGATGCTTTAAACCGCAAACCAACATGGCATATGCAATGTGTACAAGCAAACCTACTTTACAATCTTGCCAGAAGTGGTGCTGAGATGTACATATCAAACTCTGGATCTTTAATGGCACATTTCCATGTTCGGCCTACCTTCATTGATCATATACGAAAAGCTCAAGCTACAGATAATTCACTACAAAAGATTCTTGAGGAAATTAAGAGCAACGCCCAGACTGATTTCCGAATACAAGATGATGGGTTCATATGCTTTAGAAATCGTGCTTGTGTACCTGCTAACGAAAATCTAAAGCAAGAACTACTAAGGGAAGCACACGATACATCTTACACCATGCATCCAAGGAGCACAAAGATGTACCATGACCTTCATGCTTTGTACTGGTGGCCCGGAATGAAGAACGATATAGCCAACTATACAAGCAAGTGTCTCTCTTGTCAACAGATAAAGGCAGAATGACAGAAGCCAGGTGGCTTGTTAAACCCGTTACCCATACCTGAATGGAAATGGGAGCATATCATGATGGACTTTGTGCTGGGACTACCTCGTATATCTTCTGGATACGATTCAATTTGGGTTATAGTGGATCGACTGACAAAGAGCGCACACTTTATTGTTGTGAAGTCTACTTACACTACAGAGCAGTACGCCACCTCATACATCAAAGAAATTGTTCGATTACATGGAGCTCCTATATCCATTCTATCTGATCGAGACCCAAAGTTCACATATCGGTTTTGCCCAAGTTTTCAAAATGCTCTCGATACTAATCTCAAGTTTAGTACTGCTTTTCATCCTCAGACCGATGGCCAATCTGAACGTACTATACAAACCCTTGAAGATATGTTACGTGCTTGCATCATGAATTTCAAAGGAAGTTGGGATAAGCTATTGCCCTTAATGGAGTTTGCCTACAATAACAGCTATCATAGTTCCATTGGTATGCCACCGTTCGAGGCTCTCTATGGTAGACGATGTCGAACACCCTTATGTTGGGACGAGGTTGGTGAAAGAAAGCTAATTGGCCCTGACATGGTTCGCGATACCGAAGAAAAAGTGAAAGTTATTCGAGAACACCTACAAGCTGCCCAAAGTAGGCAAAAGAGTTACCCTGACAAACGACGAAGGGACTTAGAATTTTCCATGGGAGATTTTGTATTTTTAAAAGTATCTCCTTGGAAAGGGATTTTACGATTTGGTAAGCGTGGAAAACTTAATCCAAGATATATAGGACCTTATGAGATTTTAGAACGAATCGGGAAAAGTGCATATCGATTAGCCCTTACACCCGAATTATCCAAACTTCATAACGTCTTTCATGTTTCCATGCTTTGAAAATATATACATGACCCCTCTCATGTACTGACGGAGAAGCCGCCCGAACTTAGAGAAGACTTATCATATATCGAAATGCCAATTAAAATACTTGATAGGCATGAGCAGAAGCTACGAAATAAGAGTATCCCACTTGTGAAGGTTTTATGGCATAGTCAAACAGTTGAGGAAGCAATTTGGGAAAGCGATGATACAATGCGCAAGGAATACCCGCACCTACTCACTTGAGGTAACCTAATTTCGGGGACGAAATTTTCTAAACGGTTTAAACAAGATGATTGCTAACGTAGTAGAGTTACAACACTATGTGGAGTTAGAAGATATGGTACATATGGCTATCAAAGTAGAGAGACAATTGAAGACGAAGAGTTCCACACGAACAGGACAAAAATCTGGTTCAACTTCATGGAACCAAAACTGGAATAAAAAGGAGGAAAAGACCTATTCGAAACCTAAAACCAAAATGCCGAAGGATACGAAGGATAAAGCTACATCGAGTCAAGGTAAATTTGAACCGAAAGCTTCTAGAAATCGAGATGTACAATGTTTTAAATGTTTAGGAAGGGGACATTATGCTAGTGATTGTCCAAACCGAAGGGCTATGATTATGAGGGAAGATGGTGAGATTGAATCGAAAGGCGAATCTGAACATAGCAAAGACGAAGACGATAACGAGCAAGAACATCCGGTCGATGGGGTGGTATTAGTTGCTAAGAAGACGTTAAGTGTTCAGATTAGGGAAGACGACGAGGAGATACAACGCGAGAACATCTTTCATACTAGATGTCACGTTAGCGATAAGGTGTGTAGTATGATTATTGACGGTGGGAGTTGTGTCAATGTTGCTAGTGGAATTATGGTGGAGAGACTGAATTTAAAAACATCCAAACATCCGAAACCTTACAAATTACAATGGTTGAACGATTGTGGTGAGGTTAGGGTTCTAAAACAGGTGTTAGTTTCATTCTCAATAGGGAGGTATAAGGATGAGGGGTTGTGTGACGTAGTTCCTATGCAAGTGGGGCATATTCTGTTAGGAAGATCATGGCAATTTGATAGGAGAGTAACACATGATGGCTATATGAATCGATACTCTTTTGTATTCAATGCAAAACCGATTACACTCGTTCCATTAACTCCAAGGCAGGTGTATGACTACCAAGTGAGAATGAAAGAGAGTGAAAAAAAATATGAGAGTGAAAAGAAAGAGAATGAAAAGAAAAGGAGTGAAAAGAATGAGAGTTCAAAAAAAAATCAAATGTAAATGAGAGAAAAAAAGTGAGTATATATGCGAGAGAAAGCGAGGTTAAAAAGGCTTTGTTTCAAAATCAGCCGATGATTGTACTCTTGTACAAGGAGGCTTGTTTAAACGCTAACAAAACTACTTTGCCTATTATTTTTCAATCTCTTTTACAGGATTTCAAGGACATATTTCCTGAGGAGGTACCGAATGGCTTACCACCAATAAGGGGAATTGAACATCAAATCGACTTTGTGCCGGGAGCATCAATTCCAGACCGACCAGCATATCGAAGCAATCCCGAAGAGACTAAGGAGCTAAAAAAGCAGGTGGGAGAGCTTATGAAAAAGGGGTACGTGCGAGAGAGCATGAGTCCGTGTGCGGTACCGGTGTTACTTGTTCCAAAGAAGGATGGGACTTGGCGAATGTGCGTAGATTGTCGCACGATCAATAACATCACTGTAAAGTATCGCCATCCTATACCTAGATTAGATGATATGCTTGATGAGTTGCATGGTTCCTCTATTTTTAGTAAAATTGATCTTAAAAGTGGATACCATCAAATTAGAATGAAAGAAGGAGAAGAATGGAAAACAGCCTTTAAAACTAAATATGGCTTATACGAGTAGTTAGTTATGCCGTTTGGTTTAACAAATGCACCTAGTACTTTCATGAGGCTAATGAATCACGTTTTAAGAATGTTTATTGGCAGGTTTGTAGTGGTTTACTTCGATGATATTCTAATCTATAGCAAAAACTTAGATGACCATGTTGAGCATTTGAAACATGTTTTAAGTGTCTTAAGAAAAGAAAAGTTATTTGCTAATATGTCTAAATGCGAATTCTATACGGAAAAACTTGTATTTCTTGGATATATTGTTAGTGCTAAAGGAATCGAAGTAGACGAAGAAAAGATTAAGGCAATTAAAGATTGGCATGTTCCTAAAAGTGTTTTTGAAGTGAGAAGTTTTCATGGCTTGGCTAGTTTTTATAGGAGGTTTGTTAAAGATTTCAGTAGCTTAGCCGCACCTATGACCGAAGTTATTAAAAAGAATGTTGGTTTTAAATGGGGAGATGAACAAGAAACAACTTTCAATTTAATAAAGGATAAACTTATTAACGCACATTTTCTAACTCTCCCCGATTTTACTAAAACTTTCGAAATTGAGTGTGATGCCTCAAGAATAGGTATTGGAGTTGTTCTTATACAAGAAGGACGTCCTGTGGCATATTTTAGCGAGAAACTAAGTGGGGCAGCCCTTAACTATCCAACTTACGACAAGGAGTTTTACGCATTAGTGTGCGCGTTGGAAACTTGGCAACATTATTTTTGGCCGAAGGAATTTGTGATTCACACCGATCATGAATCGTTGAAACACTTGAGGAGTCAACATAAGCTGAACAAGAGACATGCAAAGTGGGTAGAGTTCATTGAAACATTTCCTTTTGTAATCAAGTACAAGAAAGGTAAGGAGAATGTTGTGGCTGATGCGCTTTCAATAAGGTATACATTGCTCTCAACACTAGATTCGAAATTACTTGGTTTTGAGTACATTAAGGATTTATATGTTGATGATTCTGATTTCAAAAATGTTTTTGAAGCATGTGAGAAAACTGGGTATGAAAATTTTTATAGGCATAATGGATTTTTGTTTCGAGGAAATAGGCTATGTGTGCCTAATTGTTCTTTAAGAGAATTACTTGTTAAAGAAGCACATGGTGGGGGTTTAATGGGGCATTTTGGTATAACTAAAACTCTTGATGTTTTACAAGAACATTTCTTTTGGCCTCATTTAAAATGATATGTCGAACGAATTTGCGAAAGATGTATAACTTGTAAACAAGCTAAATCTAAAGTTAAACCTCATGGTTTGTATACGCCATTGCCTATACCTAGTGAGCCTTTGATTGACATTTCTATAGACTTTGTGCTAGGTTTACCGAGATCTAAAAGAGGCATGGATTCTGTCTTTGTTGTCGTTGATAGATTTTCTAAAATAGCACATTTTATTCCTTGTAATAAAACAAACGATGCTTCACGAATTGCTGATTTGTTCTTTAAAGAAATTGTATGTTTGCATGGCATGCCAAGGACTATTGTTTCTGATAGGGATACCAAATTCTTAAGCTACTTTTGGAAAACCTTATGGTGTAAGTTAGGAACTAAGCTTTTATTTTCAACTACTTGTCACCCCCAAACAGATGGTCAAACTGAAGTAGTTAATCGAACCTTATCAACTCTGTTGCGTACCATAATTCAAAATAATTTAAAAACTTGGGAAGAATGTTTGCCACATGTTGAGTTTTCTTATAATCGAAGTGTACATTCAGCTACTAAATTTTCACCTTTTGAAATTGTTTATGGTTTTAATCCTTTAACATCTTTGGATTTGACTCCATTACCTATGAGTGAGCGTACTAATTTAGATGGAAAAAAGAAGGCTGAGTTTGTCAAGCAAATTCATGAAAAAACAAAGCAAAATATTGAGAGGAGGACCGAACAATATGCTATCCAGGCCAACAAGGGTTGTAAGAAAGTTGTGTTCGAACCAGGTTATTGGGTTTGGGTTCATATGAGGAATGAGAGGTTTCCCATTCAAAGGAAATCGAAGTTACTTCGTAGGGGAGACGGACCATTCCAAGTGGTCGAAAGGATCAATGATAATAATTATAAATTAGATCTTCCTGGTGAGTATAGTGTAACCGCTAGTTTTAATGTTTCTGACTTATCTCCTTTTGATGTAGGTGACGATTTGAGGACAAATCCTTTTCAAGAGGGAGGAGATGATGTGATCATGACCGCTACACCGAGAGACGCATTGCAAGTTCCAATCGGACCAGTTACAAGAGCTAGAGCTAAAAGGTTCAAGGAAGCGATTAACGGGCTGTTGCAAGGTATGCGCGATGACGAGGGAAAGAACGCGCTCGCGCGTAAAATAAACGAGGTTGATAGAAGCTTAAACAAGGCCGTGACAAGTCCAAACGAAGCTCATTACTTTGTGAACCTGATTGGAGTTATTCAAGACACCACATTAAAGGATAATTTCGTGGGTTTAGATGCATGAACCAAAAGGGGGCTGATTCTAGAAGATTTAAATACATGGGGGCTGATTATTCAATGCTTTTGAAGCCATTAAATGCTACAACTCAAGGGGAACGTATTAGAGAAGTCTAAGCACTTATTTTTATGATACATTTCTGAATTTATTGTAATTTAATTAATTTTGAAGTTATCTAGTAGTTAGAAGGTCATAGGTCTATTCTACATTGAACCTATATTTAATTAATGTTTTATTTAGACTTTTCCAATTCTTGGAGGCTTGTTCCAAGCATAAATAGGGGTCAAATCAGATTGTAAAAACTAAGTTTTTGATTAATATATTTGAGAGTTTTCTCTTTGATTCTTCATTGAACTTTCCGAACTTATCAAGGGATTACCTTGTAGCGTTCAAAACTGACTTATCAATCGGTATCCCGCAACCGTTTGTGGCGTCTTCACATACCAAGATTCTCACCTCTTTATAGGTGACGGGTCGCGGTTCCATACCATCTAATCATACCAAGGTTCTCAGCTCTTTATAGGTGACGGGTCGCGGTCTTTAGTTTGACTTTTATTTATTGTTATTTTTATCATTGATTTTATTCCGTATTTGTTCAAGAAACCTGATAGATAGGTCCACCCCTTGGTCGATCTTGTGTCACCTTGGTCGATCACGCATCAAACCCACCCGTGGGTCAAGTGGACAGAACAAAGAGGATTTTTTCCAGGTACCACCCACTTGTGGGTTGGGTTATTCAGAACCAACCAGTGGGTCAAACTTCCAGAACCAAGTAAATTTTCACCCACCAATAGGCCAGAAGACACCCACCGGTGAGTCAAAGTGCATATCACAAAAAATACAGCTTTTTAGCTTTTTCAAAAAGTGACTTTAACCATTGGATAAAATATTTAACCACTCAAGCGGTCATTACACATCCAATGGACAATTCGCCTCTTCAAATACACCCCAATACCTCTCATAAACACACCAATAACCATCCCTCAATCTCTATTTATCTTAAACACAAAACTCTATTGTTGAATAAAAAAACTCAAAAAGGGGGAAACGAGGAGAAAAATGATCAAGCTCAAACTACATAAAAAAACTCACCAATTAGCTTATTTAGAAGTAATAAAATAGTGAGTGTGTTTACATGGTTGTAACAATATTATAAAGAGTAAACTTATAAGTTCAATTGTGAGTGAGTGTTTGGATAGAACCTTTTAAGCCAAAGTGTTGGTTAAAAGTTCTAGGTTAAACGCTTAGTTACTCATAGATTGAGAGTGAGTCGTTGACTCGCCTTTTGTGTACTCTTGCACTTATATCAAGATTGTATCATCGGGTAGAGGGTGAACTAATCAGTTGATTAGCTCGGTATGATTTGTAATCTTAGGAAGAACATTATAGTGAAATACTCGGAAGCGTGAATACCGATGAGAGTACTAGGCGGGTTTGTCGAACCTCTATATATCGTGGTGTCAATTTCTTCCCTTACTCTTTACTTTTTGCAACTTATTTATTTGTGATTATGCGCATGTTTCAATTTATTCATACATTATCTTCGCATATTTATTACCGCAAGTAGATATCGAACTAGTTGGTTTGTTAGTTGCACTTAGAATTTTAATTCCGCAAAAAACGCCTAAAACCTTATTCATCCCCCCTCTAAGGTTCAGCCGCACGAGCCAACAATTGATATCAGAGCCGAGGCTGTTGCATATAAAAATCTAGCGATTTTAGATTTAAGATCCATATGGCTAATTTGTACAATTTCGCATCCGGCGTAGCTTTATTCCCCAATACTCCACCTTATTTTGATGGGATAAACTATAGTTATCGGAAAGATATGAGGAGCATTTTCCAACAAAGCTACAATGTTAATCTTTAGAAGATTATTAAAGTAGGATATCCCGCTAGCGAGAATCCAATCCCCGTAGAGGACTTAGATGACGCTCAACTAGAAGCTACTCTACTAACACCAAAGCGATATATGTTATTGTTTGTGTCATTTCCCCTAATGAGTAGAACAAAATTTCCTCTTGTAAAATGGGTAAGGATATGTGCGATAAGTTAGTAGTTATGCATGAAGGGAATAACCAAGTTAATGAGTGCAAACTCCAAATTCTAGTGCACGAGTACGGGCTTTTTAGGATGAGCGAGGGAGAAACTATTTCCGAAATGCTTGCTAGATTTGCAACTATTACTAACGGGCTAATATCTCTTGGTAAGTCTAAGGAAATGGTCGCAAAGGTGATTCGGAGTTTACCGAAAGAATGGAAACCAAAGGTCACCGCAATTCAAGAGACGCATGACATGAATACATACACACTTGACACTTTGACGGGTTCACTTATTACTCACAAAATCACCTTAAATAGTCGCAAGCCTATCTTTTGAAAAGGAATGAGATAGCTTTGAAGGAACAACTTGTGACGAAAGCGATGAGCTATGCAATGACGACAAAAATTCAATGCAAATTTTTTGGATCGTTAAGGAACTACTAAATTTTAAAGGGAAACGCAAACATAAAGGTAAATCGTCAAATACTTCAATTATTTCTAACAATTTTATTTCCTATTCTTGTGGCATCGAAGGACACATGGTGAGAGATTGCGTCAAGAATCACAAGAGCAAAGGCAAGGAGAAAATATTCCCTTGAAACTCTAGCGATAGCTCCGACCAAGATGAAGTCGATCATCTTGCTTGCTAAATGGTCATGGAAGATAACCAGAACAAAACCTCTCGTGCTCAAGCAAAAGTGACAACGATGAGATAAAAGATTTATTTCATGATGAATTAATTCACATGTGTGGAATTTATTCCGAAAAACTTCCTAAACTTGTAGAGAAGGTTAAATCTCTTAAGAGGATAAATTATTCGCTCAATGAAGAAATAAGATCCTTCAAAAAAGATAAAATTAAAAATGAGTCTAGTCCCAAACTATCATTTTCGTTTAATGACATTGATGATGAAAAGCAAGACTTGAAAGATGAGAACAATACTCTTGTTCTCCAGAACGAGTTTTTAAAAACCAAGAATGACTCTTTGAAAAAGAAAAATGATGAGCTTGTCATTACGATCGAAAAACTCGAGTTAACAATCTCAAGGTTTTCCAAAGGGAAAACTGTGTTGGACGAAATTTTTGAGTTTTCAAAAAGATATCAATGACAAAAGCGGTTTGTCTTTCGATTACAACACTTTTGGCTCAAGCATAACCCGCTTTGTCAAATCTTCTAGCATGTCTACAACTCCTATTCCGCCTATACAAAATGTTGTTTTTACACAAGGAAGCATTTCAAGAGTTTTTCCGGACTCTTACAATGATAGAAGAGGTTTAGATTTTCAAACCAAAACCATTCATCAAACTTTTAAAAATTCCTACAAAAAGTCATATAATTCTCGTTATGCAAAAAAATGTATGCATTATGTACATTGTAGTAGAAATGAGCATATTTCTTCTAGATATCTTTATCGTTTTCGTGTGAATATAAACGATTTGAAATGGGTAGTAAAGACCCATGTCACTAACAATGTCAGGCCCAAAATGAATTGGGGACCAAATGACAAAACACGTGTTGTAGATATCTCCGTTCAATAGGAGAAAATCAACAATTGGTTGACAACACCGGAAAAATTCGTGGAAGTCAAGAAAATCGACTCCACCATAAAGAATGAAGTACCATTGATCGACAAAAGTGGGAGGCATACCAACAAATTGTACCAAATATTCAGACTTGGCAACGCTCAATGCAAATGTCATTAGAGAGTGGACTCGACATCACATATTCGGTACACTCTACTGTATAATCTTTACATATATGTGATTAGTTAGGTCATATGCATCATGATAACATTTTTCATGTTTTGTTATTTTTTTGAAAACCCTCCACATAACCCTAATTTTTTTTATTGCATTTTGATAATGCCAAAGGGGGAGAAAATTGATATTTAGAGAAATGCGATTTGTTAAAATGGAAGAGATATATTATATACTTGTAAAATCATCATTATTTTGTCATAATCAAAATGGGGGAGATTGCTAAACAATGAGTTCAAGAATTGATTTTGATTATACGTGTGATTATTTATTAATCATTTTACGATTTATCTATTCGATGATTTAATACTTGACATTTTCCAAAAACAGATAATGTATATTTTAGGATTTAAAATGATAGAGCAATTAATAACAAAGTCAACGGTTCGAAAAGGGTCAAAAAGGGAAAAACGATGAGAAAAATGATCAAGCTTAAACAACATCAAAAACTCATCAATTGGTTTATTTAGAAGAAATAAAATAGTGAGTGTCGTTATATTATTGTAATAAAATTGTAAAGTGCAAACTTATAAGCTCAATTGTGAGTCAGTGTTTGGATAAAAACTTTTTAGCAAAAGTGTTGGTTAAAAGTTTTAGGTTAAACATTTGGGTACTCATAGATTGAGAGTGAGTCGTTGACTCGACTTTTGTGTACTCTTGCACTTGTATCAAGATTGTATTCTCGGGTAGAGGGTGAGCAAATCGGTTTATTAGCTCGGTATGATTTGTAATCTTAGGAAGAAATAGTGAAATACTCGGTAGCATGAATACCGATGAGAGTACTAAACGGATTTACCGAACCTCTATATATCGTGGTGTCAATTTTTTTCATAACTCTTTACTTTCCGCAACTTATTTATTTGTGATTATGCGCATGTTTTAATTTATTCATACATTATCTTCGCATATTTATTATCGCAAGTAGATATCGAGATAATTGGTTTGTTAGTTGCGCTTAAAATTTTAATTCCGTAAAAAACGCCTAAAATCTTATTCACCCCTCTCTAAGGTTTAACCGCACGGGCCAACAAGAACTTTCCATTGTATGTTTGTTCCATAGCCGACTCATTGTCGCGGTGCATGCTTAATGCGGGATCAAGTTTTGCCCACAAAAGTTGTTTAATATTTGTTTTTAGTTACCTTCCAAAAAGTTTCTCAACCAATCTAGCTCTTCGGTATTTAGATACAACGCTATGGATTTTTGACTTCATAATTGATCTAACTATGCAAATATGTTTCAAAAATCTAGATTTAGGAGACTTCCATCTCCTCAAAATACAAAAATGTATCCACTTATGGAGTTTGTACCCTTGAAGCTTTTACCCTTACATAGCCTGATATCCACAATCGAAAAGAGAGTGATAAAGATCGAAGTTGAGGGAAAGAGAACGAGTCCGATCATGGGAGAAAAGAGAGAGATAGAGAGAAACGAACTGTTTTAGAGAGAAAGCGTGTGATTCAACTACAAATAGTACTAAATTGCAATTAAGATGTTTGAAATAATATCTTATTTTAATAAATAAGAATGATGATGTTAAAACTTAATTACTGTAAAATGTTAAAAGCGGTACAGACTCTCGTTCCCCTTATTTTTGGAACAATCCATGATATTTTTTTTTTAAAATGAAAAGGTTGAATAAAAATGGGCTAATAAAAAGTGGACAAGAGTAAATCGGCCCAATAAAGCAGGAAAACTAATTAAAAATGATTCGGTAGACAGACACTTAGGGCTCGCTCAGCATCAAGAATGGAATTTAATCGCAGCCGTTGATTCGTTGATCAAAGAAGTATAAGTAATTCTTTTTAAACCTACATTTCATTACCCTTTCATTTTTGTTCACTCTCTCACTTTTGTCTCTCAGGTAACATAAACACACTCTTTTATCTTATTATTATTATTATTATTTCATTTCCTACTCTATCATGATATTAATGTTATAGAGCCTCATATTGTTTGTGTAATGTTCCTTTCCATAGCTGATATTTATATATATTTTTTTAGGGTTGTTTTGAATGCTTAGTATCACATTTTATGTACCCAGTTCTTTTCTATAGCTTAAAAAGAACACTCAAACTACTTTCAGAAACTTCAAAATTAGCCAATTTACAACCTTTATAGCAGTAGATATAGCAAATTGATAAATTTTAACAAATGGAACTTTGTGTCATTTTAACAACAAGTTTTAACAACAAATAGAACTGTGTCATTTAAAAAGTTTTAACAAATGATTTTAAATATAGCAATTTGTCTCATTCTTCTGTGTTCCTAGTTATTAAGTGTCATGTTATTTCTATCTCTATTAGTGTAACTTAATGGTTTTTTTTTTTTTTACATTTGCAAACACTTTACAGTTGTTTTATTAGTATACCCTTTTCCTTGATTTTGCCTATTATTTTATTTTATTTTATCTTTTAGGCTTGTTTTGTTTGCTTGCATTAAGATCACATTTTATGTATCCAGTTCTTTTCTTTACCTAAAAAACAGACTCAACTACTTTACTCTTAATTTCAAATAAGCTCATTTACAACCTTTATAGCAGTAGTCAACTAATTATAGCAAATCATATTCAGAAATTTTAACAAATGGAACTTTGTATCATGCGCATTTAAATGGAGCAATTTGTCTCATTGTGTCTATGTAGTTACTAAGTATCATGATATTTCTATCTCTATTTGTGTAGCTTAATTTTATTTCTATAGCTTAAAACCAGACTCAACTAATTTACTCATAACTTCAAATAATACCATTTACAATCTTAATAGTTGTAGCAAAGCATATTGATAAATTTTAACAAATGGAACTTTGTATCATGCACTTTACCCTTACGCTCATTGTTGTTACAAAGTATCATGTTTAATTCTCTCTCTATTTGTGCAACTTAATGTGTTTTTTTACATTTGCAAACACTGTACAATTGCTTTATGTATATACCCTTTTCCTTGATTTTGTAAAATTATTCTTTCTGTTTAATCTTGCCTGTGACTCGTTAAGAAAAAGATCAAATTTTATTTATATAAATTAATTACTTTTTTACTTTTGACTTGTTAAACATCTTTTTAAGAACAAAGCGTATTAAGATATACCATTATCAAACTTTATACAATTTTATCTTTTACTATTTTCCATCATGCTACATTATTTTGCGTATATGGCGGTACTCAATCTTTGCTTTCAAACTTTTATTAGTTTTGATTGTATCTTGTTGGTTACTTGATGGCTTTAGGCATTTGGATAGTCCAGTTACCAATTAATGATAGGGAAAACTTCCCTTGCTCAAAGTAAGCAACACTAATAACTCAAAAGGGACTCTTTTATAATATCCATTATGGATAGATGGAAATGAAACGAGTGAGTCCGAGAATTGGCATTAGATGTGTGATAGGCCTTATAAGGGTTTTTCTTATTCATGAGGCAGAATCACTGGCTTATCATTTGCTTGTAGTTGAAGGGTACTTGTGTATTTTTTCTTCCGTATTCTTTGAATTAACTTTGTCATTTTTCTATCTTTTGTATTTTGTTGAAAATTAAATGTTTAACTAATTTTTTGTAGTGTACATTAATGTTGAAATGTCTAATAATTTATCCTATCATCTATTTTTAATATGTTTTTAGCCAGATAAACATAATAATCATATATTTTGTATTCGCTAATTATTTCTATGTGCTCTACATTTCTATTCCAGGACCTTGATTATTTTTCTGGGTAGCTTTTTTTTATTATTACTTTCTTCTTTGAAAAACTGTCAGCGCATAATTGAGGGTGTTTATTTTTCTTTTCAATAAAAGTATAGCTAATTATCTGAGTATTGCAGACATTTGGACTGTAGCAGCATGTCGCACCGGAAGTTTGAACATCCTCGTCATGGTTCTTTGGGATTTCTTCCTAGGAAGAGAGCTGCTCGTCACCGGGGAAAAGGTTTGCAATGCTTCTACATTTTAGATGTACCATATGCTTGTCACATCTGTTAACTTTAGTTTTTGGGATAATATTCATTGCTACCTGGTTCTTTGATTTAGTTAATTTTGAACTTCACTCCAACTTAGGCTTCAATTATTTGATACTCCCTCCGTTCCTATTTAATTGTCCATTACAAAACTACGTGCAATTTTAACCGGTCAAGAACTTGTATTAAAATTATCGGAATGAAAATTTTCAAAAGTTGATCATATAGTTTTAATGTTAAATTTTATGATTAGATTTAAAAAAAAATCATTTCGACAATTTTGATATAAGTTATAAGCCAGTCAAAATTGTACGTAGTTTCGTAGTGGACAATTAAATGGGAACGGAGGGAGTAATAGTTTAGATGTTTGAAATTGTTTGTCCTTAACACAATCTCACAAGACAGAAAATGCATTACATGTATCCATTTTTTCCCTGATTTCTGCCCCTCTCTGTCTATAAGCTAACAAATTTTAATCTTGGAAGTTGCTCAAATATAAAATTCCCTTTTGATTGATGTTCGATTTATGGAGGCATAGATGATTTGTTTTTAGCATTCCAAAGTATAATAGTTCTTTTGTAATTGTGGGTTTAAAAGTATAATACCTGAAGTTTAATGCATGCAGAGTAGATGATCAATATCTGTTTTGATGTTTCCTCTTTGTTCTAGATGATCACCCCTTTTAGCGGACTGAAAGTTGCTTGCCTCCTTAGGCTTTTAATTATTTGTTCAGACTACATATCTTCTAATGCTATCTGTTGATATACAAATAATTTTTGTATCGTGTTAACTTTTTGGCTGATTTTTGCCTTATTTCTTGTCATTGCAGTGAAGTGTTTCCCTAAGGATGATCCAACAAAACCATGCAGGTTGACTGCTTTTCTCGGATACAAGGCTGGGATGACGCATATTGTTAGAGAAGTTGAAAAGCCTGGATCAAGTTGGTTTCTTTTCTTATCCTGTTTCTCAGTCTAAATTCTCATATTGAATGATGTTTAAAGAACAATGGAAGAGGGATAGCTATCTAAATTATGTTCGTTCACGACAATTATCTTGAGTTAATTTTACTGTACATTTTGTCTAATTGGTTTACGGAAACTTTTGATTGCCAAATTTGTATGTCAAATTGCCTCAAGTGCTGTTATCTTACGTTTATTTGGCTTTGCATATATTTATGAATTAATTAACAGTCTTTATTGTGCAGAGCTCCACAAAAAAGAAACTTGTGAAGCAGTCACTATCATTGAAACTCCACCTATGATTGTGGTCGGAGTTGTTGGTTATGTGAAGACTCCCCGTGGCCTCCGCTCTCTCAATACCGTTTGGGCCCAACATCTCAGTGAGGAGATAAAGAGGAGGTTCTACAAGAATTGGTGCAAGTCCAAGAAGAAGGCTTTCACCAAGTATTCTAAGAAGTACGAAACTGAAGAAGGGAAAAAGGACATCAATGCACAACTGGAGAAAATGAAGAAGTATGCTACCGTGATCCGTGTTTTGGCTCATACGCAGGTATAAATCAGATTATTTTTTGAAATGTGTTTCTTTGTTTTTATGTAGCTATGTTTCTCTAAACTTTATTGATTCATTTTTTTTTTCTGTTTGTAGATACGGAAAATGAAAGGCCTTAAGCAGAAGAAGGCTCACCTGATGGAGATTCAGGTTAATGGTGGAGACATTGCTCAGAAGGTTGATTATGCTTATGGGTTTTTCGAGAAACAAATCCCAATAGATGCTGTGTTCCAGAAAGATGAGATGATTGATATTATTGGTGTGACCAAGGGTAAAGGTTACGAAGGTGTCGTGACAAGGTGGGGTGTAACTCGTCTCCCAAGGAAGACCCATCGTGGGCTGCGTAAGGTGGCTTGTATTGGGGCTTGGCATCCAGCTAGGGTTTCTTTCACTGTTGCTAGAGCTGGGCAGAATGGGTATCATCACCGCACAGAGATGAATAAGAAGGTTTACAGGCTTGGAAAGACTGGCCAGGAGTCTCATACTGCTCTCACAGAATATGACAGGTTAGACGTTTTTTTAATTACGTTCATTTGCTCGTTGCTTGTTTATTGGGACCAAGTGGTTAATTTCTTGTGCTTGTGCATGATTTTTTATTATTGTTGTAATCTATTTGTTTGTTAATACTGATTATTGGAGTTGATCATTATTCATGATTATGTGTACTACATTTGCGCCGTTTTTGCTGATAATAGAGTTAATTTGATTATGATTTCTTTTTCGTTTTTCATTATTCTTCAGTTAGTGAAAGCCTAGTATCAAAAGTAATAATACAAATTTTTTTCACCAAAGGTGTGAGATTTGACTAAACTAGTTCAATCCTCACAAATTTGTTTGTCCTAAACAATTCTTTTGTAAATAGCTACTCAAGGCCATAACTTGCTAGTTAGTCATTAAAATTCAAGGTTTTTTCTATCAACCGTTTTTCTTGGGCCAGTATTATTAGCTCACGTGCACCTTTTCTTATTTCTAACAAAGGTTGGTATGACAACCAATTTTCATGATTATCATGCAAACTTTAATTCGGTAGCCCATGAAAATCTTTATTCTCCATCTGCCATTTTTATTTGGCTGTATTGTAAGCTCATGTGCACGTGCACCATGCACGGCAGTATTGTTAACACATTACTTTCATTTGAACTTCAATTATGTAACTCATCTCTTCACTGATTGTATTATCGATCAATATCAGTTAAAACTGCACATGTTAAACTTGTATATACTTTGTTTGTAGGACTGAGAAGGAGATAACACCAATGGGAGGGTTCCCGCACTTTGGTGTGGTGAAGGAAGACTACTTGATGATCAAAGGTGGAATCGTTGGCCCGAAAAAAAGAGTTGTGACCCTGAGGCAGTCTCTGCTTACTCAGTCATCTAGGCTTGCTATGGAAGAGATCAAACTCAAGTTCATCGATTCCTCATCCAAGTTTGGCCATGGTCGCTTCCAGACAACTCAGGAGAAGAGCAAGTACTATGGCAAAGCGAAAGCATAAGGAATCAGAGGCTTGCATTTGTTCTACCCCTGGTGGGCCTGCTTTATTTTCCTTTTAAGAAAGTTTTTTGTTTGTTTAAGGAGATTTTGAGACCTACAAGTACTTGAACCTGTTTCTGTTTTTGATGTTATATGCTAGTTTTCTATCAAATAACTTTTGTTGGTTTTGGAATTGAGCAACCATTTTGACGTTAAGCTATTGCTTATCAATGCTTAACCATTCTATTAGCATTTGATTTTTCTCTTTATCTTCAGTTAACATTTTATATATATATTGTAGCAGTAGCTGGTGAAAAACATGGCTGGTTTTTTACCCCGTAATTCATATAACACACTTGCGTGCTTAAGTTATATATATAACACAAAAAGTGCGGAGGCACCAGAATTTTCTGTTCAATACAAACAACTCCTCCAGTTTTAACAAAACAAAATGTAAGATATTATTTTACTGTTTGTGAAACTTGGAGCTTGGAAAAATGCATTTTGAAAATCTGCAATAGGAAAGATGTGTGGGAAATAGTTTATTTACTTTCTTTATGTTATTCTTGTTTTTTAAACTCTGTTTATAATAAAGTCTTGGTCACTAAACTACTTACAAGTCAAAAACGTTACATTTTAGCTAACTTAAGCATATTTGATAGGCAAGTTGTAAGGCAGTACCAAGTCTGCCGACTCCCAGAAATTGGCATCTGCGTTTATTGAGAACTTGATGCTTTTTCGTAGTGACTTGCATGAGTGTGTGTAATGTTTTTTTAGCACGTGGATATGAAGCAAGGAGGAGATCTCTTAAAAAATCTCTATAATGGACTAAAACAAACATCTAAAAATTGTGAACCGACTTATTATCTTGCACAGTTTTTACAGTCTCAAGCGGATAAAAATCACTTTATTATTATTCTTGTTAATGTAAGTTATTCAATTGTTCCAATGACTTCATAATTTAGTCTATAAACAAGTATATCAAATCTATACATGGGATCATACTGTAGCTCCAAGTATGATCTTTCCCCAGATATAATCATGTGATCCTACGAAAACACAATTATATAATGAAATGATTTGTTTGAAATTAGGTTTAGATAGGGTTTCACATCTTTCTCAGACATTGTGATGGTCTTGTTGATAAAAAGTCCCTCCAGTATTTGAGAGTGAAAGCAAAAAAGCTTCCTCCTATTTCTCTATACCACTTTCAACTTATTGTTAACTAAATACTTATAATGTCTAGGCTATAGACATATCACATATGTACCTCCAAACCCTCCCCTCTAAAAATCTAAAAAATTGAAAAAAAAAAAATTGAAAAATTTCAGAAAATAAAAATGGGAAAATCAAAAAAATCTGAAAATAAAATAAAAAATCCAAACAAACTTAAAAAATGCAAAACTCCGAAAAAACACAAATAAAATTTTTAAAATCCCAAAATAAGTTGTCTTAATTCATTTTAAAAATAGTCTGAGTTATTTTAAGTCACTTTAAAAACAGTCTGGGTTGTTTTAAGTCATGTTAAAAACAGTCTGAGTCGTTTTAAGTCATTTTAAAAACAGCCTGAGTAATTTAAAAATCATTCTGAGTCATTTTAAAAATAGTATGAGTCTTTTTAAGTCATGTAAAAAAAACCTAGGTAATTTTAAAAACAGTCTGAGTCGTTTTAAGTTATTTTAAAACCAATGTGCGTCGTTTTAAGTCATTTTAAAAACTGGCTGAGTACTTTTTAAAATAGTTTGAGTTGTTTTTAGTCATTTTAAACACATAGTGAGTCGTTTTAAAAACAGTCTGAGTCATTTTAAAAACAGCCTGAGTCATTTTAATTCATTTTTAAAACAGTCTGAATCGTTTTAAGTCATTTTAAAAACATTCTGAGTAATTTTAAAAGCAATCTGAGTCGTTTTAAATCATTTTAAAACCAGTCTGAGTCATTTTTTAAGTTATTTTAAAAATAGTATGAGTCATTTTCAGTCATTTTAAAAACATTTTGAGTTGTTTTAAGTCATTTTTAAAACCAATGTGAGTCGTTTTAAGTCATTTTAAAATCAGTCCGAGTCGTTTTAAATCATTTTTAAAATAGTCTGAGTCGTTTTTAGTCATTTTAAAAACAGTTTGAGTCGCTTTAAAAACAATCTGAGTCGTTTTAAGTCATTTTAAAAACGGTATGGGTCATTTTCAGTAAATTTAAAAACAGTATGAGTCATTTTAAAAAACAGTTCGAATAATTTTAAAAACAATGTGAGTCATTTTTAAGTAATTTGAAGTCATTTTGAGTAATTTGAAAACAATTGTAAGTTATTTTAAAGTTTTTAACATTTTTTGGATTTTCTGGCTTTTTCGAATTTTTTTTCATTTTTTTCTCTGATTTTCGATATTTTGATTTTACTTGGTTTTATAATTTTTTTTTACTATTTTCCGGGGGTTTTCGGGTTTCCAACTTTTTTAAACTTTTTTTCATTTTTTTTTGTGATTTTGGATTTTTTGAATTTTTCTTGGTTTTTTTTAAATTTTTTTACCATTTTTTGAGGTTTTTTTTCGGATTTTCGGCTTTTTTTAACGTTTTTTCATTGTTATGTGATTTTGGATTTTTATTGGGTTTTTTAAAAAAAAAAAGCTAGTTTTTTTGGTTTTTCGAGTTTCCGTTTTTTTTTTGTGATTTCGGTTTTTGGGATTTTTCTTGTTTTTATTTTGTTTTTTACTATTTTTTTGGATTTTTTTTTTCAGGTTTCAAACTTTTTTAAAGGTTTCTTCAGCTTATTTTGGTATTTTTGTTTTTTTTTTATTTTTTCTGATTTGCTTTCCGTTTTTTAAATTTTTTGAGTTTTTCCATTTTTTCCATTTTATTTTTATTTGGTAATTAGGTGGATAACCAATCCTTAATTAGTTTTAGCAATAATTGACTAATTATTAATTAAATTTTATAGGGCGATCAATTCTTAAATACTTTTATTTTTATGGATCAATTCTTAATTAACTCTCACTACAAAAAAATACCCAAATAGCGACGGGATTAGTGACGGTATTTTTTATTACGAGCTTATTAGCGACGGTTTTTGTGACGGTTTTGTGACAGTTTAGTCAATTTACGACAGATTTGTGACAGATTTTTAAATTAGCGACAGGCTTGTGACAACTTTTGACTATCACTAAATCAAATATTATTTTGTAGTGTCTATTCGTAGAATGTACATTTCTTTAGCATTATAAGAAATTACCTAAGAACATTACTAGTCAAAACTCTATCTAAACTTAACACAAAAACCACATTTTATTAGATTTAGCTACCGCTAACATTTAACACAACAATTTAAGCTATCTATTAAGTTACCAATAAAGATTAAATAATCTTTTACTTAATTTTATAATATTTCTTTATCTCACCACTTATCCAATACACCAATCATATTTCATAAATCAGATTTTTTGCAGCTTTGTAACATAAACTATAAGGTTTATGTGATTTTGTACCCCTAACTACGTATTTCTCTTTTTAAGTACCACAACTATGTATTTCTTTTTAAATTAATACATTCCGTCCAAATTAACGAAAAAATCAGACATTTTCCATCCAGTTTCAGGGGCAATATGGTTATTTGACTTTTTTTCGATCTAAACCGTTAGATATGATCCAACGGCTAAGAAAAAAAACATATGTATATATATATATATGTCAGGTGGGTCATCTTCCATCACGTCACCCTTCCACTCCTGATGTTTTTGAAGGATCGAGTTTATCGGATATATGTATAAATATTTAAATATATAAACCTCCATACGGAGGCGAATGTGGTGGTTGTGGGTCCCACTTGAAGCGGATGTGTTAGTTGGCAGCGGCAGTGTGTATACTATTTATGTATGGATGTATATGTCTGATGTGTATATGTATGTATGTAAATGGATGTATGTATATGTGTGTATGTATAGTATGTAATTAAGTAATTTAAACGAGAGTATTTTTATAAAATATAACTTTCCATAAAAGAAAATAACGGAATGTACTGATTTAGACTGAAACACATAATTGAGATACTTAAAAAAAACACGTAGTTTGAGATATAAAATGGCAAAAAACTTATAGTTTATGATACAAAATTATAAAAAACCCCAAATAAATATGACATGTACATTATGCATGACACGAGTTGGCTATGAGCATCCACACCATGCTAGATATAATTTTCTCTAAATTTAACATAAAATCATAATTTTACTAGTTTTAGCTATTCACTTTTAATTCATAAAATTATTAGGTTCTCTAACACTTGTCCTATTTTCATTAAATAATATTTTCCCCCTTTATCTTTTTTTTTTATACACTTTATTTCCAATATATGGGTCCACATAAGTATTAAGATCCTTGAGTTGTAGCCTTGCTTCAATAAAAATGGGGTCTATACATCATGGGCAAAGTTAATTTGACTAACCCAATGTGACTCATATTAATTTTAGCTACTCATCAACTAGCCTGATATTAGACATATTTTTGATACAAGTTAGCTAAAATTGATTAAAAAAAGAAGAAGACATTTTAGGTATCTGGTGGTCAAAATAACTAGCTAGGTAGTGAAGATTTGATTAGTTTTAGCTAGTGTAGACTAGCCTGTTGGGGCAATGACTTTTGACTTAAAACATACAAATTACAGCTAGTCAACCCTTATATACCGAGCCACATGAGGGGGTGTTCGTTTGTTTTCTTATTCTTAAGGTTTCCCCTTTAAATACTTTGATACTATATTTGCATTATTAGAATCATGTTTGAATAAGAAATAAGTTTTGAGCCTCCATCGATACAAGTTATTGTTAGCTAATTAATTGGTGGCGTATTGGTCTAAATAGTAAAAACCAAGCTCTCTCTACTTTGTATTTCTTAAAACATGGCTTCTCTGGTACAGCACAGCTGTAATCTATCTAACATTGATTCTGTGTGTATTTTTACTCAGATCTGTTGTGGTTTCTTTGTATTTTAGTATGCAGTTTTCCATCATACACCTAATCACACAGTTTTATTGCATGTAGTACACACCAATTAGCAACCTTTTCATTTTGTTTAGCTTTAGCTTTTCCTTGTCTGTTTTCTTTTGATGTTTATTTTGTAGGTAGTGGAAGATTATGTGGCACTTTTTTGAGTAAAAAACAGTGTTGGTTTGGAGTTTTGCCTGCTAAATATATGCACCCATCCTAATCTTCTAAAATTATTGTTGTAAGCTTCAAGTAACACACACATTTTTTTTTGTACAAATTGTTTGAAATTAAATAAAATCAATAATGTTACGCAATACGGAAGTTATTTTGATTATCTAACAAATATTTGTTGGGACTACATTTAAATGTACCCCAAAAAACGAGTTAATTTATTTATTATTCTCCCGAACTTCCGAACTCCTGATATATTGATATTTGATATAGCATGAAAAATCGAAAATAATTTGCAAATGTGAGCTTTAGGAATCACCATTAGAACTTAGAAGCAGTAAAATTATTTTAGAGTTTGGAGACAATGGGGGCCCAGTCTTTCAATTTCTTTTAAGTTTGCTTGGCAGACAAGGGTATAGTATTCATTAAGTTAAGCATCGTTATAAAAATACTGGTGAATCTTAAAGCAAATGAAAAACAAAAAGGAAAAGGAAAAAAAAGTGTTTGTACTGAGATTTTATCTTTACTTACAAGTCTGTTTATATAAACATTACTAGTTTATAGTGGGTATAAAAACTACCATTTCCATGCTATTGAGCTGCCTTGTTCATATAGAAGAAAGGAACCTCAAGAATAAGATAACAAGCTCAGGGCTCACTTAAGAACAGGTATGTTTCTACATGATTATCCGACTGCACCGCTAATCCACACGATACATTCAAGAAAGAGTTCATCATATTTTACTTTTGCTCGATCTGCTTTTCTTTTTATAATTGAAGTGAATGCATTCTATAAATATCTACTAAGTTTTTTTTTTGATAAAGTATCTACCAAGTTTGTTTGAGCTGTTATAAGACTACTTGATTTCTTCTACATTAATAAATGAGTCTCTCCACTTCTCAAAGACGTATGGTTCGATATACTTGTATTCCTTGATATTCCCTATCCTTTTATGCTATGCTGTTTTTGAAACTCGGTAAATGTCAAACAAAAAAACCCAATAAAAATTAACTTAAAATCATTTGTTTTTATTTTCTTTCCAATTTTGAAAGTAAAATGGTGTCAAACCGTATTGAGCTAATCCCATTTTTTTCATTTATTTTTATTTTCTTCACACTTTTGAAAATAAAATGTTTTCTGTAATTATACACACAGCTTCCCCTCACTTTATTTTGTTTTATTTTCCATTGGTTTCTTATGCGATCAAACAAAAGAAAATGTTTTCTCGAGAAATCATTTTCTTATGAGTTTTTCGGATTGCAAACACACACTTAATCTAAAGCCTGAGTTACTTCTTGGATCAGATGTTGTTATTAGACATCACTCCTTGCATGTTCTTCTTTAATAAGATTTCCGTTTTCCTTATGTGAAACTTTATCAATAACTGTTTTGACCTTATAGCCGAAATAATTATTTCACTTAAATATGAAATTCAAGTAGCTTAATTCGGTTTGATACCATAAGTTTGTGTAGAATCAAGTATTCATTTTAATTTTCAATAGACCAGCTTTTTAACATAAAATTGCTCCTTTTTCCCCCTTTCTATTATATGCTTTTTTATATGCATAGATTTCACAATAAACATGTCTTAAAAGAAAATAAAAATATGAAGGATCGATGAACACAAAGTTATACCATTTAGGCTCTATTTGTTTGGGCGGAAAAAATTTATTCGGAAAAATACTTTTTTGGGAAATTGTTTTTTTTTAATTGTTTTTCCTCTATTCGTTTATTGAGTGTTTGGCGATATTTGGATTTTTCATGGAAATTTACTGACTAAGTGCGCGTTTGGCATCTACTTCTGTAGTAAAAAAAATTATTTTTACAATGAGAAAAAAAGTTGCTCAAACTAAACTCCTTTTAAAAAACAATGAGGAAAAAACTTGCTTAAAATGAGTTAGTTATAACCTTTTCTTTTTACAATTGTTTGACGATACTTGGAGTTTTTATGAAAATTTCTTGACTAATAGTGCGTTTGTCATCGACTTTTGTACTCAAAAAATGTTTGAAATAAACTGTTTTTAAAAAATAACAGAAAAGCCCCTACTTAAATTAAGTCACTTGTAACTGTTTTTAGCTGTTAATGACTTATAACTTATTTTAACTTATTGGTGACTTGTAAATATAAAAAATAATTTAATTGGAAAATGTTAACTTTTGATGATTTTTGTGTGCAAAAGCTAAAAAGTTCTCAAATTCATAACTTTTCTGATTTTGAGCTTTTTCACGAAAATTAACTTTTGAAAAGATAAAAAAGCTAATATATCAAATATCGATAACTTTTGATATTAAAAAGCAAAAAAAAAGAGATAAATAAAATATAATATATGTATTCGTGAAAACGATATGTTTTCCTTCACCGAATTAGCCCCCAGTTTCAGACACAGTCAACTTAAGCAAGATGCTAGGGCCTCTTAAATAAATGAGGCCTCATGGTCTAAATTTATGAACGAAGTCGAGTCTTCTATCTTATATTTCTATTTCCTTCCGTGTCTCCTTACTTACTTTATTCAAAAGAAAAATTTTAAAAAACTTGAAAAAAAAAAATACAATTACTATAATACATGTATCAATGCATTCCAATAATTAATTTTAAAAGAAAATTCACACAAAATTTATTTTGAAATAAATGTATAAATTAGTGTAAATTAAACATTGAATATTAAAAAAATTGTCTAAAATAATATTATGTGCAAATGCTTTAAAATTTGAATACAATATAATATAAAAGTTTATAAAGTTACGGTATAAGTTGTGAAAATTTAAATTTTGAATAAAAATAAGTAATAAAGTACGAAAGAGGATAAAAAATAAGGACTAAAATTTGAAAAATTATTGGCAGAAAAGAAATGTGTACGGATCATATACCCCTACTCCCTGCTTAATGGCTAGTGGTACTTGTATTTTGATAAATATCTTAACTGGTCCCAAAACATCAACTATAACATTATGATCCTAACACTTCACAATTTTATGGTAATAATGAAAAAAAAAATAAACATCATGTAAGTACATTTGTGATACCTTTTTGTAGTACAATTTGTTTTTCACTATTTCAACTTATTATCTTTTTTGTGATAAAAAATAAATTACATATAAAAGGTCTCATTATTCAAATTTGTCTCGAGTCACAAATAGCTCTTCACGGAGTAAAATGTTTTCCTCCCAATTTTAGGATTAATCAATTCCACTTGTTTTTCTTAAAGAGACGAAAAATATTTTCCTTTTTTTCCTATCAACTAATCATACCTAAAATGCATTTTCCAGCAAAAAAAATTCTTTGCTAATTTTCTCTTGAAACAAACATAGCCTTAAATGTTACATATGAGTAGGTGTGAAAATGGTACAATACCGTGAAAATTTTTGTGATACCATTATCGTACCGCACATGTATGACACGTTAAATTTTAATACCATTATCGTATCACAATTTCGGTATACCGCAGTGCGGTATGTTAATGGTATGTTACGGTATATTACCAAATTCGAAAAACAACACACAATGTTAAGAAAAATATCTCATTAGCAAAAAAGTATAAAGATAACACTTCATTTATGAATAGTTGAACAAAATTATAAACATATCCTAGTTTGTGCAACTTATTTCGTATCTTAAATGTTAAAGAATATTAATAATTATATTTGAATATGGGTATTTTATATATAAATGGTAATATGGTACAAATGGTACAATACCATGTTATCGAAAATCAATTACTATTACCGTATCACTAAATTGAGTGGTATAGTAATACCGTAATATATGTGTGGTAGTACCGTAAGTGCAGTAAGTTGTATGGTACGGTATAAGTTTAAAACTTCAATTGTTGGTTCACGGGGTTAATATAAAAAATTGGAGATACATAAATTTCTTGATTGCCTCACTTTCTCTCTTTCCACAGGCTATTTAGTGCGGATCCATTTCTGTTGAATCATCCCTAATTAATTTCCTCCCATGGATCCTTTTAGCTTCATTTCATTGTTGGTGTAAAGGAAAAAGGAAAAAGTAACTAAATACCTATGAATGTGTATAATTCAAAATGTCCAAAGGCATGTAATATCTCCACAAGTTCAAACCCAACTCTTTCTCAACCTGGTGGTGGAAGAGACGCTCCATGGAAAAATGGCTACGACTCATCTATGAATGCGATCTCATTTGGTTTTGTTGCGACTGCAGTTTTAATAGCAATGTTTGTCATTAGGGCTATTTTTGAACACTTCTTCAAGCCAACTTCTGATCAACAAGGAACCCACAGATTGTCGATGGACATGGACAAGTTTCCGCCACAAGAAACTGTAAGGATTCACATCTCTGTGTTTGGGATGATCTTTTCTTTTCTTTTATATTTCTAAGTTCTATGATCAATGCTACAGGTGTCCTCGTCGTATTTCATGGATTTCTCGGTGGTAATGCCAGGGCAGAAAAATCCCAGCTACATAGCTCATCATGCTCCTCTTCCTCCTTGTCCAAGGGAAGGTGTCTTATGGCCTTCACACCAGCATAGTAACCCCTTGCCTAAGCCTGCAAACCCGAATACATGCTAGAAAAATTGCTCTTACTTTTCTCATAGATTTTCAAGTTTGAAGAATAGCACATATTTTTATGCTGGTCTATGTATTCAAAATTGTTGATCAGACCACTTAACCTTCTTGATATGTAATGTATCTAATTTTCTAATTGTATGTTGGTTACTTTTTTCTTTATGTATAATTCTCAATAAGTCACTCCGTAAAATTATATTTACCTCACTAATTTCACATCAGAATTCACTTACTCAACTCAAAATACAATACACATACTTTCTCTCCAAAAGTTGGTATGAAATATAAAAAATCACAAAAAAATTTCATCAATTCATAATAAATTTAAAAAGTTTTAAAAAAGAAAAAAAAAATTTAAAAACATAAAATAAACTTTGCCATTAAAGATGTCTTTTTTCACTGAAAGCAACCTTTTGGCAAAAAAACGGGGTTGTTCACCGAAAAGCGTTTGCTTTCTGCAGATAGCGGCCTCTTTAATGGCAAAGCGACTTTTTTCACTATAAAGTGTATATTTTTATTGAGTAGCGACTTTTTCGAAGGCTTTTTTTTTAGCATAAAATGGTTTTTCTATCGTCAAACGATATTTTTCACTAAAAAGCGGCTCTTTTCAGCTTAATTTTTTTTTTTTAAAATAATCCCGATAACGGATTTTCTTGAAAAAGTTGACTTTTTTCAAGTGTATAAAGTTCATTATATAAGTACAAATTTGAGATAAAATATGGATTAAAAACTCAAACGAGACTCTAAGCTCTTCTCAAATATAGGGGGTCTCTCCCCCCAACTAGGTCCAAAAACAATAATATACAACCTATAACTGTATTTGAATGAATGATGTACAAAGAAATATCTCACCAGACTTTGCTTAAGAAGGCACTTTTAGTCAACACACAGTCGAATTATCAGTTGCATCTTTGAATAATCCTTGTATTTCTATTGAAAATCATAGACTAACAAGAAAAATGGTGAAATCAACATATAGGAGTTTTTAGATTTTTTTAGAAAATGTTCATTTGTATTTTGTACTATACCAGTTTCAAAAACTAACACACGTCCCCCAACTAGAATGGAACATTGCCCTCGATGTTAGGGGTATACCTGCCAAACAAATAGCATCTCAACTACACAAATCATACACCATATCATCCGGTCAACATCAAAATACGAAAACAACCAAACACTGCCAAAAAAAGTCTCGAGACGTCCCAAAGGGACAACGTTCGAAAATAAATACAAGAATAGTCTTTTTGTTGCAAAGTCTCACAAAAACTGGAAAAGATAGATCATAAAAGCAAGAAAAACAAAACTACAGGGCAGGTGGTGGTGGGAATCGCTGATAGAAATCTGCATAGAACCTCGTCAACTGATCTGCCATCCCGCCAAACCGGCCCTCAATGCACGCCATCCTACTTGACAGCTCACCCATCTCGTCTCGAAGCCCCTGAAACTCAGCTGTGACCTCATCCTCAAAATGAACATAATCGGTGTCATCCTCGTGCTCCTCCTCAGCAGCCACTCCCGACGGACCTGCCTCTGCTAGCCCCTCCTCTGGCACCTCAGACATCTCAACATCCTCTTGCCCTGCTGGCAACATAGCATCCCTCTTTGCTACAGTCGAGCTCCCAATCTGAATACCAGCTCCATCTAAAGGCATACCCCTAAAACAGTGTACCGCCATAATCAGCTTCGTCAATGAACCAGCAAACGGGATCATGGCCCTAGAATCTACTTGTCTAAGCACATAACGCCACATCCCTCTGAACATCTACTCTCCCAGGTCAATCCAGTACCAATAACGAATAGCATACAAAAATCTAGCCCTCTCAATGGTGACATTAGAATGACACAAAACAGGCAAAATGCTTCCAAAGGACCACTGCATTGGTATATAATGCCCGTCCAAAATAACACTCTTACACATCCTAGTCCCTGTCCACACATGTCCTGGCTGTAGGGTGCTAGTCAATATCGACTCAGTAAACTCTCCCACCGGCATCTCAAAGCTCATCACTTGACCACCAAAATCTCTCCTCACAGCTCCATCAGGCAACACTTGTGTAAATGAAATAGAGCCCTAAAGGACTCGGCGGTAATCTGAACCCGGTACCCTCGCACCTCGGACACAATGCTAGTCTCAGTTGACTCAGTTTTGCTAAAGTTGGCTAAAAATTCCCAGCACAACGTGGGGTTATGAACACCACTAAACTCCTTCCACCCCCTATGAGTAATCCACTCATTTTGAGCGTCCGTAAAATCACCCAACTTTAATAATCTCTCCGGCACTAAAGCATTATTACGCCACTGCGTCACATACGCATCACGGCACAACTCATTCCTAAACTTCCGCCCAAGTGGTCCAAACTCCATACTAGCTAATAAACTCGAAAATAAATTCGATAAAAAAAACTAGCCAAACGGACCTACAATCCACGAAAACGGAAAAAAAAAAAAGAGGGACGAACAGGCTTACTAAATAAGTAAAAACAGCAGAAAACAGCCCACAAACAGGCCCACAATCAAAATTACCCAAATCTAGGGTTTTAGGAAAATCCTCCAAATTCGATTTTTTCAATGAAAACAAGCTTCGATTAAGTGATATATAGGGTTATAGAAACGATTTGGTTTAGTATTTGAGTGTTTTGGGAGAGAGAGAGAGAGGTTGTTTACGCAGAGTGGGGGATAAAATAAATTTTGTTGTGATGATATTCGCAGTTTAATCCGGATGAGAAGCTGGCTAATCCGGATGACCGTAATAGCAGATTTTATCAATTTTAAAACTGCCAAAAACAAATCCCATTTTTTTCCTGATTTTTTATATAAGTAAAAATAAAAACCAATATTTTTGCAATACTCCAACTAAAATCACATTGACCTAAATGCAACATTAACCAAGAAAGAAAATTAATAAATTTTTAAATCCATTTTCAACTATTTATAAACAATATATAACAATATACAAACAACAAAATGCTAAATTCATGCATTCACTATCGCGGAGACGAGGGAGGATCTTGGAGATTTGCCCCGTCTACCATATTAATCTCATAATCCAGATTAGTTTTAGCACATTAATCTTAGTTATAACACTAAGAGGAGGATGAGTAACAGAAAGAAAGTGAACGGAAAAGAACCAACCACACTTTTAATAAGGGTTAATCTAGCACCTATAGACAACAAGTTCACTTTCAAACCCGCAAATTTGTTGCAAATATTCTTTAAGCAAATACGTTATACTTTTCCCCCTAGCTCCACCCATCACTTGCCAATAGGTTGGCGGCAGCTATAGTGTCTGTCGGAGCTCTGACGAGTTCATCGGAGCTCGGATTAAGTGGATACACAATTGTAAAAACATGTACATTTGTAGAAAACAATTTCAAATACATTACATTGTTTTCCCTACCTCCACTCACCACTTGCCCATAAGTTGGCAGAGGTTGTGGTGGTCTGTCGATGTTTCGGTGAGATCGTCATAAATCGGACGAATTGTATACACAATTGTAAAAAAAATATACACATTTGTCGAAAACATTTTCAAATACATTAGAGTTCTCCTCTTACTTCCATCCACCACTAGACCATATGTTGGCGATTATAGTGGTCTGTTAGACCTCCGGAGGATTGCATACACAATTGTAAAATGCATATACATCTGTGGAAAATGCATAATATTTCTTAAATGCATACCTTTTCTTGACTTTGGTAACCAACGGGTCGTCGGAACTCCGACAAAGTTCCGATGAGGTCGGCAAATCCGAAAAGTGCATACACAATCATGGTGAAAGAGCATACACACTTGCGAAAAGTGTATATATAAACATAAACCGCATATACAATCATGAATGTACTATCCATGATTGTATATGCACTTTTCAGGATTGTGTATGCACATTCGACGATAGTGTATGCACTTTTTATCAATAGGTACGCACTCTTCACGATTGTTTATTCACTTTTAACGATTGTGTATGAACTTTTATTGATGTGTAATTTTCACAATAGTGTATACACTTTTTATGATTGTGTATTCACTTTGTCTGACTTCCGACAAAGTCGCCATAGGCTCGTCGGACCTCCATGGACCTCTTCCAATGACCATAAACGATAAATTATATGCATTTTAATAAAGGGTATGCATTTTCCATAAATATATATGCATTCCTCGATTGAGTATGTACTTTGTTAGAGCTCGGCGGAGCGCTAACGGACCACTACTGTCGCCGCCAATCCATAGACAAGTGTGGATGAGGGTATGAGGCAAACTCTAATGTGTTTTGAAATTGATTGGGCAGAGAGAGTTGGTGCAGATTGTTGTGGGATTAGAATGATGAGAGAGCTAGGGTTGACATCGGTTTAGTACCGAACTTTTTGACTACACACTGATATTATACCAAACTAGTTTGCTTTAAGAATTTTTATACCATTACTGAACCAAAAAAATCGATATACTAAACTTTCGGTATACCAAACTATTCGGTTGGTTCGGTTCGCTTTCGGTTTTATACCAAACTTTAGAGTTTACAAGTGATGATAGAAAACTAAGTGCAATTTTTACCGACCAATTAATTGTCCGAAATGATAATCTAGTATTCCATCCGTTCCCAATTAATTATCCATTACAAAACTACGTGCAATTTTAACCGGCCAATAGCTTGTATCAAAATTGTCGGAATAAAAATTTTCAAAAGTTAATCATATAGTTCAAACATTAAATTATATGATTTAGTTTTGAAAATTTTCTTTTCGACAATTTTGATACATGTTATAACCCGATCAAAATTGCACGTAATTTTGTGAAGAACAATTAATTGAGAACGGATGAAGTATACTAAAACAAAATGTGTTTGATAGTTGAATAAACTAAATATAAAATAACTAGCTTCTGGCTTTCTGCTTTCCAACAACTGGAACTTTTGACTTTTATGTGACAGGATCTGTGAGAGTATCTTTTCTACCGGTGGATGACGAATAGGGGTGTAAATGAGATGAGCTGTTTGTGAAATCGTTCGTGTTCGACTTGACTAATGTTCGGTTCATGTTCGTTCATTTATAAACGAACACGATAATGAACAAGAATATAGTGTTCGTCTATTAAGTGAACTGAACATGAACATGCATCTGTTCGTTTCATCTAAACTCGGGTTCGTGTGACTATATATAAAGTTTGATAAAATAAAAAACTAAATCTATTAACGATGTAACAAAAACTAATATCACTACACAATTAATGAACTTATTTATGCTATAATAATATAAATGATATGTTTGTATTATTTCGAACTTATTATGACAATTTATATTATCATACTATAAATACAATCACTGATTTTAACGTTAAGTGTTCAACTCGTTAAAGTAATCATACGTATGTAAAAAAAAAATTATACAATATATAAACTTAAAATTATATGTGAACTATTTTATCATAGTTAACAATATAGTAATATATGATAAAATTAAAAAATATATTAAAAAGAAAGAAAATTATTTTATTTTTCAATTATTGAAAGTTTTGAAAGAAATTAGATGTTCACGAACAACTCATGTTCGGCTTGTCAAATGTTCGGTTCATGTTCGTATTTAAATAAACATGAATTAAACATAAACAAGGGTTTTAGTTCATGAACTGAAAATGAACAGAGCATTTTTCGGTTCGGTTCGTTTCATTTACAGCCCTAATGACGGATCTGTGACAGGGATTAGGCAGAGAGATAGGGGCGGTGCCATTGGAGGTGGGGCTTTGGACATGGTATCGACGCTCTGGGACACAACAGGGATGATTTGGCCGATGACAGCGACCGCCGGAGGTGAAGGCCAAGCCGGTGGATGGAGATGATGGAGGAGAGAAAGAGAGAAGAAGACCAGGTTGTGTGAATTAGAGAGACAAGCAGAAAAAGGAAAATAGGGGTTTGTACTTTGTATAGCATCAGAAATTGTGACTTAGGGATGCAAATTATGTTGGAGACCTTGTGAGAATTTAATTTGTTAAGTGCGATTTATTGAGGATATTGTGAAAGAACATACCAAGGAAGGAAATGAATTGTGCTTATAAATTAATATTAAAACAACTAAATAGGAAGCAACACTCTTATAAGTGCAACTAGTAAACACAATGAAAACAAAAGCAAAGCATGTCGTCACAAGAGAAACACAAAGATCAAAGGGCCTTGAGCTCTGTTAAATTATATAACAATAAATACGGCAACAAAAGCTAGAAGTACAATTTTACAAAGCAGGGGACTAAAGGCTATATTATATGACTGGAACCCTTTGATATTCGACTCCAAGCTCGGGAACGACTAATTCTATTAAACAAAAACTCAGCTCCAACTTCCGCTTCAAGATTACAAAAATATAAATTATGGGGTCATAACTAACCTCGAATTTTAGCACCAGACAACACTAATTGATATTATGCCCACAGAGGAATCCATGTCAATGCTCCTCAAGCACTTCTTCATCAGGTGTTATCACAGTCAACAAAGAATATTTCACCCGTAAAGATATCTTTCCCTTCTCAACCATGAGCCTCGCCCCAGATACAACCCAATACCCAGGACTTTCTTGCGGACCCCGCTTCATCTCTGTTGTATCGACAAATTTCAAGAGTTTTGGGGCCTGAACTGGAACCGGTGGGCCACCAGGGTAAACAGCCGAGTTTATATTCACTTCAGCAGGCTGAGGTGGCGGCTTTGCAAACGTAGTCGTAAAATGACCACTCATTAGGGTTGATATTAGTCCAGATTTACGTGCTAAATTGGGCGACCCGTCCCACTCGGGGTGTTTTACTACAGTGGCCCCATCAACGGTTGAAAATCGAAGTCGTAAAAATAAGACACTTTTAAAGCCGTAATCTCCGACTTGTAATTGAGCCCCGGTTACTACGGAAAGGTCCTCATCGGACTCGACTGGTGCTGTGCACACATGAGAGAAGTTCTTCCATTGAACCTTTTCGTAGTATTTACGGTCATAGGATTCTTGGCGAAAGTTTCCATTTGGGTCGTCTTCTATTTTGAGTATTTTTGGTAAGGAGGAGAGGTGCTGCAAGTGTATGGCTAAGCGATTGCATCTTTTACCTTCTAGATAAAGCCTAAGCCCAGTCACAGGTCTCTTACCCACATCAACCTGCAGTGAAATAATTGAAAGTGGCAAGCTCACTATTACACCTCCAAACAAACTCGTCCTCAGTTTTGTCTTGTTGTCAATTTTTAATTTGGGTCGAAAAAGAACAACAATCATCAATCATATGGCCATAACTCCAAATCTATTTCTTATCTTTGCTTCTGATGTAAACCAGATTAATATAAATCTCAACAATGGATATCGAGTTGCCTAACACTCCAGATCAAGTATAACGAATTCCAGCAAGCATCAAATGCATGAACCATCAAGAGAAAAAAACAGTGCAGAAAAAAAAAAATAGTCCTAACTACTGGATCTAGAGTTTTGATATCACCCTAGATTAGTCATCTATCTAAAGCTTAAATTGTTCTAAAGTGGACCTAACGTTTCATATTAAGTTCTCAAACAAGGTATATTTATTGGGGATGCCGTTCCCCCTCCAGTCACCATTATGGAATAAGCATCCGTATATATTATTAATTTGCTGAAAAACTAATTTTCTGAATGCCAAAGGGATTGAGTATGGTGATGTCTTACTATGGAATACCGCAATTAATACATTAAATATTCAAGCACACAAAAAACTGGATGGAACACGGCTACTGAATCTTTTCCAAAGGGAAGTTCGCAAATAATGAATGTGAAGAGAAGACGGTAGCCAAAAAGAGAATTTTATACCGGTGTGGTGTTGACATGTAGCTTGGGGCCGATAAAACTGAATTGCAAAGATGAAGTACTTAATTGCCTGCTTTGTGGACCTAGTGGAAAGTCACTAAAAACTGGAGCCCACTGCCTCGGAAGCTGAAATTCCAAAAATTGGTGGAGTTCCTCTATTGGGGGTTTATCTGAATGTACAGATATAGAGACAACCAAAGTCAGGATGGTAGACAACTTCCAAAACAAGATATATACAGCACTAGCAATTAGCAAATGACTTTGAAGATTTAAAAGGACTGTTAAAAGCAGACTGAAATACAAACTGGAAGAAGATTTAAAATTCCCTTGCTTTCTCGAGGTCATTAGCAGATTATAATCAGAAAGGCGTCCCCAGGACAGTGATGTGAATCACATACTTAGGTCTTGTTTGGTAGGAGGATTATGGAGTGGGATAGGATTATAAGTCCTGTGTTTGGTAACGCATTTTGGGTTTGGACTATTTGTCCACTCCGGACTTCATATGACCCTAAAGTGGTGTATTTGCAATACCATGGGGGTGTGGTATTAGTTATCCCGGGACTAAAAGTGAAGGGCTATTTGAACTCCCGAGTTTAAACCGCTTGTACTCATAATCCCGGGACTACTAATCATGCAACCAAATGAGGCCTTAGTATATGAATAGCACAGATACATTTGAACAAGAATCAAATTAAAGTACTAACAACTAGTGGGAGATTCATAAAAGTCATCAGGGAAAATCAAAGAGAACGAAAAGGAAATCAGATGATATGCAATATCATGGTGTGGATTATTCGACTAATTTTAAGAGATTAACTTTTTGAAATGCCAGTTCCTCCCTACCTCAAAATTAACAATTTCTATTATTATTACAACCATTCCATTCTGCATATATGCACACTGAAGAAATCGTGATCTGACAAGTTAACTGGAAAAACTTATCTACTTTAACTTTTTAAACTGCAAATTGTTATTTCAAGTTGTCCTTGTAATTATCAGAGAAGCTGAAAGCTGGTCCACATGTGAGCATTTCTAAATTACAAAAAACGGATGCGAAGGAAGCAGATACTCACATCGTAAATAGAGATTAATCGCATGGCTCAAAAAGCCACTCCCAGGAACACCATTCAACAGCGAAGTGATTGGAATAAATGACATTGAGATCACGTCGGGTTCAGATAGTACTGTTTGTAACCATTCGGTGTGTTTTAGATTTCTATTATCACTTCCACCCCTCCTCTTACAGAGGCTTGCTATATCCTGACATTTAGATAGCGTGGGTGAACAAAAAACAAAGTACGTGAGATGCATATTTTCTTAAACCGATACTAAATTTGCCTACATAGAAATTTGCTTGAACAGACCTCTTTGTGCGAGTAAGAACTTGATGGGCTAGTATCGTCGGCAAACCTCAACCGGGGCTCCCTGACTTCAAACTGTACAAAAGAAAACAATCATGTCAAAAGAGAAGAGGAAAAATAATAGGACCGATGATACTTGAGACATTAGTGACAAATTATCTCTAAGGGATATTTTTTTATATATAACAAAATGCACAGCAAAGTATCATATTAGTATTGAAACTTTAAGAAAAAACATCGATAGAAATGGTTATGAAAGGTTAATAAAGTAGTAAAAACAAACCTTGTTGCTTTGGAGGACCTTTTCCGGGTTGATGCTATATTGTCCATTGGATTCTGAAAATCTTTTGTCAGCTATCGCCTTTAATCTTTTCTGCAAATCAGTAGGCTGAAGATTCGATTGGTGCTGTTGCTTCATATATATCACATCTTTCCCTCCCATTTTGATGCCAACAATTATATGTGTGCCAAATTTCTCTATGAACCTGATTTACAAACACCACCAAAGCAATTAGTACAAAAAAAAGTAGAGAAAATTGATCACTTTACTAATAAATTTAATCATTCAGTTGTCATGGTGTGCGAGTTTTACTTGAGAATTGAAATGCCTAATTTAAAAAGGAAAGTAATGTTACTAGGGCTGCGGTTCTTTATTGTACGTTGTAATGGGAATATTATTAACTGAGAAAACTTATTAAGAAATAATTCTCTCTGTTTTTTATATATCAATGAGGCTACAGAGAATGCTATTTATAAACATTACATAAGTTTAAAAACAGAATAACTAATTAAGGTAATCCCTGATTTACAGCTATTGACTAATATCTGCCTAGTTTACAGCTATACAATCAACAGTAAACATAGCATAATATCATTGGTAATATTGCATAATAACTCCCTGATATTCCAACACTCCCCATCAAGCTGGCTCGAATATATCTTCTATAGACAGCTTGCCAATTAAGATGTCAAATTGCTTCTTCAGCAGTCCCTTAGTAAATATGTCAGCAATCTGTTCGGTAGTTGGAATATATGGCACACAAATCAGTCCATTGTCGAGTAAAGTGTTTGTCTACTTCTACGTGCTTGGTTCTATCATGAAAAACCGGATTGTGGGCAATTGAGATAGCAGCTTTATTATCACAAAATAATTGCATCGGCAATGGATTGAAAACCTTTAATTCTTGTAACAATTTTCTAATCCACATAACCTCGCAAATACCATGGGCTGCTGCTCTAAACTCAGCTTCTGCACTACTTCTAGCCACCACATTTTGTTTTTTGCTTCGCCAGATCACAAGGTTTCCTCCAACAAATGAGCAATACCGACGTTGATCTTCGATCTGTTATACACCCAGCCCAGTCCGCATCGGTGTAGGCTTCAACTTGGAGATGCCCACGGTTTTTAAACAGCAGGCCTTTTCCAGGAGTACCCTTTAAGTATCTCAGAATTCTGTAAACTGCTTCGAAATGCTCTAATCCAGGCGAATACATGAATTGGCTAGCCTTACTTACAGAGAATGCTATATCAGGTCGAGTATGAGACAAGTAGAACAGTTTTCCCACGAGTCGTTGATATTGTTCCTGGTTCATTATTTTCTCAGTCGCGGCAGGTAGTAATTTCGTGTTGGCTTCAATTGGCGTTTCAACTGTTTTACAACCAAGCATACCAGTTTCTTTCAATAAGTCTAATATTTACTTGCGTTGATTGACAAATATACCTTCCTTTGACCTAGCAAACTCCATTCCAAGAAAATATTTCAAAGTACCCAAGTCCTTAATCTCAAATTCGTCAGCAAGCTTTTCTTTTAATCTTGCTAGTTCAATACTATCATCTCCTGTCACGATAATGTCATCTACGTAGACAATCAAAATAGCAATTTTACCTTGTTTTGAGTGCTTATAAAACGTGATATAATCTGCTTGACTTTGGAGGTATCCATGACATTTATCAGCTTTGCCGAAGCGCTCAAACCAAGCCCTCGGAGATTGTTTAAGGCCGTATAACGACTTTTGTAATCTGCAATGTGACGACCCGGCCCACGGACCGAACCGTTACGCCCGTATCACAAAATTGTCCGCTTTGGCCTTGTTGATAGGAAATGGATCTTTAGGCTCATATACCACACGAGTACTCTCATATCTGGGCGATGTGGGACTGACGCACAACACCGCACCACAGAATTTTCGTTCCTAGAAATCTGGGTCGTCAAATGCATACTTTGCCTCTGCCTAGTCTTTCCTCAAACCCCGGAGGAAGACTCATAAATACTTCTTCCAAGTTCCCGTTAAGGAATGCATTTTTCACATCTAATTGGTACAAAGGCCAATTCGAGTTTACGGCAATGGATAATAATACTCTAATGGAGTTTATTTTGGCACATGAGCGAACGTTTCTTGGTAGTCAATTCCATAGGTCTGCGTAAACCCTTTGGCAACTAGTCTCGCTTTGTACCTCTCTATACTGCCATCAGCCTTGTATTTCACCGAAAAAACCCATTTGCATCCTACAACTTTCTTGTCTTTAGGCAAGTCAACTATCTCCCACGTGTTATTTTTTCTGAGAGCATTCATCTCCTCAACCACTGCTGACTTCCAATTTGGATTATCTCTTGCTTCATGGATATTTCTTGGCACAACAACTTGGGAAATATTTGAAGTAAAAGCTCTATTGACTTTTTGAAAGTTTTTCATAAGAAATGTATTTGGCAATAGGATATTTGGTGCATGTTCTGGTTCATTTTCTATTGGCAATTGGAATATCAAGATCTGAATTTATAAGTGGTGTAGAAGCTATAGGAATTGAGTTATTATTTGGAAAAATTATAGTTTCATGATCCGAATCGTTTCTAGATGGTAAAAATAGGAGACGGATCTGAAAAAATAGGAACTGAAGAGGGATTACCTGAGTCATTCAAATGGCCATTGTCGAGAGATTCTGATTGATTTTGGACTGGGATAACAGAAGGCGCTTTACTTCTTTCAGGATACCTCTTTCTAGTACAAACACGCAATTCCTTTGGCTTAAGTTTATCCTCATTTTCTGCAGGTGAACAATTAGTCTTGCTAATACTAGTATCCGGAGCAGTTTCATAAATTGTGCTCGGTAAAGGTGGTGCAGATTTTTTCCAAAAATTATCTTTTTCAACTATTTTTTCCCCCTGGAAAAGATTTTTAGGAAAAAATGGAGTATCCTCCATAAAAATGACATCCATAGTAATATGGACTTTTTTTGTTTGGGGGTTAAAACATTTATACCTTTTTGGTTAGGCGCATACCCTATAAAAACACATTTTTCTGCTCTCGGATCTAATTTGGACCGAAGTTTACTTCGTACATGGACAAATGCCGTGCAACCAAAAAATTTCAAAGGTAAGTCTGAATTTATTCGACATGCTGGAAATTCATTTATCAAACAATCTAATGGCGTGATGTACTGTAAAACCCGTGTTGGCATCCAGTTGATCAAATAAGATGAGGTTAAAATGGCATCTCCCCACAAATATTTTGGAACATTCATATAAAACATTATAGCACGAGCCACTTCAAGTAAATGCTTGTTTTTTTCTTTCGGCTACTCATTTTGTTGAGAAGTATCACGACATGATGATTGATGAAAGATACCTTTTTCTTGTAAAAAGGGTTTTAAAGACCTGTTAAAGTACTCTGTTCCATTGGCTATTCGAAGTATACTAATTTTTGATTGAAATTGATTTTCAATCATTTTGTAAAAATCTTTAAATAAATTTTTAACTTCAGACTTTTCACGCATTAGATAAATCCAGCACATACGAGTATGGTCGTCTATAAATGTAACAAACCACCTTTTCTCCGTCATAGTTTTACCCTTTGAAGGTCCCCAAACATCACTATGAAATAAATAAAATGGTTTTGATGAACGATAAGGTTTAGAATTACAAGTTGCATGACGACTTTTGGCCAAACAACAAGTTTCACATTGAAAAGACGGTGGGTCTATATTTTTAAACAATGAAGGAAACAAACATTTCAAATAAGAAAAACTAGGGTGGCCTAATCTGTAATGCCACACCATTATTTGTTCACGAGCAGATATAGAATTGAAACTATTATAGCCTTGAGCTTGTTTGTTACTAGATAGACTATCCTCAAAATAGTAGAGACCATTTGTCATCCTAGCACTGCCAATCGTCTTCCCCGAACTCTGGTCCTGAAATACACAGTGAGATTCAAAGAAGGTAACAGAACAAATAGAATCTTTCGACAATTTGCTGACAGACGAGATTGCAGGCAAGTTTTGGAACATAGAGAACAGATTTAAGATCTATTTTTTCTGAAATTTTTATTAACCCTTTTCCTGCAATTGATGAAAAACTACCGTCTGCGACTCGAACTTTTTCTTTTCCCGAAGCAGGTATAAATGTGAAGAACTTGTCATATGATCAGAAGCTCCTGAATCTATAATCCAAGGAGCGGATGAGTTTAGATAACTTAATAGAGCATTATTTTCATTACCTGTGTGTGCCACAGAAACACTAGGAATGCCAGATGGTGAATTGGATTTCAGCAGTGCAAAAAAAAATGTTCCATTTGCTCTTTAGTAAAAGGGTTGACCTCGACTCCATTAGCAGTAGAAAAAGTACGACTTGATTTGTCCCCAGGTTTGTTGCTTTTCCAGTTAGTTGGCTTGCCATGTAATTTCCAACATGTCTCCCGAGTGTGCCACTGTTTGTTGCAATGATCACACCAAACTCGTGGTTCGTTATCATTGCTTCGATGATAGGTCATTCCCTTGCTGGAATTGTTGTTAACATCAGCTAGAGTGGAGTTTTCAAGATTATCACTAGGCCTTTTTTCCCCGCATCACATTTCTTCGACTTTCCTCTCTTCTTACTTCCGCGAAAGCTTCACCAAGTGAAGGAAGGGGTTGTCTTCCAATAATTCTCCCCCTCACATCGTCAAATTCAATGTTCTTTGTAGATCCGATAGTCCTCCACCACCTTTTTGTGATGGTTACAATCTTCAACAGATTTCCACTCATAGGAATTGAAAAGATCCAATTCTTGCCGCGCGCCGTTCAAAGAGTTGAAATACTTGGTGACATGATTCTCTCCTTGACGTAGTTCACAAAGTTTAAGGGTTAACTCAAAACATTAAGACTGATTATTCAAATTTAAATACATCAGATTTACATTCTCCCAAAGCACTTTTGCACTATCATAGCACAAATAATTAGAGCTTATATCTTCTTCCATGGAATTCACAAGCCATGTCATGACCATGGAATTTTCAGCATCCCAGGTCGCATAGGACTCGTCAATTTCCGCTGGAGCCTTCTTTTCACCAGTTAAGTAGCCCATCTTTCCATGCCCTCGGATGTACATGCGAACCGATTGAGACCATCGCACAAAGTTATCACCACTCAAGCGGATGGTAGTAATTTGAACAGAGTGAGATTCAGAGTTGGATCTGATCGCTTTTGGTTGGGTTGCATTAGAGGAGGTTGGTTATATAACAATGGACTCTTCTTCAGACATGGTGATAAAGTAAAAGGAAAAAAAATGGAAAGAGGAAAGAACAAAGACAGAGTTAGCAAGATATTGCTAGCTCTGATAGCATATTAACTGAGAAAACTTATTAAGAGATAATTCTCTCTGTTTTTTATATATCAATGAGGCTACTTATTAAGAGATAATTCTCTGTTTTTTATATATCAATGAGGCTACAGAGAATGCTACTTATAGGCATTACATAAGTCTAAACTAGGAACAAAATAACTAATTAAGGGTAATCCCTGATTTACAGCTATTAACTAATATCTGCCTAGTTTACAGCTATACAATCAACAGTAAACATAGCATAATATCCTTCATCATTATTGCTGAATATCATTGGTAATATTGCATAATAACTCCCTGATATTCCAACAAATATAATACGTTGATTGAATAGGTATGCAATACATGGGGTTAGGCTTAGTTGGCACATTGTTTTAGGTTAATGTATGTTCAGGAGTCACTAACAGTGTAAAGTATAATTCTGAAAAGAGTGTATTTTAGTTAAACCAAGTTTAACCAAATTATGATAACTATCTAATGCAGACAACTGAATATTAACATTCCTTCACGAAATATTGCGGTTTTTTGCTTTCGAAAAATCAACTAAATCAAAGAGTGGCAGGTCATTAAAAATCTATTCAAGGACGGGAGAGTTCCAAGTTTACATATGCAAGAACAAGAGTACGTTAAGTAGGGGCTAGAAAGTTAGGTAACACCTGGGAAAAGAACAAAAACAATGAAAACAGAGCGGTTTATCTCACGGTGGAATAGAAAGATCTATAAGAATACTGGCAGACAACTAAATAGTAGTAACATAATTTAACAAACAAGTTCACAAGGAAAGTCTCTTAGGGACGAAGTATCATCAAGGTCATTACAAATAACTAACAATTCGCAACCAAATTAATAAAGACACAGATTCATTCTTGTCCAATATCTGTTCTAGCATTTTTCAGGTTCATATTAATCACATCAAGTAGAGAGCTGATAATAACTCTAATTTCAAGTTAACTGAGAAAAAAACGTGAAAGTTTCAGAATGATCAAAACAACATGAAAATATTTTTAAACAGTTAACAGCTCGCCTTGACAATGCATGAGGCTCCCATGATGATGGGACTGCTTTCTTTACATGATCAGAAAGTACCAACTGAGACTTTTCGAGCGCAACTGTGTATAACGTGATAAACACCCCATCAAAAGCAAGGGTCTTAGTATTGCTCGCATCTCTTTGCCAACAACCAGATAATTCAAACATGGTATTAAAAAGGCCTGAAGGAATTTTCCCGGCCACTGACATTTCCTGGTTAAATTGCTCAGACATCTGAAACAACAACAAAAAAAGGTATGGCAAAAAAGAGACTCAGCCCTCTTAAGAAACATGATAGTTGTCTATTCAAGTTTTGTCTTTCGTGTAAAATATGGCGTTTCCTAGGTACTACTTTGCAGTCATATCAACCGGAAAAAAAAATACTAATACTTGTACCAGTAAAGATGGTCTTATATTTATTTCAGATAGATTAACAAAAGTCTAGATAGAACTTAGAACGATAAACATACCAACAATTTTACTAATATATCCATGTGTAAATAGTAGTTTTTTGTATTTGTAGATGAATGCACAATAAACAAGGGGGTATAAGAAAATTAAGTAAATCAATACTAGTTTAAAGTCAGAAAAGGGCAAACCCGGTGCTAAAGCTCCTGATATGCACGAGTCTGGGAACGGGTCGGGCCACTAATTCGGAAAGAATAAAAAGAAAGTTTGGAAAAGACCATAATTGCAAGACAGGGTAGTAATTGGGTTCTTTTATATTTTTGTACCCTTTACTTTCACCCAATTTCGGTTTAGTGTCTTACCCTATACTACCAATAATTCTTTTTAGTACCCTCTACTTCAACACTATTTTATGCCATGGAAATATAATGTCATTACTGCCACATCATCATTTTCCGTTAGATATAGGGGTATTTTAGCCATTTCTGTCGCTGCCACGTCATCATTCTATCTAACAATTAATGTTAGGGTACAAAAGCATAAATATCCCGTAATTATTGTATAGAGTAAACAATAAAAAAACGGAAATGATGAGCCAAAAAGGGTGATGGAATAAAATGATATATAATCATCCAATTTAAGGGGACAGCATTATGACACCTCTTTTTGCATGTTTTTCCAAGTCGACCCTTATTACGGAATTGTTTGAATAAGGGTAAAAATGTAAATGCAGAAAAGATTACTTACTAATTTGGGAAAGTGGACAATTGGAAACTTTCCAAAATGGAATAATGGACAGTAAAAAGGGAACAGAGGGAGTATCTTCGATCAAGTTCTTGTTATTGCTCTATTTTCTAATTGGAAAAAGACTATTTATTACCATATACTAACGTCTTTTTACTAATCTCGTACCCAACTTACGATACACGTGACCAAGCTAGTACCAAGTCTCACCAATTTTTACCAATTTGGTACCAACCCATAATACTTAATTGGACATGGGTGCCTGGATTGGATGTTAAACACAAAGCTCGGGTGGGTACCCAATAGGAAAAGCAAGTAGTTTGGGAACTAAATTACTAATAGCTGCTAATAGGTCAAATACCAATTAGCATTTTCTCAATAAAAAAAAAAGGAAATTGATGAGCCAATAAAATGAAAGAATATACATTTAGTACACTCAATTGACGTTAACAAAAACGGTACCAACCTATCAACATTAACGATTAAAGGTTATTTTACTTTTACGCCTCATTTTTTCCCTACAATAAATAAAAAATATAGTATCATACAATAAATTTGGTCGCGTGATGGCACGTGACATGATTATGAGATCAATTTTGCCAAAAGATCTGATTTGTGAAAATAGACCAAAGTGTTACGTAAATCTTTAATGTTGATAGTTTAATACCTTTTATGTTAGTTGAGTGTACTAAACATATTTTTTCCTGAAAAAAAATGAAAGAATAATACCTACTGGAAGGATAAAATCTGCTATAGTACCATCTTTTACTAATTTGGTACCCAACTTACAATACACGTGACCAAACTAGTACCAAGCCTTACCAATTTTTTTACCAATTTAGTACCACCCAACCTATAATGCTTAACGAAACACAAAGCTTGAGTACCCAATTGGAAAAGCAAGTATGCAGGGAACTAAATTACTAAAAGATGATAGGTTGGGTACCAATTTAGCCAATAGAGGAACTAAACTAGATACATGCTAAAAGGGCTACAGCACCCCATATTGAGAAAATTTCAAAAAATTTCCACATATTTCGCTGAAAATTTAACGATTATAGCCTTTTAACACCCCGATAATTACAAAAAAAAATATAAACATGCAATTCAGCCCCACCCACATTCAAATCCTGGTCCCGTCACTAAATTTTGCATTTTATCAAAAAAGAAAAGGACATGGTTGCCTTGATTGGATGTTAAACACAAAGCTTGAGTACCCAATTGGAAAAGCAAGTAGGCTGGGGACAAAATTACTAAAAGCTGAGAGGTTGGGTACCAATTTAGCATTTTCCCAAAACAAAAAGGAAATTAATGAGCCAATAAAATGAAATAGTACCAAGCCTTGTCAACATTTACCAATTTGGTACTCAACCTATAATGCTTAATTGGACTTGGATGCTTTGTTGGATGTTAAACACAAAGCTTGGTTACCCAACTGGAAAAGCAAGTAATTTAGCATTTTCGCAAGAAAAAAAAAAGAGAGGAAAATGATGAGCCAAAAAAATGATACTAGAATAATACCTGCTGGAAGGACAAAATGTGGGACTGGAACCTAATTCTGTCACCTTTATCGCATTTGATCGATTTAGGGACATTCGGGATCAGAATGCCACCTGGAAGCAGTAACTGTCTTGCTTCCGTCTCGTCAAATTCGATTAAATGTGGGTTACCTGATTCGCCTTTACAGTATTTAAGGCGCAGATCTAACGATATATCGTAACCACACCCTATCGCTTGTATCGCTATCTTACCAGCTATTTCTGCCGATACCTTCAGAGCCATCATATATTTTACTTAACTATTTAATCAGAATAGTAACTACCACATTGTAAAAACTAAAGATCTCTAGTAGTGATAAAAAATAAAAAAAAACAGTGTAATTGAATAAGGTAAGTTGAGAAGTGGATGTGGGTCAAAGAAGATATATAGGGTCAAGATCTGGGAGTGTAATTTCCAGAGAGAAAAGAGTGAAAAACCCTAGAGAGAGAGAGAGAGAGCAGCTGGTGTGTGCTACGGGGTCCAAATATTATTCCCCTATTACCGGGTCATTCCGTGCCCCTTTATTTTTTCCACTTTTGTTCCTGCCAGGTTTATTTTAACTAGGTTTATTTTAACTTGCACCTTTTAAATTTCCATTACTCAATTTTACAAACTTTTATATTATATTCTATTTAAATTTTAAAATATTTAAACATATATTGTTTTACACAAATTTTTTAACATTTAATTTTTAATTTACATTAATTTATATATTCATTACAAAATAAATTGCGTGTGAATTTTATTTTAAAAATAATTATTGTGATGTATTGATATATGTCTTATAGTAATTATACAAAAAAATTCAATTTTTTTAGATAAAATAAGTAACGGGACATGAAAGGGATAGGTAAAACGGATAGAAAATTTGGACTCGGGCGAGGGACGGTGTTATTTTGCTCTCCTCTCATGTTATCACTCACATACATTCTTTGTTTTTTATTGTAATAATGTTGATAAAAGTAGTAACAAAACAAGTGACTTATAAATAAATACATATCAATCAAGTTAATTACAAAAAATTTATTTACGTGTACTTATTTACAATTAGATACATATACTTATTTACAATTAGAAACATATGTCATAAAAAATAACAAAATAAATCAAAATTAAATCAAAAAAAAAGTGAAAAAATTATTTAAAAAAAGTAAAAAAATTGTACATAGTATCAAACATGATTAAATATGATTGGACATGATAATATATATGATTAAACAAGATTACACATACAAGATTAGACAGTATTAGACAGGATCAAACAGGATTATACATATAGGATTGAACAGAATTAGATAAGATCGAACAAGATCACACATATTTTTTGTATAAAAATATACTTTTTAAAATTTTGGTTTTTAAAATTTTAGTTTTTTTAATTTTGGTTTTTAATTTTTAAATATTTTTTTCGATTTTTTTTTATGACATATGTACCTATTTGTAAATAAGTTCATAAAATATGTATTTTTTTGTAAAATACTCATCAAGTTCAAAACAACCGGGTTTTTGTAAATAAGTTTCTATTCGGGTCGGGTTTAAATGGGTAAAAGTGCAACTTAAAAAGTGTAACTTAACGCTCTCCAACTTCTATCTATCTCATACACATTAAAGTCTATCTATATGCACTTTTGACTGAACTATACGTACTTTCGACTGAACTATATACACTTTCGACTGGACTATTTTCATTTTCGACTAGACTATATGCACTTTTGACTTAACTATATATACTTTCGATTAAATTAGATGCACTTTAAGCTGAACCAGATATATTTTCAACTGAACCAGATGCACTTTTAGCTGAACTATATGCATACTCACTTTTATTGAAATATATTTACTTTCGACTGAATTGTATGCACTTTCAACAGAACTAGATCTACTCTTAGCAGAATTGAATATAATTTCGACTCAATTTTATACACTTTTGACTAACTATATGCAATTTTATTGAACTATATACGCTTTTGACTGAAATATACGTACTTTCGACTGAATTAGATGCACATTCGACTGAACTAGATGCACTTTCAGCTCATTTAGATTAAAAAAAAGGCACATTTTTATGGAAAAATCATTTTTTATATAAAAAAAATCCGGTATAAAAAGTGTTATATTGACAAAAAAAATTATATATATTTTTGTAATTTTTCAAAAAGTTTGTGATTTTTTGTTATTTTTTGTTATTTTTTCAATTTTTTATAATTTTTTGTAATTTTTGCGATTTTTATGATTTTTTAATATTTTTGTATTTTTTATGATTTTTAGTGATTTTTATATTTTTTGTAATTTTTTTATTTTTTTTTTGATTTTTGGTGTTTTTTTTGTCATTTTTTTTCAATTTTTATAATTTTTTATAATTTTTTTGTCATTTTTTTATTCTTATAATTTTTTTTGTGTTTTTTTTTATTTTGTTGTAATTTAAAACTATTTTTTTTGGGTTTGTAGAGAGATAAAATATGTTTATTAAACTAAATAATTAAAAAGTGCTACCTATGAGTAATGTGAACTTATTAAAATATCTAGAAGGAATATAAGTTGCTATGAGTTACTTATAGAGAATTCCCCCTAAATTAAACGTATATTTCAGTCAACTTATTAAAATATCTAGGAGGAATATACGTACTTTCGACTGAACTATATACGCTTTTGAACTATCTGTTTAAATGGGTAAAATTGCAACTTAAAAAGTGCAATTTAAGACTCTCTCTCCATTTTCTCTCAATTATCTCTGATATACATTAAACTCTCTCTGCTATAGTAATACATAACATACATTTCGGTGGGTTTCTTAAAAAAAGTCTTATATACAATTAATTTATTAATTAATGAAACGATATTTATGTTAAATATGAATAAAATTTATTCATGTTAATTAATAACTAATATTTTAATGTGAAAGTGTATTTAATGTCATGTTAGTATTTTTATACTATATTTCTAAATCAAATGATTTTTTACTCTACCTAACAAATTTTCTTTTGAAATTTTTGACATTTATGAGGTTTATTTTTTAAAAGAAAAAAAAATATTTTTTAAAAACGGGTCAAGTGGATCTGGTCGGGTCAAATGAATAAAAGTGTGAGTTTGTTCTCCGGTCGGGTCGGGTTGAAACCCACTAAATTGTCGTCCCTAACTACAACCATTAAATTTACTGACATTAAATCTATCCATCAGAGCATCGTAGTAAACAGTCACTCGTATAGGCTTTTTGGTAGTGAAAGTAACTTGTATAATGGAGGGTAGAGTCTCGGATGGTGGTCACTTCTCTAATCGACGCTAACTCGACTGCCGATTTATTTAAAATCTCCTTAGTAGGCAACCTTTTGTCAACTTCAAAATAAAATGGCAAAATAGGAGTCTGTTTGATCCGTAATGTCTTCGCAATTGGAGAGTATTTCTTTTTTCACGTTTACAAAATTTACGTTTCATTTTTCTAAATATAAAATCGAAGCATTCATTAAAGATAAAATTACCAAAAACTATTTAAGTATTACTTTTAAAACTAAATTATATAAAATACGCATCACAAACTATTTATTCCAAGAAACATATTTCAAAATTAAATCACAATTTTATTTATTTTCTCTCATTCTCTTTCTCATTCCCCTTCTCTCCTTCCTCATTTTCGCTCTCCATCTTCTTTTTCTCTATGTCTATATCCAATGGGAATATGGGTTGATAAAGCTCAATGTTATGTATTCGTGATTTTTTTAGAAAGTGATATGTTGAAAAGATACAAATCATATTTTTTGTAATGTATTTCAAAAAATATTGTCTTAAAGTGTAAGTCAAATGAATGCTCCTAAAACGTGCAACATCCAGGACTTAAAATAATTTTAAATCAATATCCTCCGGCTACGGCATCAAAAACATGGTTTAATTTAAATAGTGTATTTTGTAGAACTCTTTTTATCTCACAAGAATAACATGATCGACTTAGTAATAAATTTATAACCGGCAAAATAGTGGATCGTCCAAATAGACATTGGTACAGATCTTGGGTTTAAATTTGATTTGACTCGTGTATTTTCCTTTTATAATAGTTTTTATCCAAACTACCATGACACAAGAAAATGCCACTAGTGTAATAACCCGAATTTTCGTAGAAAGTGTCATGGTAAAGAGAAGAATTGGCTATCTCACATCGCCTAGATATGTGAGTACTTATATGTTATATAAGATAGAAGTATCTTACTTTTTATCATTAAGGGCTTTTAAAGCCGTGCGACCCAAAAAGCGAGTACGAAATTGAGCCAAAACGGACAATATTAGTGGTAGGAAGCAGATGGTGGCGGTTCGGTCGGAGGACCGGGTCGTTACAATTGGTATCAGAGCCGCTGTCTAGCCGATGTTGGGACTAGCACGAGTGATTTAACCTCGGAAGGACGGCGTGCCCGACGAGTACGTCGTGCCTAAAGTGGGAAAGAATTAATAACCCGGATTTATGTTGGAAATGCCGTGGTAAATAGAAGAATTGGCTATCCCACGTCGCCTAAACATGATATATGGTATATAAGTTAGAAGTATCATCATTCTTATCACCAAGGTCTTAGAGCCATGCGGTCCAAGAATCGAGAACGAAATTGAGCCAAAACGGAAAATATTGGTGGTAGAAAGCAGATGGTGACGGTTCGGTCGAAGTATCGAGTCGTTACAAGTAGCAAGCATTGCTAATCCTTTCAACTCAATGATTTATCGGATAAAAAAAATATTAACGTAAATTAAACAAGAAATTAAAGTGAGAGTAGAATGAAATACTTGAAATAAATGCATTAAAAATGACCAAATATTGACTTCTCGAATCAACTTTTCTGGTCTTTTAATCCCCTTGGATCTTAATGTTTGATCCCTTCATTTGATAGCTCCATATGATTTGACTTTTGGACACCAAATTAATAAAAAAACGCATTAATCGAGTACAGAATAAGCCACTTTTTTAAATGAAGTAATTTTTCCATAATAAGTCACTTTATTAAAAATGAGTTAGTTTTTGTAAAATATATTTTTGAGATACGTCACTATAACGAAAGATAAATCATTTCGAAAAAAAAGTGATTAATTTTTGGTTTTTAGATAAAAAAAGTCTTAATGTGAAAAAAAATAATAGAAAATCCAATCTTTAAAAGTGTTACTTGTATAGCCAAAAAGTTGGTTAAACATTTGAATTATAATGACTTAGCTTAAAATATAGTTTTAAAATTACAACCATACGAAGCCTTATTGTTCTTAGATTCAAGTAAGAGTAGTAATACTAATATAAGAGCATCTACAATAGTTGTGTTAAATTTGTATGTTAAATATTGACACATATGCATGTTAAATATTGACACATATTTATATATATATATATATTAATTTTAATAAACATATAAGTGTCACATTAGTGTAATTTTTTTTAACAACATTATCTATTGATTTATAATAAATAATTAATTTTAGATAAAAAAAATATTATATTAAATAAATAATAAAGTAAAAATGTGTTATTTTTGATTTTATGTAGTATTTAAGAATATTAACTTGAAAAATATATATCTAACAACAGTGGGGAATGGCGGATGCTCGAAAGTAGTTACATTTAAATCACCTCTGTTAAATACAAAGTCTTCAAATCTCACCCATTCTATTTGATCTCTTTCTCTCTCTCTCTCTCTCTCCCTGGTATGCTTTCATCTCTCTCTCTTCTTTCATTCCTTTTGACAGATCTTATTTCAATTTCGTTTTTTTTTTGTTTTTTTCATTTTTATTTCTCGATCTGAATTATTATATATTTTTTCAATTCATTTGTATTAACAATTCCCTTTTCAGGTGTGCGATCTTAAAATACTGCAACTCATTTTCCAAATGGTACTGTTTTATTATTATTTGAAAATTCCATTTTGATCTTGTTTTTTAATTTAAATGATGTTTTAGTAATATCTAAATGTGTAATGCAGGTTGTTCTTGCCGCTTCAGTTACCAGTAAATCTGGAAAAGGTATTTTTCGGTTCCTTTTATTATATTTGCTTTTTTATTTTAATAGTTGATCATATATTTGTTGGTTTTCGTGTACGTAAAAGCAATAATTTAAAGTGCAAGGACTAAAGGAAATAAACAATTTTATTTCTATAATGGAATGTGACTCTATTACAAATTCCGACACTTGCAGAAAGTAAATGCAATTAATTAAAAATTCCAAACAGATTAATATAAATTATTAAACTGCTGGACTGGTTTGTAATTAAACGAAATTGCCAGACAGAATAGTATAATTACTAAACTGCTAGACTGGTTTGTAATTAAACGAAACTGCCAGACAGAATAGTATAATTACTAAACTGCTGGACTGTTTCTGGAATTAAATAAAATTACTGGACTGGAAAATAAATTACAGAACAGAATAGAAATTACAGAAAAGAAAAAGGACTGAAATGAAATTACAGAACAGGAAAATAAATTACAGAATTGAAATGTACAGAATATAACATTGCAGAAATGTAAAGGCGGAATAGAAAATGCAGGAAAATAAATAGACGAGGCGACTGTTTAACAGTCTGCCCTTAACCGATATTCGCCTAACCACCTTTGAGGTTTCTGATTATGTATGGCGCTTCGATCCCAAGGTACAACGTCTCGGATGACTCGCCGGAAACTGGCGACGAGTCAAGGTCGAGCTGTTGGTGGGTGGCTCTCTCTAACTAAAATGTAATGCTTCTGTTTTGAGAGATGATATATGCTCTTGTGTTTTATTTCAGAATGTTGTGTATATATTGACCTGTGGGGGGTCTGCCTATTTATAGGCTGGCTGAGTATCTCAGCCATTAAAGTCACTTTACTACTGTCAGTTTTCGAAATTCGAAACTGCAGTATTAACTTTGCAATGAATTCATATTTATTGCAACAGTTACCGCTTTGCTGGAAATTTTCCCGAGCAGGAAATTTTCCCGAGCTGGAAATTTTGGAAGAGCAGAACACTTGGCCGAGCAGGACACTTTGGCCGAGCAGGACACTTGGCCGAGCTGGAGCACTTTCCCCGAGGAGGAGCTCTTTTCCCGAGGAGGAGCTCTTTTCCCCGAGGAGGAGCTCTTTTCCCGAGGAGGAGCTCTTTTCCCGAGGAGGAGCTCTTTCCTTTTCAATGTGGGACAATTCCCAATGAGTTATCCTCATTAAACCCATTTTCCAGCATTAAGAGTTTTCCTCTTTCTCAACCCCATTCTTTGACGCCAATTTCCATTCACTCCCATTCTCCGAATAGGTCATGCGACATACCGTTACGAACCTTGTCATACCATCTACTCAACCGTCTTGAGTATGGTGCCAAAAGACAACGGCTGTCACTTGGAATCTTGACTCAAAGATGGTCTCGTGACCATTCGGAAACTACCATGTTAAACATGGTTTTTCCAACAATATTTTTGTTTTATGCTTAAGCTTTATAGACTTACAACCCATGTTTTTGCATTTTCTTACTATGTTCTTTTCAGAATTACTTATACTAGATTTTTGTTCTTGGTTATGGGTTTGTTTGGGTCCATTTCTACAACTAATTAACAGGCTTTTTGCTTTTATTCTGTTGTTATTTCTTGATCATATATTTCTGTTTTATGCTAACCTTTATAGACTTACAACCCATGTTTTTTGCATTTTTGTTCTTAGTTATGGGCTTGTTCGGGTGCAAATCTATAGCTAATTAACAGGCTTATTTGAGATTTGGAAAAAAAAAAAGTGATCATCTGTCTTAAAGCTTGTACCTTTTTTTAGGCTAGAAAACTAAGAAAGCTAGGTTTTAAATTTCCAAACCAAATACGAATGAGGCTACAAGATGCAGCTAAACAAGCCCTATATGCCGTAAGTATGTTTTATGGTACTTATTTATTTTGTTAGTTCATTCTCGTTTGTCGTCGAGTGAAACAATTGGACCATGTGTTCACCATGGCGCGTAAATCTTTTAAATAGAAAGAACCGAAAATTGTACGCGGGGGGGTCATTAATAACAGTCCGACTATAATTTGTTGGCGTAAACATTAATCCCACTGCCTTTTGATTTATGCATATGGTTGCTGTTCGCAGCCTTTGCTTGGAACATCCGGAAATGATAAATTCATACTCCCTCCATCCCTAAATAAGTGTCCATTATTCCATATTTGGCTGTCCCAAAATAAGTGTCCACTTTCCTAATTTATCAATGAAAAAAATGATAAAAGTACTATTATATCCTCAAATATTGCAATGAATACATTCCAAAAATTGACAATAATAATTATTTTATTTAAATTAGGGCCTATATTTTTAACTTTCAAATGCAATTAATGATACCTCTTAATATTTACCAAAATCAAAGGAGGACGCTTAAAAATGGACGGAAGAAGTATATAGTAGTTGTAACCTCATCTTGGCGTACTCTAATTTTTTTTTTTGTAAAATTCCACATAGCATGCATACCCTTGTGTCGTATGGGTTTCCTTTTGTTACTTATATATTGGTTTTATGCTGGTTTAGGTTCATGTTTCCCTTTTAATTGCAGCCCTTGTATCGAGGCAATATGTGGATATGTCTCGCATAAGAATTGAAGGGCTCCTTGCTGCGTTTCCCAAGTTGGTTGGAACTGGCAAACAACATACCTATGTCGAAACTGAGAATGTGCGCTATGTTTACCAGCCAATAGAATCTCTTTACCTGTTGCTTCTCACAAATAAACAGAGCAACATTCTTGAAGATCTGGATACACTGAGGCTGCTCTCTAAACTAGTATCCTTTTCTATTCGTGATCGCCCTTTTCGTTTGTTTTTGAACTTTACTATTTTTATATCTAATTGTTTTGCTTTCCATGTTTGTTAGCCTATTCAGAACAAAAGCTTTGTGTGTTGAAGAATTTGGTGTAATTTTTTCATTTAATGGTACACATGCGGATAGTATACGAGGCTACAAAATGAGCATGACAGGAGGGAAACTTAGAATAACAGGATATGATCCGGCTACGAGTACGCCAAACAGAAATTAGAATAATTAGGATGTGGTACGGCTAGGATAAGACAATCATATATTTAAATATTTAGCAGATATGCTGAATATTTAAACCTATGTATTATCAAAGAGTATACAATTTGATTAAAAACAATCAATTTCCTGGGTATTACTTCATAAGAGATTTGTCGGAAACAATGAGATGGGCAGCCAACAGAATATTTTGTGGGATCGTACTGAAAACTAGAATCCTTTTACTTTTTCACTGCTTAAAATATATTCTAAATTATAATGAAACCCCTAATATACTATGCTATAATCTTTATGTATTCTCCTATTTATATTATTTAATTTTTCTTGAGAAATTGAATAATATTCATACGATCTTTACCCTAGCTGTACCGGATACTGTATCCCTATTCCCTCCTGTATCCATGGTGCATCTGAAAGTTTTTTTCGACTTTTGTAGTCAAAATTTGAACTTTTATTTTTTCACTACTTAATATATATACAAAATATAAATAGACCCCTAAAATACTACAGTGTCATTTATTCATATTTTCATTTTTTCTTTTGAGAAACTAAAAAGCAATCTTTCCCCATCCGTGTCGGATACCGTATCCATTCCGTATCTGATCTGTCAAAGACTAAAATAGTCAATGATACCCCAACATTTGTTCAGATACTCGTATCCCTCCGCATTCGTACCAGATACGACTAATTTGCTTTAGCAGCCCCTTGATCTATATTGGTATTTTGCGTATCCCAAATTGAGCTTTTCTCTTAGTCTCTTGATCTTGTTAGCAATGGCTCTAAATTACATATGTTTGTTTAGACTATGGCTATATGATGTTGAGTCCTTAACTCTGCTTAGGTTCCTGAATATTCTTACTCTCTTGATGAAGAAGGCATTAGCAAGACGGCCTTTGAGCTGATATTTGCTTTTGATGAGGTTATTTCCCTTGGGCACAAGGAAAATGTCACTGTTGCACAGGTTAAACAGTATTGTGAGATGGAGAGTCATGAAGAGAGACTGCATAAGTTGGTGATGCAGAGCAAGATCAATGAAACTAAGGATGTCATGAAGCGTAAAGCTAGTGAAATTGACAAAACTAAGGTATTCTTTGGTGGTAGCCGCTGCAAATTTTCATTCAAGAATTCTGCTTTTTTTATTGACTTCTGATCCGTTCATTCATTGTGTACCGCTTTGCAGATTGAGAAGAACAGAGGAAGTGATAAGGGAGGTTTTATGTCACAGTCGATGGGTTCTGGTAGAGGTGATTCTGGTTTTGGTAGTGAGATGAACATCTCTAGCAGCGGAACTGGTTTCGGAAGTGGTTCTGGCTTTGGTTTAAACTCTGATGTTGATTCATTCTCTAACAAATCCAAAGGTTTTCAACTTGTTACGTATTTTTGCGAATTCTGTTGACTTATTTTTCAGCTTTAAATGTCGATGAATCCAGTGTTTCAAAAGTCCTTGCCTTGCTCTGCCTAGGCCCTGCCTAGGCGCTAGGCCTTTGTCTACCGCTGCGATTAATAGTAGGCACTTTTATATGAGTCGAATCCGGCTGATCCGGGTTAAATGGGTCAACCCGTTCAAAATATGAGAAATTTTATTATTAAATAACTCATAAAAGATTACTCAAAAATACTTGTTGATCAATCAAGATTTACACTTCAAATTTGTCTTTCATTATGTTTATTTTGACTGGACTGTTCAAATATTATTATCATAGCTTTTGTTAAACTAATGATAGCATATCGATAAACTAATAGTGTATAAATGCTTAATTCAGCTTGTTAATTATATTTGCAACATATATATCCAACAAGAATCCAAAAGAAAAACTAAAAAATGTTAAAATATGGTTTTGCCGCCTAGGCCCCACCTCACCGCCAAGGCCCCCAGGCCCTACCTCACCGCCTAGCGCCATTTGAAACCTTGGGTGAATCTACTAAACAGGAGTAGATGATAAAAACAAAGAAAATGGTCATATTTAGTTTATTCACTTACTGTAAATCAGATATGTCGTCGTAAAGTTCAACATGTTCTGCTTTTCAATTTTTTTTGTTTATTTTCTGAAAGCATTTAAGTTTTTTTTCTATTTGGGGGTATAAACTTAAGCAATTACTATATTTTAATCATGGGACTGCATCAATTAGCGGCTAGTTTCTCTTTTTTATCATGCGATTGGATTAAGATAATCTGGTCGATATTTCCATGTTTTTTGCAGCGAATTATCTACTTGATCATGTGAAATAAATTGAAAATTGTATATTTTTGCCTCCTTTAAGGCCGTCCAGCTGCATCTGCTACTGCACCTCCAAAGGGTCTTGGTATGAAGCTTGGGAAAAAAACACAGAGGGCAGATCAGTTTTTGGAATCTTTGAAAGCTGAAGGTGAAGTCATCATCCAGGATGTCCGTCCAAGTGTTGGTTCATCGAAAGCATATGCTCTACCACCAACTGATCCCATTACTTTGACTGCTGAAGAGAAGCTCAATGTTACGCTGAAGAGAGATGGTGGTGTTGGTAACTTTGATGTTCAAGGAACTTTATCTCTTCAAATTCTTAACCAGGAAGATGGACTCATCCAAGTCCAGGTTACATGCTTTTTGCTCCTCTCCTCTCCGTTTATGGAAAAACTTTTGAATCAAGAAAATAGATTTGTTCTTTCATGTGCTTCATGTTATGTAGAGCATGTTTAATGATATTATGTCTGGTCTTGTAGAGTACAAGTTGAATAATTCAGTGTTCTTTGTAGTAATTTTTCAAGCAAAAGCTTGATTTTATTGTTTAGAAAATTTGGCTTGATTGTTTACTTGTTATGCTATGAGGCAAGATATGTTGAAAGTTTCTCGGATAGTGCAACTGCTTTTAGTTCTCATAGTAGTTTGCAAAGCGTTTTAGAGTATGTATCATATGTTTGATAATGAATTAGTATGTTGCTGATTATCATGTATGGAGGGAATTGAAAAGAAAGGATTAATCGTCATCTTCTTTTTTGTTTGTTAGCCATAGCTTTTACAATTTATCTTATTTGTAGACTCTTTTTTTCTATCACTATTATAACGTGTACTTGGTTTGCCTTCTGAAGATGTTTACCCTTTAACAAGCTTAACTATAAGAGAATACTCACTTCGCTTACATTATATAAGTTAGGATGATGATACCATGTATCAAGTAAAACAATTATTGAAGGGTTAATCTATCATTACTGTGTTTGCCTCTTCGAGATGCAGATGATTTATTTCATTGGCTTCTCCTTAATATTTTACCTTATTTCAGATCGAAAGTGGAGGCAATCCCGCTGTTCTTTTTAAGACCCATCCAAACATTAACAAAGATATGTTCTCAAACGAGAATATATTAGGCCTTAAAGATCCTAACCGACCTTTTCCGGCTGGTCAAGCTGGAGATGGTGTTGGTTTGTTGAAGTGGAGAATGCAAAGTGTAGACGAGTCCGTTGTGCCATTGTCAAGTGAGTTTTCTTTTGTGCATAAATTTAAATTCTCTGTCTTCTGTGCTTAGCTGATAATTTGTGTATTCTTTATCATAGTCAACTGCTGGCCTTCGGTTTCTGGAAACGAGACTTATGTCAGTATTGAGTACGAAGCTTCATCAATGTTCGATTTGCAGAATGTTGTCATTTCGGTACCTCTTCCAGCTCTTAGGGAAGCACCAAGCGTAAAGCAGATCGATGGTGAATGGAGGTGAATTTTGTTTTACGTGTCTGCGCCATATTTTGTACAGTTTAGGATAATATTACTGTCTCATGGTGTGGAAAGGTTAAATAAATCATAAAAGGGATACAAATGCTAGGAGGGAATGAATTTTAGGTTAAACAAAATTTGTTCACTGGTAGATCGATTCTGCATTTCCTTAGTTATTTAAATATGTATTTTTTTTTACCTAAAGAAGTGCCATTTTTTCCTTAAAAATGTCCTCTTTTGCGTACTCCCTTTCATGTTAGATCAGGATTTTTTTAAAATATTTGGGGTTTTTACTTTTTTTTTTTGTTCGAGATGGAACTTTCTTATGATATTTGATTCTCCTATGCAGTCCGGAAATGTTTCCCAAGTAATTTTTTAGGAAGACTACACATAACTTCTTTTTTAATGATACAGTATCGGCTAAAGTTACTTCTATTTTCGACAGGTATGACTCCAGAAACTCTGTTTTAGAGTGGTCTATTCTTTTCATTGACAACTCGAACCGCAGGTTTGTACAATTCAAATTATCTTCTACACATAGTATAGGTTCTCTTTGTTATATCTTCTGAGTCTTTGCTGGTGAATTTGTATAGTGGTTCGATGGAGTTTGTGGTCCCTCCAGTAGATACATCCACATTTTTCCCAATTTCTGTGCGGTTCACTGCTGCTAGCACGTTCAGTGAATTAAAGGTTTATCTCTTTCCTTGTTTTAGTTTCTGGTTAAGCATATTTTTGCACCGTGGCTTGTAGCAAAAAGCAGGCTGTTTTGATTGGAATAGAAGATTGAGTGGAAAACATTCTAGACTTCACTTTTGATCTGAATCACATTGAAGCCTTTCTTCTCTCTTAAGATATCTACTTAATTGAAGTACGGGAAAGTGGTGAAGAGATTCACCAATTTTTAAGTCTCTAATTGATGCATATCCCGATCTTTTCTCTATGCTTGATTGAGTTATGAGTATCAACTTTTTTGCAGGTTGTGAATGTATTGCCACTGAAAGGTGGACCAAATCCAAAATTCACTCAGAGGACACTTCTAAGCACAGAGAATTACCAAGTTGTCTGATTATGCGTTTGCATAGGGAGACAATTAAAGAAACTTAATGTTTTTCTTCTATTTTTTTTTATCTTTAATGACAAAAAGTGCTCGTCACTCGCAAAAGTGCTGGCATGGTTCTACCCTAGGGGTTGGTGTTGCTCGTATATCTCTTTAAAGGACAGAGATATCTGTATCTTTTAAATCAACTGCTGCGACAGCTGTTATTGTTTCTTTTTTTTTTTTTTTTCACTCAGATTTTGGGTTATTGCTTTCTGGGATCTGGACTTAATTCCTATGTTCTAGATTAATCTTCAATTCTTTTTTGTAAGACCGGTGAATTTCATCAAGGTGTCATGTCTTTGGTATTCCAATATGGCTTGCTACAGATGGGTCTTCTCTTGTATAGTAGAACTTTTAGACATCTATGCTGGTTTTCTGCATATTTTTACCTTGGGCTTGCGAAGTTGTAGTGTGCTTGGCTATAAGGATACGTACTCCAATCGGCAATCTTTCCAAACCGTTCAAATCTATTGATCTGGACCAAATCAAATCAAAATCCAAACCAGAGTCACCAGACTGATAAAACTTAATGATTTGGTTAGGTCAAAAAGTTTGAAAATCCAATTAAATTGAAAGTTTAGGTGTTTACTGCGATTGATGATTTTGCAATTTTTGTCTTTCCCTAGACTGGTCCTTGTTATTTGATGATGGTACATTCCGTTCATATGAAATTTCTATTTTGAGTGTGATTCCTCAACGGGGTTTTTAACCTTTTTGTATCTTGTATTGTAGCGGATTTTCCCTTTCGTATCCCCTCTTTTCTCATTTTTTTTTTCAGAACTCATGTTTCTTTTTAATTGGAAGGAATAATGGATGGAAAAATTGCATGATGTGCATGTCTTTTTAAGTATATTCATTTCTTTTCAATTGTTAGATCAGTATTAAAGTTCCAACATAGGACTTCCTAATAATAATTTATAATATATACCAATGGTGGAACCTAATTTCTCAATATATTAAAAAAAAAATCTTTTAATATACATACATTATTCTTTCTCACTAGGCATATTATGTAATTTTGTCCAAGTGTTTCTTTCTTTCTTCGATCCTTTTAAAAATGAATTTTTCTCTTGAAGATATATTTTTTTTTTGTTCAAATAAAATGAATTTATTCTGGCTATCTAATGACGGGATCTGAACATCCACCATGAGAACTTGTTAATAGACCAAATGAAGAGGCAAACCAATTTGTTGGGAGAGAAGTTGGGATTGGAATAGGGAGAGAAATGGAAGGCTCCATTGGATCCCCACTTTGGTATTGTGCGGGCCATGTTGGCAAGTTTTATGGAAATTCTTTGATCTCCTACGCATGATATCAACGTTACCGAGCATTCTCGAAACCCTTGACGTGTTTTGATATCATTTGGTCGAAAAACATCATCTTCGTTGGACTCCCGTAAGTACTCATTATTGAATATGTGTAGGATGCATGCCACCATGAAAACCTTTTAGTAAGTTCATAATTTTTGTGGAAGCAAGTTGAAGAAATTTTACAGCATCCGCTCTGACGCCATATATCAGAATACGAAGATAAGTAAATTATATGCCTAAGCGATTCGCGACATTCCTTTTTTACTTAAACAAGTAAATATACTTAATCAACTTGTCACTAGTTACTATAAAGAGAGACCTATTCGTTCGGAAACACCTTCGATAGTCACTTTCAAGATAAACAAGAATGACAAATACACTATATTTTGAGATCTTATAACATCCTCTCTAATTTTTTAATATTTCTCAATTCATTTTTTTCCAAGTACGATGTTGGAAGTTTCTTTTTATTTAACAATTACAATGAGACAAACACGAAGGGATCAACATAATAAAAACTAAATTGAAAGAAAAACAAACTTTCCCATATTGAAGGGATGAGCATGGTCATGAAGCCGACGATTGGGGGTATATATAAAAATGAGCAGACGATGCATACAAAATAAAAGTAGCTTTATAAAGTTGTTTTTGACAGTTTTGGTATTTTAGCATCCGACGCTGTGCAACTTCTTAGTAGAGTTTAAAAAGTTATGCATAGTAATATCATGACTCATAAGTTTATGAATATAGTGTTCAAAATGATTGGTTTTAGCGGCGCAGCTTGTTGCTCCGTGTAATCATTTTATTGTTTTAAAAAAATCAATTATATGACAAGCTTTTTTTTTAAAAAAAAAAAGGCGTGTTTTTTATATTTAAATGGAAAAAAAATACGTTTAGTTTATTGTACTAACAATGATCAACAAATTAGGTACTAAAATAGCACTTTTAACAATTGAGAAACCGATTTACAATTTTTCGTCTAATTAGAGGCTTGATACCATAAAAAGACAAAATCACAATCATAATATATCATATTTAGAGAGATATTTTTAACAAGATATGGAAGAGAAGATGGTATTTTCGAAATACAAATTATAAAAGGAGGGAATAGAAAATAAAAACAGCAATGAAAGTGTACGTCTTTCGAAAATATCTAAAATACAAGGGGTGAAAATGACATTTACAGTAGTACATTTCCAATTTGCCGGATCGATCTCCGTTATTTATATTCATTTTCATTAAAAATCTTTTTTTTTTTCTCAATTTTTCCCGTCTGCGAATCAATTCGTCGCCTCCGTTATCGACGCCGGAAAGATACCGAAGAAGGGATCTCATCCGGTAATGTTTTTATTTTATTATTTTATTATTATTGAGATAATATTTAGTCGCTCTCTCCTCACTTCTCCATTTACTATCTTCTATATACACACTATGCTTTTATTTATTTAGATTTCGTTATTTTACTCTTTTTTTTTTTTTTCTATTTTGATTTGTCATTGGTATGTTTTCTTAGATCCTCACTCTTTCCGGATCTTCATTTTTGTATTTTATTATTATTTAGATTGGTTCTCTTGATTTCTCTGTATAAGTTATACATTTGGATATATATTTTTTAATATTTTATTTGTTGTTGTGATCTTAGATTTTGGAGTCATAGAAAGAAGAAGTAGCCCAAAAAACAAATTATATTTTCTATTCACCTTATATAGTAGTTCATCAGTTGCACAGAAAATGAAATTATATTTTATTTGTTGTGATCTTAGATTTAAGTTGTTCAATTAGGGAATATTAGTAACCCAAGGCACGTGATGCGTACGATTGATTCATATATGTGAGATTGGGTAATTTTTGTGCAACTGGGTCGTATACGGAATGTGTGTTTGAGAGAGGAGAGAGGGAGAGATGGGACAGTTTGTAAATGCAGTTTGGAAAAAATAAAAAAAATATTTTATTTGTTGTGATAAATTGGAGTGATAGAAAAAAAAAAGTAACATATGTTGAATTTTTTGTATAAGTTATGCATTTGGAAAAAATAAAAGAAATATTTTATTTGTTGTTATCTTAGATTTTGGAGTGGTAGAAAGAATAAGTATCATATGTTGATCTCTCTATTCAATTCACCTTATACAGCGGTTCATCAGTTCCACAAAAAAGAAAATTATATTTTCTTTGATGTGATCTTAGGTTTAAGTTGTTCAATTAGGGAATACTAGTAACCCAAGGCACGTGATGCGAGTGACATAAATCTCGTAAATGTGTTTTACTAAGAACAATAATTATGGTACTGATGATATGAGGGTTAAAACGAATTGTTAATTAAATTAGGGTATATGTATAATTAGGAAGATAGAGTGAGGTTATTTTTGGAAAAAATAGTGGCAAAAATTTGCAGTCTCACCCAATTCTTGGGTTGACTTATTATAATAGTATGATGATATGTTTCATAAAAAAAACAGTGTTCAAAATTGAAACAAAAATATCTGAGTTTTCTAAAGGTCTGATCAATTTTTTCTCCTTATGAGTCCATTGCAATGTGGGATCATCATTTTTTTAACTAGACAATGACCTGGTGATTAAGGATCACAATTGTTCCTTTGCCGTTGTTCACTTGTGCCCCTCCAACTCGGACCATCTTATTCAAGCACATTTAGGATTTCTTGTAAATATTTAACTGCAATTAAAAAATAACCTATCACAAAAAAAGTTGCAACCACCAGATTTTGTACCAGCTCATTATCCATTATCCAAAAATTATAATGCAGGCCTATAGTTGCAGGTTGAGTTACATATATATGATTTTCCAAGGTTAGTCATGATTGTCTAAGAAAAAGATGAGTGGTGTTGTCGATGAACTAAGGCCTTATAGTTAGCGTTTTTAAAGTGGCTTTTGGAACTTTTGAATGTGTAATTTTTTTGGGTGGTGGTCCTAAATGCTGTTATCCTCTTAGGTTACATTTAATTAAGGAGTCTGAGAAAACATATCGATTTTGTTAAAGAGTGTTTGATGGTGGTGTTAGTAGTTGTTGATATGGCGAATTTGGGTTTTCATTTGTTTTTTCCCCCTTAGAAATAAGTTTTTTCCAGCTAACTGAAATAAATGAGATTCAACTTTCAAGTGCTTCAAGATAATTCTTTTAGTTGTATGAACTGGTCACCCTATTATCGTGTTTAACATATGTAATTTGCCTTCAGTTGCTTTGGGTTAGTGTAGCGGGGGAGTGCAACAGCAGTGATTTGTGAAATTGTTGATAATTTTACTGTGATACTTCCAAATTAGCACGGGAACAAATTGATGATAAAAAGAAGAGTACATGTACATTGCTAATTGATTAGGTCGTCATAATTTTAAAAGGACTCAAGATGATTATAAAAGTACAAGAAGTAACAGACCAACAGTTAAGGGGAAGAAACTAAAAGGTAGTAATTTCAAATCCAATTCATTGTTGAAGAGTACTAGTTGTTACCAGTGTTAACCATTTGGAAGTCATATTATAGATAGGAAATGTATATCCAATCTGTGTCTGTTGCTTGCTGTATGGATTTCTTTTAATCATCCGATTATGTGAGTTTTAAGTCATCTTTTTTCCAGTATTTGATTGGCAGACTATATGTTAGTAGTTTACTTAATACAGCCTGCTAAGTTGTAAGGTTTAACATAGAAAAAAGGTCATTTAGCGGATTTACTTCATTTCCGGAAGGCCTATATCTCATTTTCTTTGCTTATCTATTATCCACGCTCCATTCTCTCTGAAACTAGTTTCCTGTATAATTTATTCATTCATTTTCTCGTATGCAGGTTGTGACGGGCAATACATTACCAACCTCTTATAGCTGCTGTAAATTGCAAATTGAATTTTTGTCTAGAAATGGGTCGCCTAAAGCAGTCATCTGGAATTAAGTCAATTGAAGAAGAGCCAGAAGATGTTGAAACCACCTTTTCTAACAATTCTGCCTTAGCATGTATGATAAATTCAGAAATAACTGCTGTTCTTGCTGTTATGAGAAGAAATGTGAGGTGGGGAGGTCGGTACATGTCTGGTGATGACCAGCTTGAGCACTCTCTCATCCAGTCATTAAAAGCATTGCGAAAACAAATTTATAGTTGGAAACATCCATGGCATACCATTAATCCATCTGTTTATCTACAACCCTTTTTGGACGTAATTCGATCCGATGAAACTGGTGCTCCAATCACAGGTGTCGCTTTGTCATCAGTTTATAAGATCCTAACCCTAGACGTGCTTGATCTTAACACTGTGAATGTAAAAGAAGCTATGCTTTTGGTAGTTGATGCTGTAACGAGTTGTAGATTTGAGGTGACCGATCCTGCTTCAGAAGAGGTGGTTCTAATGAAAATCCTTCAGGTTCTTTTGGCCTGCGTAAAAAGTAAAACATCTATTGTGCTGAGTAATCAACAGGTGTGCACTATTGCCAACACTTGTTTCCGCGTAGTTCATCAAGCTAGTACAAAAGGTGAGTTGCTACAGCGTATAGCTCGCCAGACGATGTATGAAATTGTGAGGCGTATATTCTCACACTTATCAGATGTCCATAAATCTGGAAATTTTCAGGTCAAAGGAGCTGGTCCTTATAAGCAGGAGGTATAGTTTTGCCTTCTTTTTTAACATTTCGTGTTTTCAGTTTCCAATTTATGCCTTTAGTTAGTTACAGTAGGTCATACAAGTAAAAATCAACATACTTTTGGGCTCATGCTTCGATTTAGTTAAGCACTATGGTGTAATTCAGGAGGAACAATTAGTATCCCTGATAGGTAACATAGCATATTTTGTAAACTTGTCGATATTAAAGAGAGTCGGAAAGAAATAAATGGCTTATTCCATTGACACTTTTTTACTCTGCAATATCAAGAGGGATGAAGTTGTTTGCCGAAGCAGGAAGGTTGCATTAATCACTTATTCCCTTAGAGGGGCATAGGCCATGGTGTTAGCTTCCTGCACTTTATCTGTTAAGAAGAATGCTTTTCTTTTAACTGATAAAATGTTTCAATCTTAACCGTCATTGAGTAAGCTGAGGCCTGAGCGCCATTTGAGTAAAATTAAAGGCCAGTTCTTGTGGCTTCTAGCTTTTCAGCTTCCTCTATCATTTGATAGGCCAAAAGAAACATAGTGGCACATAAAACTGTGCGGCTGAATGAGCTTATAAATAGTCTATTCTTCCCGAGTCTTTTTATTTTATGATGTCTGGAAGCTGCAACTTCTTAAGGCAAGTCTTTTACTGTTTCATTTATTTGCAGGGTGGTCCCATTGATAGCAGTAACAGCTTTAGTTCCCAGGCTTCGGAAAACAGCAATGGAAGTTCTGAATATGATGGCCAATCATTCACTGTGAATCCTTTATCTACAGGGATGACAGACGAACATACATTTCAGTCTTCTAGTGGAAAAGCTGCTGTTCCATATGATCCACATGTAATGAATGAGTCGTTTGGGGTTCCTTGTATGGTCGAGATCTTTCAATTCCTTTGTTTATTGTTAAACAGTGTTGAACATGTGGAACTGGGATCAGGGTCAAACACTGTAGCCTTTGATGAAGACATGCCACTTTTTGCTCTAGGGTTGATCAATTCAGCTATTGAACTGGGTGGTTCCTCTATTCGTGAACACCCTCGGTTGTTGAGTTTGGTACAGGGTGATTTATTTCATAACCTAATGCATTTCGGCCTCTCGTCAAGCCCGCTCATACTTTCTATGGTATGTAGTATTGTTCTCAACCTGTACCATCATTTGCGTTCTGAGCTCAAATTACAGCTTGAGGCTTTTTTCTCGTGTGTGATTTTGAGGCTTGCTCAGAGTCGATATGGGGCTTCTTACCTTCAACAAGAGGTGGCTATGGAGGCACTTGTTGATTTCTGTAGGCAGACAAATTTCATGGTGGAGATGTATGTTAATTTGGATTGTGACATAACTTGCTGTAATGTTTTCGAAGACCTAGCTAATCTGTTATCGAGGAGTGCATTTCCAGTAAACTGCCCTTTATCTTCTATGCATATCCTTGCCTTGGATGGGCTTATTTCCGTTATTCAAGGAATGGCTGAGAGAATAACCAATGGTTTGGTTAATTCTGATCTGGGTCCTGTTAGTCTTGATGAGTATATTCCGTTTTGGATGGTCAAATGTGATAACTACTCTAACCCTGATCAGTGGGTTCCTTTTGTAAGACGGAGAAAATACATTAAAAGAAGATTAATGATAGGGGCGGATCATTTTAATCGTGACCCTAAGAAAGGTCTAGAATTTCTTCAAGGGACTCATCTATTACCCGACAAACTTGATCCTCAAAGCGTCGCTTGCTTTTTCCGGTACACTGCTGGGTTAGATAAGAACCTCGTCGGGGATTTCTTAGGAAACCATGACGAGTTCTGCGTTCAGGTTCTTAATGAATTTGCTGGAACATTTGACTTTGAGGGCATGAATTTGGATATTGCTTTGCGGTTGTTTTTAGAAACTTTCCGACTTCCGGGTGAGTCGCAAAAAATACAGAGGGTTCTCGAGGCTTTTTCAGAGAGATACTATGAGCAATCTCCTGAAACTTTAGCTGACAAAGATGCTGCTCTTGTGTTGTCCTATTCGTTAATCATGCTGAACACAGACCAGCATAATGCACAGGTGAAGAAAAAGATGACGGAGGAAGATTTTATTCGAAATAATCGTCGTATCAATGGTGGTAGTGACCTTCCTCGTGAGTTTTTATCGGAGTTGTACTACTCCATATGCAAAAATGAGATACGGACAACCCCAGAGGTAGCTATGGGTTTTCCGGAAATGACACCAAGCCGATGGGTTGACCTAATGAACAAATCCCGGAAAACACCCCAATTTATTGTATCAGATTCAAACGCTTATGTTGACCATGATATGTTCGCCATTATGTCTGGACCAGCAATTGCTGCTATCTCCGTGGTATTTGATCACGCGGAGCATGAAGAAGTTTATCAAACCTGTATCGATGGTTTTCTGGCAATTGCTAAAATTTCATCGTGCCATCGCTTAGGAGATGTTTTAGATGACCTAGTTGTGTCTCTCTGTAAGTTCACGACCCTTCTAAACCCATCATTTATGGAGGTCCCGGTACTAGCCTTTGGTGATGACATAAAAGCCAGAATGGCAACTATAACGGTCTTCAGTATCGCAAACACGTATGGCGATTTTATTCGAACAGGTTGGAGGAATATATTAGACTGCATATTGAAATTGCACAAGCTCGGCCTTCTCCCTGCTCGAGTGGCTAGCGACGCTGCTGATGATTTGGAACTTTCTTCCGAACCAGGACAGGGAAAGCCTCTTGCTAATTCTCTCTCCTCCTCAAACTTGTCATCTATCGGCACTCCTAGGAGATCGTCCGGTCTCATGGGGCGGTTTAGTCAGCTGTTATCTCTTGACACAGAAGAGCCTCGATCTCAACCCACTGATCAACAACTCGCGGCTCATCAACGCACCTTACAGACCATACAGAAATGTCATATCGATAGCATATTCACTGAGAGCAAGTTTCTCCAGGCTGATTCTCTATTACAGCTTGCACGGGCCCTTATTTGGGCTGCTGGTCGGCCCCAGAAAGGTGGGAGTTCCCCTGAAGATGAAGACACAGCTGTTTTCTGTTTGGAACTGTTGATAGCTATAACGCTGAATAACCGGGATAGGATAGGTATACTCTGGCAGGGTGTGTATGACCATATCACTGGAATTGTCCAGTCGACTGTGATGCCTTGCGCCCTTGTTGAAAAGGCAGTGTTTGGGCTTCTTCGAATATGCCAGAGGCTTTTGCCCTACAAAGAAAACCTTGCTGACGAGCTTTTGAGGTCATTACAGCTTGTTTTAAAACTCGATGCCCGCGTGGCAGATGCGTATTGCGAGCAGATAACACAGGAAGTGAGCCGTCTTGTGAAGGCAAATGCTTCGCACATCCGGTCTCCTATTGGGTGGAGGACGATTACGTCATTACTCTCCATCACTGCTCGTCATCCGGAAGCTTCTGAAGCTGGGTTCGATGCTTTGTTCTTTATCATGTCTGAAGGGGTCCATCTATCTCCTGCCAATTTCGTCCTCTGTATTGACTCGGCGAGGCAGTTTTCTGAGTCTCGAGTTGGACAAGTGGATCGGTCTGTCAAGGCTTTGGATCTAATGGCGAGCTCTGTTTTGTGTTTGACCAGGTGGGCCCGAGAAGCTAAGGTCTCTTTGGGAGAATCCGAGGCTTCAAAAATGTTTCAGAATATAGGGGATATGTGGCTGAGGCTAGTTCAGGCTTTGAGAAAAGTTTGTTTGGACCAGAGAGAAGAAGTTAGAAACCACTCACTATTTTCATTGCAAATGTGTTTGACGTGTTGGGACGAGATCCATCTGCCGAGCGGGCTTTGGCTGCAGTGCTTTGATCTGGTTATATTCACGGTGCTCGATGATTTTGTCGAGATTGCAGACGGTCAATCCCAAAAAGATTACAGGAACATTGAAGGGACTCTAATTCTTGCGATAAAGCTTCTCTCGAAAGTGTTCCTTCAGTTGATAAACGAGTTGTCGCAGTTGTCTACTTTTTGTAAACTGTGGTTGGGTGTTCTAGGGAGAATGGAGAAATACACGAAGGTGAAAGTGAGGGGGAAGAAGAGTGAGAAGCTACAAGAGCTGGTCCCCGAGCTGCTCAAGAACACTTTGATGGTAATGAAAACAAAGGGAGTGCTAGTTCAAAGGAGCACCCTAGGTGGGGATAGCTTGTGGGAGTTGACATGGTTGCACGTTAAAAACATCTCTCCAGATTTGCAGAATGAAGTTTTTTCGGATCAAGGTATGGAGCAGACACTGCCAAGTTCCGAGACAGTTCCCTCTACCAATGAAACCTCTACAGCTAACATGTTATGAGTTTATGTAAGCTTTATGCGAGATAGATGTGCAATTTGATCTTGGATTTTGAGTCTGATTTACCATAAGAAACTGCCTATTGAGTTTTGACCTATCATCACATGTATTGAAAACTTGTGTATTCATATATTTAGTGCACCTTACTACAACGTGCTAAAGGCTTGTTTGGCTGCTGATTTAAGGGAATAAGTTGGCATTTTTTAAGATGGATGGAAAGAAGTGTTCACGAATCCTAGCTTTTTTAGTTTAACAGTCAAGTAAATGCAAAAATGTTTACCTATTAAACTGGCAACTAAAATGTGATGCAGCTACAAATAATTAAACCTGAGCTGAAAAGCCACAACATGAACAAGTTTCGGGAATATGCAACAACGTATATGATGTTATAATGACAAGGGAGCAGAACATTGTACCCAAACAGAAAAACTTGGTAGGATAAAATTAAGAAAAACTTAAATGATAATATTTAACAAAAAAACGTTTTTTTTTGTCTCTGGACACTGTTCATAGATTTTACAGGTAGCCTATTTCCGTTGATAAGATAGGAAGTACTGTTTTAGGATTTCTCGTCTGACTTGAATTAGAATCACTACTTGGAGGATTATCTGGGCTCATTGGCAACGAGTTTTTGACTTTTTTTCCTTGTATAATAAGATATAGCTGAGCACGGAGCACCACAACTAAAACATAGAGACATGCTTGCAGAAAAATCATTTTTTCTTTGTATCTACTCTTATGTTAAAATGATAATCATAATGTAATTAGTTACATAGCGAGTGATTATATGTTCCCATATGGCGATACTGATTTTTTTTACAAGCACTCGTACACACCACACAATTATCAGAGTCCGTAGTGTTACAAATTCGTATGTTGGTGTACAAGTGCTCTAAATAATTTCTCCCTGATAGTCTTGTGTTACCGAAGTTTGATTGAGAAATACAAATTATGCATTTAGCCTAAATAGGTAGGTAAAAGACGTGGGATCAAACTTGAGAAAGATATACAGTATATGAGTATTAAAAAGGTTGCTGATGCATAACATTTGCATACCTGCAAAAAATATGACATTATGTTAAAAGTTAATATTTATGGAGAATTAATTACTTTATTTGTTCCTAAATAAGTTGACAACTTTTATTATAATATTAAACCACATAAAATCAGCAAGTGAGTCAATTAGAAACGGATGAAATATATATATATATATATATATATGGGGAGGGATCCATACACACATAAAAAAACACATTATGTTTACACATCAATCACAACCCTCCATTTACTTACTTTTAATGGTCAAGATTATGTGTTTATTCTAATAATTAGATGAACTAATCTTGACCATTAAAAGTAGTAAATGAAGGGTTGTGATTGATGTGTAAACATAATGTGTTTTTTTTTTTATGTGTGTATAGATTCTCACCCTATATATATATAAACGGTTGTTTTTTTGCATATGTTGAAAGAAAATTAAGGTGTAACATCTCAACTTGTATAAGAGTATAAATTTACAACGACTCCCACGTTTAGATGCTGACGTAATTCATGTGAATATTAAGTTATTTCAGATTTTAATAAATAACTGGAATAGATCACAAGATGACAGTCACATACATATTAGTTATTAGGGTTGCAATCGCACGATATAATTATAAAAAGGATGGTTTGACGGGAGCTTATTTCACCCTTTCACACGAGAAATTATAGTGACAAATATTTTTGAAAGCACAATGTTTAAAACTATGATAAATTAACAAAACATATTACTTTTAAAACTAAATTAATAAAACTATACACAAAAATTTTTAATTAACAAAAACATAACAAAAAATGCATAGACTAACTTGTATATTTCATACACTTATTCTAAAAGTTTATACCCTTATTTTAAAAGTTTATACCATAATTTTTATATTTTCATACACTTATTTCAAAAATTCATACAATTATTTCAAAAGTTCATATATTAATTCGTAGAGTTCACCATTTTTTTTAAAGTTAATCCCCCAATTTACATAATTCATATCATTACTTATATAATTTATATCCATAATTTTCAACTTCATACCCTTAATTCACGAAATTCATATACTTATTTTTCAAGGTTATACACTAGTTAACAAATCCAACTCTTGTCCGTCCTTCGATCTCGAACTACCACGTCGTCGTCGTGGCTTTTTTTTCGACGACCGCATCTCCGTCGACATCAAACTCGAATTTTCGATATCGCTTTACACTCTCGCCGCCCACTCCGACGGATGTATCCGTCTCAATTTACACCGAAAAGAGATCGGAGAGAGCTAGTAGAAGAAAAATATCGGAAAGATAGAAGGAGGAGAGAGAGATCGAAAACATAGAGGAAGGATGAGAGATCGGAGAGAGCGAGAAGGAGGATGAGAGAGATCGGAGGGAGGGAGAAGGAAGAGAGAAATTTATGTTGTTAACGACCCGTTCGTGACCAAATCGTGGTTCGTTCATCAAACGTTCGTGTTTGTTCGTTTATAAACAAACATGAACCGAACATGACATTCTGAGTAGTTCGTTCAGTACACCTCTGATTGCAATTGTTGTGTGTGAATTAGCTGGTGAAGCAGACATATCAGGATGTCCCTCTGCTTAACCCTGACTTTTTATATATAGAGAATAGATGTTATCAGTTTTTTTTCATGGCAGTGATACTGTATTAACGATTCACCAATTTCTCAGTGACTATATTATTATTAATGATAAAATGGTACCATTAATCATTCCGCCTCACTTGAACTACAAATTATTAACAAATTTACCAAATCATCCTTAACTTGATTTCGCTTACATTTTTCCATTTGTTGATGCCATAACTTTATCGACATACAAGTTTTTCGTTTGATTTTTAAACAGTCCCCAAATACCATCAGTTAGAAATTAAATCACAAAATCAAGCTACTTATAAAAATTATAAAAAAAAATAAAAAATCCTAAGGTTGAATTTCAGTAAAGTTGCATCGACGCATGCATTTTAAAAAAAAAGGAATTGTAATACTTGTGAAATATTATCATGATCTGAAATTTTAAGTTGAAAAAGATTTACCCGATGGACAAACAGGGGTGTTGTGAGGAGCAAAGCTAGGCATAGAAGGCAGAAGAGCGATAAGAGTTATGCAAGTCAGTTGAACTAAAAACTGGATCTTGTATACTGTTACTAATTACTTATTTAGTATCTACTGTGGTAGCTTGATTTCAACCATTTATCTGCATGCTGCCGGCTTAGTTGTACAATGGTGTACAAACTACGATCTGAACCCCATGATTACCAGAGATTTCCATAAGCAACAGAAATGGTGGGTAGTAAGCAAAACAACATAAATGATTCCTGGAGGAAGATATCCTGTTTATGGGAAGTCCTATAATTACATTACAAATTTCAGGTTTTCATAGCAAGAGATTGTACCGCAGCACAGCCATCACTTCAACCAGCATGCCAAGTGCAGTACCAGACATTCAACAGCTGCTTATGATATGTAGATTATCTTGGAACTAGAGCAACTTGTGTGCGTAAAATCAATTTTAGATGACTACAACTAATCAGCAACGCATGTAATGATTTATTTTCCATGATATTACCAAACTAGGGAGTACGGTCGAGACCAGAAACACAGAAAAAAAGAAGCATGTTGAAACCCCAAGATTTCTAATTTTGAACGAGGCATCTACTTTTTCTATAAAAGAAACTAAATCTTACCCATTTTTTCAAGGAAACAAACCGAGCCAAGTATCCAAAATTAGCTCTCTCGCGAGTTTAATATTTATTTTTTTGAGATTAACAAATTACATACAAGGTTAAGGAACCAAAACGAGCTCTTTATAACTTCAGCTGCTATCGGTGAAATCCGCATCAATAACATCGCCTTCGGGTCCTTTGCCCGACGATGAATCTGAAGGTTGGGTACCACCACCTGGCATGGGTCCGCCTTCAGGAGCACCAGCACCTTGCTGGTTATATAGAGATTGCCCGAGCTGCATAACCTCCTGATTAAGGGCAGCCATCACATCCTTAATAGTCTGAGTGGAGCCCCCTGAGATTGCATCCTTGAGCTCACCAAGCTTAGTTTCGACCTTCTCCTTTACTGGAGCTGGAACCTTGTCTCCTAATTCCTTTAGCTGCTTTTCCGTTTGATACACGACAGAATCTGCCTGGTTCTTGGTGTCTATTGCGTCTCTCTTCTCCTTATCTTCCTGAGCAAACTTTTCTGCTTCACTAACCATCCTCTGGACCTGTAGAAGCAAATTCGTTCAGTTAGAAAAATTAAAAGACTGGTCAAGTGACCAAAAAACTTGTTTACGATTTCAGGTCCAAAGGAGTTATCGCATCAAGTCATTATGTAAAAAATCGAGAGTACTCATACATCAAGTAGTTACACAGGCAACAGTTCTGCAAGAAACTCAACTACGGCTTAGATAATCCGAGGGTCTTTTCTAATGCAAGATTAATCCTATTAGGATTGTTAGTCCTTGAACTATGAAATGTAAACAAACAAGTTTGCAAGAAATTTATGAAACATGACATGTAAATTTATTCAGCTTATCAATGCATTATTCTAATGACCCTATGTCCGGACTTAACCTTACGCATATCTCGACTAGTTGACACGGAAGCCTAGCATCTCCCACTTAAATCCTAGTGTTACTAGTGGATTGAACCCTGCTATAGATCAAGTGGAACCTAAAGTTAGTTTTTTATTTCTTTCGACTTGATTCTTATAAGATAAATTATCTTCCAAGAATGCAAGAAAATTAAGAAACTTGACTGCCAGGGCCCCCAAAAGATACTTGTTCCAGAAAAAATTCCCCAGGAGACTCACAACCACAGCCGACATACTTAAATTAACAATATGTATGCATCCACATATATATATGAACTACCCAATAAACTTACCTCATCACTAGGTAACGTGCTAGCACCAGTGATGGTGATATCCTGCTTCTTCCCGGTACCTTTGTCAACAGCAGCAACTGATAGAATGCCATTCGCATCAATATCAAACTTGACCTCAATCTGTGGAACTCCACGTGGGGCAGGAGGGATTCCATCAAGCCGGAATTTTCCAAGAGACTTGTTGTCCCGAACAAACTCTCTCTCTCCTTGGAGAACATTGATATCTACACTCGTCTGCCCATCAGCAGCTGTTGAGAACACCTCTGATTTTGAGGTGGGTAAAGTCGTGTTTCTTGGGATGATCTTCGTCATAACGCCACCCAGAGTTTCCAGACCCAAAGATAACGGGGTCACATCGAGAAGGACGATGTCACTAACATCTCCAGATAACACACCAGCCTGCAACAGAATACGAGGATAAAGCATTAAAGAGTTACTAACCCTCTATGTTGTGAGGGTACCGGAATAGGTATATGCAGGTATGATTGTTTTGAAATTTCAGGATACGATATGGTTAGGGTAGGACAATCAAGACCAAATTTAAAAAATAGTTATGAAATTTATAGAATTCAAAAAGAGTTAAATTCATGCACCTTAGTCCTTACAAGGTGGGTCGGTGGTGATGAGATGGGATGTCGACGCGTTTTAATAGTTTTACAGATGATCATAATACCATATTGATTGATTTCTAATACATTCGTCTTTGTAACAAACTATAAATCTTTTATTACTTTTTCATCACTAATGTATAAAGAAAATACAAGCAAATAGTACCCAACCAATATTTTTTATGATTTCCCATCTATTGTTCTTTTGTAACATAATAAACATTTTTTCTTACTTGGTTATTACCAATGTATGAATAGAACATTAAAAGACCCGTCATTTTTAAATGATTTCTCATCAATTAGTCTTTTGTAACATAATAAACATTTTTTCTTACTTGGGTATCTTTTTTTTTATTTTATGAACAGAACATAAAAGACCCGTCATAAAAGTAGATTATAACATATTCACCTTCTCATATTTATAAGCTTATAATATTACATACTTTTTGAAATTTAACTTTTTGTTTGTCCAGGTGCGTTTAGAAAATATCGGACCTATACACTTCTCATACCTAACCCTTACCTAAGTTGTCAAAGAATAAAAGAAGTCAAAGGTACTTCAAATCTCGTACCGGGTACATGTACTCACCTTACTTTCCTAATACGGCACACTTACCCGGTACTCCGTTTATTTTTTGGAGTACCCTGTGCTAATAGGCACCCTTACAGATATATTGTTAAAGAAAGACTGTATTTGTTCATATTGTTCAAAGAAAACTTTCAAAACAAAAGAGGCCTAAATGTCCTCACTCTTATCAGAGTGGGATTCAAGACCGTAACAAACAGCTTTGTCTTTTGCTATATGTTACTGAATTGCTTCAACATTTCTCATGAAAATTTTCAGTTCATATTAGAAGAAAAATATGAAGAAAAATTATTCTTTCAACATGTTCCATTAACATAAAGGATGTTGTGTAGAAGATAAAAGCAAACAACAGTGAAAAATTATGGCAGGGACGATGTGAGAAATTGTACCTGAACTGCAGCACCAAGGGCAACAACTTCATCAGGGTTCACTGTTACGTTGGGCTCTTTACCAGTCAGTCTTCTAACAAGTTCCTGAACAGCTGGAATACGTGTGGATCCACCAACAAGGATCACTTCATCTAGATCAGTGAAGGCCAGCTTTGCATCTCTCAGAGATGATTCAACCGGCCTCTTAAGCCTGATCACAACAAAAAGTCCATTAAATACCTTTTCTTTGCCTAGTACGAAATTATACACTTCATGCATCAATATTACAAACATTTAACAAGACAAAGTCCACTGTAAAGAAATGTATCTCGAGAAAGTTGAGGATATAAAAAAAATCAACACCACTCCTAGAGGAAAACAGCTACCTGTCTAGCAGGTCAGAACATAATTCTTCAAACTTAGCCCTTGTAAGAGTGGTCTCAATGTGTTTGGGTCCATCTGCAGTAGCCGTTATGAAAGGCAAACTGGAGAAAATTAAAACAAATCTTATTATCAGGAAAGGAAGCGTGGATACAATACAACTAGGCTGTATATATAACAAAAGAACTATTGTGATGCTAATAGAGTAACAAATTACCTAATATTCGTCTGAGTCAAAGACGACAATTCCATTTTAGCCTTTTCAGCCGTTTCTGTGAGCCGTTGAAGAGCTTGTTTGTCCTTCAAAAGATCGATGCCTTCATTTTTCTTAAAGTCAGCTGCAAGCCAATCAACAATTCTCTGCAATAAAAACATACATGTTTAATAAATATCCAAAAGTTAGAAGTACACAATAGAGTGCTTCCCTACAACGAATAAGCTAACCTTGTCAAAGTCATCACCACCAAGATGTGTATCACCAGATGTAGACAGGACCTCAAACACTCCATCACCAACCTCAAGAACTAACGATCAAGGAAAACAAAGTACAAAGATTTCCATAAGAAACAGAACAAATACCCTTAATATCAGTAATAATAGAACCACATTACACAACCGTTCCGTTAAAATGTAGACCTTTACCATATGCATTATGCCTGATTCAGTGTCAATATAATTGTTAGACAGACGACCATCCACAACAGTTTCCGTAGCAATCTCCTTAAATTTAAAGAAAACTGGACACTTTTGTTGTGTTTTTTAGGGATTTACATTTTACATGAAAACTCAGCTTCCCTATTAATTTCCGTATTCTCTCTCCTATATTTTAATTTGTTACCTGACTTTATACCCATGATAGTTCTATTAACTATACAGTAATCAGTCACAATAATAAAATCGAACCTATGACAATCTAGGTACAAATTTTAATTTTTGGTTGATACAAATTTATCATTTTATTGCTTGGATAAACAAACAATAATAATAAAAGTTACTGGGAATTCAAGAGTAGATATTATGAATACATGCGTTCTTTCATAGCCATGGGTAAAAATAAGTACACTCATAAGGTGATGGAAGTAAAAGTAATGAAATATAATAATAATATCATAACTATAAGGACACACGCGGTTCCTTAGAAATAAGGTGAGATTTGCAATCCCTTGTTTTAGGGTGATCGCTAAGGCATCTGATGTGATACCATTTTTTTGCTAAAACCCCTAACATTAAAGGAAACTATGTCATTTAAGGCTGCAGATGCAGCTGCTCTTACAGTGCTAGTGCCAGTATAGGGAAAAAAACATGCTTACTTGCCCTAATCAAAAACCTTAAGAAAACACGCTAAGACGAACTTTGAATTAGGCATCGGTAACTCAACAAAGGACCCTTCATTGTCTCAAGAAAAGAGCACTTACGACACCACAGTGGACATATCAAGACATAAAGTGAAAGTACCTGAAACATCAAAGGTACCACCGCCAAGATCAAAAACCAGAATGGTCTCATTATTCTTCTTTTCAAAACCATATGCAAGTGAAGCAGCAGTGGGTTCATTGATAATTCTTAATACATCAAGCCCCGCAATACGTCCAGCATCCTTTGTTGCTGTCCTCTGGGAATCATTAAAGTAGGCTGGTACCGTGACCACGGCTTTAGTAACCTTGTCATTTAAAAACTTTGATGCATCATCCACAAGCTTCCTTAAGACCTAAACCAGAAAGAAGCAACATAGTTATTTAGCGTACATGATCAAACATGATGTGCTACTAAAACACTACCAAGAACGTTGCAAGAACACAACTTTTGATCTTACGATTCTAAAAAATATAATCAGCTAAGTTTACGGAAGAAGCAAATTGACAGCTAAGAATGTGAATTTAGAACAATCTCAAAACCAATTAATAAGTTGGTACTATACCCAATCATATGGTAATTCTCTCTCAGCCAACAGAAACAAACTAGAGCCTCATGCACATCATGACGATACCAATAAAGTCCCCCGTCAACAATAAATAGTTTATAAGCATAACATAACCTATAACCTTGGAAGAGAAACAATCGCATACACTTTGCAACTTTCACAATCAGCAGAAAGTTAACTCAACAGCCTGAATCTAGATCAAATTTGAAAGAGAGCAATTCTTAAGTCGTCTTAAGCAATTACACCGTACGATTGCCAATATTTAAGACCAAACTGATGAGAGAGCATTGCTTAAGTCCCCATGAGTAGATACATATAAACAGTTTATACAAAATAACTAATGGACGTATTTATACAAGTGATATCCACCCTACACTGTAAGAAAATGATATACCTGAGCAGAAATCTCTTCAGCAGCAAACTGCCTGCCCAAAGCAGGGCACTCTAGTTTGACATTTCCATTTTCGTCTCGAATCACTGTATAAGACACTTGCTTGGCCTCCTCATCCACCTCCGACATTTTCCTCCCAATGAACCTGATGAAGCAGAAAGAAACAGTATAATATTGGTGATGATTATATGGATTACAATGAAAATAATAAACAGAGCCACATCATACAAAGATTTAATCATTTTACTGAATTTTGGAACTTTTGCACAACATACCAAATTCCTATCTCCAGAATTACTCCCACATGACTAATAATAAAAGACTATCCCGCAGGACTAATTACTAAACTGACTTAATATTTTCATATTAAAGCAATGTACAAAAAGGTGCAAGGCGAGTATTAGGCGGAAATTGGTCACCTAGCGCCTAAATCTGCTTAATCACCGCCTAAATTGCAAGGCTTCTAAGCTTTGCCGGAGCCTAATTTCGCATAGGCTCGCTTTTTAGAACACAGATTAAAGTATTATTTCCTTGTAGTCAAACATAAGTATAGAGAAACACTCTACTTAACCAAAATTCAAAGTACAAAGAAGCTTGGTGTTCAAACTATCAAAACCACATTTTCGAAACCTTGACTACTCCAAATACAATCACTTCCTACTCAGTTTTACTACTCCAACCACACAATTATGTTTCTTTCCCATGAACAAATATTCATAGTCATTAGTTTGATCCAATCGAAAAAGTGTACTCTGTATGGTTATAATATGACAATGGGAGCTTTCTCTCTGTATGAGTGTTGTAGTCTTGCTCATGAGTGTTGCAGTAAAGGTTGCATAATTCCGTATATGTAGCTCTACTGTGATTAGTTATTATGGAAGCCTGGCAGGTCATCTTAAAAAATGAATACTCTGGTTTACTACGAAAATCAGGTAGAAAAAAATTTGACTATTTGTTTCGTTCCTCACTGGAAAATAAGCGAAATCAGGTCTAAATAAGCAACCAAACACTATTAACACATAAGAGTTCATAAAATTGGGCATAGTCAGGGGAGGAGCTAGAGGGGACGGAGGGAGTAGGAAACTCTTTTGACCACCCCACATAATAAATAAATAAATAAAAAAAAGGTGTAGAAAAAAAGAGGGGACCTTTTGACGGAGAAGAAGGTGTTAGGTGAGTTAACAACAGCCTGTCTCTTTGCAATCTGTCCAACAAGCAAATCTCCGACTTTTGTATACGCCACAACAGAAGGAGTGGTTCTCTGTCCTTCCGAATTTGTTACAATCACCGGCTTCCCACCTTCCATCGCAGCAACTGCAGAGTTGGTTGTACCGAGATCGATCCCGACCACCTTCTCCGCCCTCACTGAAACAACACTACGACTCTTTTGTATCCTCAATCTTGTTGTTTGTGGTGTCCTCCTCCTTAGCCCCTGTCCTAAAAACACCGTGCTCGGGGATTTTGTTCTAGCAGACGGTGTAGTAAACATGGTGGGGGAGATTCCTAGAACATGTATTTGGGTCGCCATTTAAACAGATTTTATTGTATTTAAAGAGAGATTATTACCAACTTTGGGTTTGTATTGTGTATATGTATATATGTATATATAGAGAGAGAGAGAGAGAGTGTGTGTGAGGTTGAAGAAGATAAGAGAAGGGTTTTAGTAGGGTTATTATTTTCCTATTTTGTGTTATTGTGTTATTGTGTTTTGTGGAGGAGTGATTAAAGAGAATGGGCGGAGTATTTTTAGAGGAGTGTGAGTTGGCACGTGACCTGTTCTAGAATCATCTAACATATTCTTCACCTAATCTTTTAAAACATTTGTGAAAACATGATAATTTTGACTCTCTTTTAATATATTATTTAACTATTGGCCTTACTCTCTCTAAATTGATATTTCTATCTTATATAACCATAACCTCGTATATAGATTCCTTTGTATTCAGACATTCTGATTAATAAAGACTTGTTGTTATCTCTCCATATTTCTCTCTCTATATCTATACATATCTCTTATATATATATACCGAATTAATATGTCACACAACACGTTATCTGCACTTTACTTATGGAGATTAGAGTCCTAGAGTTTTATGCTCGAAAATTGGATTATAAAAACATACGGTCAAACTTTAAAGTTTTTTTTTGTTCTATCGACCTTCTACAAAATAACAGACGTACGGTACATTTTTTTTCTACTTATAAATCACATGATTAAAAGTAGAACCTGCGTGTTAATTCGCGTATATAATATGGAATTGCATGTAAAGTACTATATGAACTCCACTATGACAGTAAACAATAAACATCGCTACGGTTTATATTGCTAGTAACATGCGTCTGTGATTGTATTTAATCATGTTAGTTTAATCTTTTTGCAAAGATGTGAAGTATGTTATATATGTGATTCATGGGTAAAAAATTCAAACAGTACTGGTATGTTAAAAATTGTTTGTTAGTGTAATTTTTATTTGAAGTACATGCAACAAAACAAGACTAGTAAACATATACCTAATGATCTTTTTTCGAAATAAGGTTGTAATACTCCTAGTGAAAAAAAAAGGACTATACCTTAGGTTTTTGATTGGATCTAAGAACGTACTGTGTTAAAATCACGTTTCCAGAAATTGCATGTTTAAGGTGTGTATAAACGTAGTAATATACATCTGTCGGATTGGATTTGTAACAAACTGAAACTCGTAGTACCAGTTTGAAATTTGCTGAAAGCCATTGACTATGTTGTTAATACATAAAGATTAAACTGCAATTTTCCTGAAATTATGGACTGAATCTGTAATAACGCTGTATATATAGTTTGCTGAAATTATACGGATAGTCTCTGTAGTATATTACATGCATAAAAACAGTATATATGTGTTATAAAAGTCAATATTCGGTCTATAAATATTCACCCACATGCATATATATATTTATTAAAAAGGCAAGTGAATAAAAATTGCATGCTAATTGAATAAATTGATATGTTTCCATGTAAATTTAACTCATTTGCATGTTAAAACTATCATATATAGAATTAATTGATAATTAAAAATATATTGCTTGCTTGCATGTTAAAACTACCATGTATAGAATAACTTATATGACAATAAACCGTAGATAATTGATTGATATATTGTTAGCATAATCAACATATCTTTTGATATTACCATAGATATAAATATCACATATTGCAGTTAATTATTTGATTTGATCTAATTGATTTTATTTGATTTGGTATGATATAATTTGTGTGATTGATAATCCTGAATTGATTTAGTTTATCATCAAATCTACGATTAGATATATATCATGAATATATTTTATATTGCCTTGTATATATATATGTGCTTATCTAGAATAGATATATCTGTTATTTATTGTCATGAATGAATTGTGAAATCATATATATTCACATTTAAATTGGAAAAATTATGAATTTTCCCTAAATAGGCTCACCTATTTGGATACGATGTCGAGGAGAGATATAGACAGAAGTCGATATCCTAATGAGGTCGGCTTTTAAGTGGCATTCGTGCCCTCCACACTCACCGTCTTTCCTGGCCGTTTTTCAAGTAGAGCTACCGAAAGGGGTTGACTAAATAATAATTTTCCCGAGTGTGTTTATATAGTGATGTATGTTTCTCCGAACTGGTGTCTCTGTATCGATCTGTCGTTCGATCAATGTGAGCTTATTCACATTAAAAGCAAAACTATTTTCGAACCTGTCATTTCGAAACAAATTTTATGCTTGTGCAAACCATAAACATATAAACCAGTCGTTTTATATGATAATTAATCCAAAACTCCCAACACATGTTGGATGCCATCTATGATGAGGAAATCGCAAAGCATACTTGCGAAATGAATGTTTAGGCGATGTATTTTACGCCACCACATGTTAGTCACCCTGATGTGTGAGCATCTGATGCCCAAATTATTTAGATGCCATCTTTGATGAGTAAAACACGAGTTTGTTGTTACCCTCGAGATGAATGCTAAGGCGTTGATTTTATTCCGCCGCCACATTTGAGACGTGATGACGTCTATGGTGAACAAATGTCTGAAATTGACACATTGAAGCGATCATTCACCAACATAATAGCTTGGAAATTATATTTCGTAAGCAGTATCGTGAATTTATATTCACCATGTCCCTTTATCGTCCATCTGTTATTGGATAAGAAAATTTCCCCGGTGAGTAGTTTTAATCTTATTGGGTCAATGGCGAATTGTTTGCCTGAAATTAATGCTCTTCGTGGACATTTCTTTTTCACAAATCGAGAACCAAGAGAAGTGCTATTTGTCTCGAACTGTCGCGATCCCGACGAATCGAAGACACGTGGCTCCAAGACAGTTCTTGAAAGGAACAATATGACTCATTGCCTCAAAGCAAGAGATAATGCTCAATGAGCCAACTCTATGCTATAAAGACAAAGGTCATGCACGATTACTCCTTAAATAGTTCAAAACTATTATAAAGGTGGAAAAGCTGATGCTAATGTGGTTAAATCTAACTGAAAGTAAACTCTTGAGACCCCCGATTTTGTGGCTCAAATGAGTTTGGTACATTTCTTTATTGATTTTTGATAAATTATTGAGCCGATTTTTCGCTCATCTGGATTATGTTTTTCCATTTGGATTATGTTTTTTTTTTTCATTTGAACATACTTTTGCATTATGGTTTGCCTGTTTATGAAATTTCTTGAAATAATTAAAAGTGTTTTGAGCAAATTCCTTTGACAAATTTGACCAAACTTTAAATTATGAAATTTTAGGCAATACCTGTAGTGAAGTTGGTTTTTTGGAAATAGTGGATAACCGTGTACCACGTAATTTCACCAACTAATTGCCTAAAAGAGTCATTTGTGACAATGATTTTGGACCTGTCGTTCCAAATTGAAATCTTTGGTAAAACCAAATTGATTTGTCAAATATGAGGTCTTATACTCATGTAGGTCATGCCGTACCTTGTTGAGTTATAAAATATTCGAGAAAACCAGTGTTATCTGGTAATAGTACATAAAAGAATTAAAATTTCTTTACATAATTTCCATTCGATACAACCAAAAGCATATTTTAGAGGAGTTGAAATGTCTTTCAAGTGGTTGCTACCACATTCTTTAAAGCATTTAAAGTTACCTTATCATTTTGCCTGTCGTCGAAATGATAAATGATTTAGATGCTAAGACATGATTGTATGTACTATCATTCGCCTATCGTCGATTGATAAGAGCATTTTTGATATTGTGGCATTGACCGGATGAGATATTCCCGGGTCAAAAGACGATGCTTGATTTATAATCGAATCGCATTTGGATTCTCTTTGAGGATTTTTTTCGTGATTAATCCAAAATTCATGCCACTAATGCTCACTTTGAAAAACTAGTATGTATAAAAATCACGAAAAGAACTCGTAAAATTCTTATAAAGAATTAAAGGAGTTATTGTGGAATTATCCAACAATAAGACGTACCATAAATATAAATGGTTATGATTGATGCATCGACAATATGGTCACATTTTACCGTTGTCCACATAAATACAGCACTTCCCAAACTCTTAGACTTATCATTAAGTTGATGGCTCATGATCCGGATTATCCTGAAAAGTCTAGTCGACTTGATAATGCCGAAGAGTAAGAATCGAAATTTCGATTTGTATTACTTGACTTTGGGAATTGAAATTGAACATAATGTTGATTATGTTCCGACCCAAAATGGACTCACATAAACTTTAAGCGGTTGCAAATGATTACACGCGTTATTTGGTGATGCGTACCTATATATTTATGTGTGAGGTCACAATAAATTGTATATTGCTGCATTGGTCCGTCTGAGGCCCATAGTCACTCAAAACACTAAATGCGTACCAGTTAGTTACTGGTTATGAGCCAGACGCCTCATATGAATGCGTGTTTGAGTGCTTAATATTTTAATTGAGTCACTATAGCGTTCAAAATATGGACCTCTGAAGGGGACATAACTCGATTATGAATCCCTTGCCTATCATTTGATAGAGTAACATTGACAAGCGATCTTTTTACCGCATGATATGCGAAAGTGACATCCCTAAGACTGTTCTCCCCGTCGTTAGGGGGAGATTTACACGTTACCGTTGATAAAGAATGACGTAAAATAACGTGGCATAAACCACTCAGTCTTAGCTTGATCCCCAAAACTGCACTTAATGATAAGTAAGTGCATAGACTCCCTCAAGTCTAACTAAATGCCAAACGCATTTAATGACTTTATGAGATGTCACGAGATCATTTATAACTGCTGCAAAATGCTTGCAAGGATAGACGTCCCTGTCGGACGCCGTGTTCAAGTGGTAGCACGTTGCTTTGGCCTAACCCGCCAAGCAAAGGACGTTGCCGTCGGCCGTCAGTCTGTCGTCCTTCCCAAGATACGAGAAAGTTGACCGGTTGTTAATTCGTTCAGCTCCAAAGTTGGTGAACTAAAACTCGTTTGTCGCACGAGATTGTAATGGAGCAAGGAGATGTGTGATTTCCTCATCATCATAAGAATCTTGAAATATCTGTCGATCATTATATCTAAGATGATATTGAAGCGAAATGAGATTATTATTGATTACTTGTTCATATATTTGTGATTACTGATAATATGAATAAATTATGACAGGGAACCATGTACCGTTGCCTGAGGTTAACGGAGAATAGACTGGACTAATGGAAACTTGTAATTTAAGTAGACTCCTTAGCAAAAGTGTGTTCGGACCTATAGCTCTAACACCACCAATGTTAAACGAGTTCATTTATTTGGTTATTCGTAAGGAAGAGTGATGAGAATAATAAGATTGTAGAATGCTCGCCTAGTAGCACAAAACTCCTCTCACACATTGGAATTGACTACGAAATGGTTTATTTCCTCGTAATGGACGTTATAACGGTCCCCTACTTTATCAGTTTATTAGTTTCCGGAAAACTGATTATGCAGCATGTGATTGTGGTCACGATTTTATCTCTGTGGGGATTTAGACTAGAGTGTGGATGAATGCCCCTGTGTGACTTCATAATGCTTGAATCAAGTAGTTCCTGACCACGGAACACGATCTCAATTAAACGAGACGTTCACAATATGAATTAATATAATCCGAGCAAATGTGGTATACCCGCCTAAGTAAATACTTGGTTAGCTTGGGATACTTGAACAAGTATTATTCCATTGCGTGTTTTATTACGTGGTCCATTTTTGAATTTTCCTTCGAGATGAAGGATCTTGGGAAGACACGGTAGTGACTCGGCCTGATGATCGAGTCCCGTAAAGATTGAATCTAAGTCCATGATTCAGACTACACCCAGAAGGTGTTATGACGTTTTAGTCATTATGACGCTAAGTCGTTAGATTCTCCCATGATCGTTCGATAACTAGATATTTATATAGACCCGGCCCGTCCCTGATGAGACGACGAAGAGATATTGAACCATGATGTTCATATCTAAGTACAATAAGCATATCGTTGTACTTGGTCTAATGTGCTAGGACGAACATCTCGTCTGCTGTGAATGGTATAGCTCGACACAGCATCGCACTAACACGCTGCCATCGAAATGGCATAAACGACATTTTCTCATTAACTTAAGGTAACTGTGGATGAGGGCTTGTCTTATCCAATTTTTCGTCATCGAGTGTACCTACCCCCTTCGGTACTCGAATTAACGCAACCATTTTTCGGTTATACCAATGCTGGTTACTTATCAGACTCGCATAAGGGATAATCCTAACATTGTCTGTCTTTAGCATTAGGAATAAGGCGATATATTGGAGGTCTTGTAATGACTCCAAACGAATCACTCTGATCTACTCGTGCTCTATGAGATGACTAGAGAGTGTATATGACTTCGAGCAAGTATTAGCCATATTTGAATTACATATGCTCGGTCTCACGATCCAGATAAAACACTTGTCTTATTTGAGGACAACTTGTTGTTATCGATCAAGAGAGACATGACTAGATTATGCTATTTAGTATTTCTCGCCGAAATAAATCTTCACATATGAAGTTTAAGAGCATCCAATTGAATGCTCGTTCTATTCCACGTTAGATTTTCTTGCATCAAGTCGTGTGCAAGTAAATAAAACATCCAGTCGAATGCTCGTACTCTTTCTTAAAATATGAAATCCTTGCACCCAGTCGTTTGCAAGTGAGGGGGAACATTCAGGTGAATGCTTATTGCACTAATTACTACTTACACGAAATCCTCGCACCATGTCGTGTGCAAGTGAGGGGGAGCATCCAGTCTCATGCTCGTGTACTCTTTTTGTCCTTAGACCAATGTTTTTTTCCACTGGGTTTTCCTTGACAATGTTTTTAGCTAGACACGTTTCCATCATATCTCACTTAAGATTTCCGAAATTAGGGGAAATATCATGTTGTATACTTTTTACCACTGTGTACTCTTTTGTCTTTTGACTAGAGGTTTTTTCCACTGGTTTTACTCTGGCAAGGTTTTGATGAGGCATCTATTTTGTGGTTAATCCCTACTACTACCACTGTTGCACTCTTTTTCCTTCGATTAGATATTTTCCCATTGGGTTTGCTCTGCCAAGGTTTTGATGAGGCACACTGTATTGTGGTTAGTTATTTACATGATATTTCAGCCTATATCATTCGGCTACACAATTTCTCCTATGTACTGGTTTTGTCCCACACTGGGTTTTCCGGCTCTAAGGTTTTTATGTGTTTAGCACTGCGAATGAACTCGACTCAGATCGATTGCATGAAGATGAAGAATTAAAGACGTTCAAAGGGGGAGTGTTGTAGGATATTATTGGACTATTAGGCCTTACTCATAGTGGAACTAAGTTGGCCTTTCTACCTTATATAACACTAACCTCTAGTATATAAAAAATGTTAGAGTCCACTTGTATTCAGACATTCTGATTAATAAAGATCATGTTGTTATCTCTCCTGTTTCTCTCTCTATATCTATACATATACCGAGCTAATATGTCACACAACAGATTATAATATAAATGAATAATCATTTATTATTCATTTACTAGACCAAAATAGCATGACTAAAGCTAATTTATCTTCATCAAAAATCTCGTTTGCCAAAAAGACGTAATTTATCTTTACCAGATCTCAACTGAAACTATTACGATTTTTTTCTTATTTCACATCGAAAACCCAAAACATTCCTTTTATAAAAATTATATAAAATAAAACTGTGTTAAATAATTACATCAATTAACATCCTTTTAACACTTCCCATGCACAAATTTGCATAAGTGTATTCTTCCATCTTTTAGAAATGGTTATACTAAATAATTATAATTTCTAAATGCGGTAAATCAATTTATTTTTCTATATAAATTGTAAATTAAATGAACTTTCATGAACAAAACTTATTATTTTATTGTTCGTTCTACTGACAGCCTCTGCATATCAAGAGAAGGGATCAAATCAGAGGCGCAACCAAGACCAAATATGTGACTTTGTCAAAATTAATAAAAAAACGCATAATATTTTTCAAAATATAAACACGGAAAAGACGGTATTTACCGTATTTTCTTTATTTTTTTACTTTGATTTTTTGATTAAAATGTATTTGATTTATATTTTTTCTATTTTCGCTCAATTTAGACTTTCTTTTCAAACTTCCAAAAAATTCTACAACAGTAATGTCACGTGCACTCATGTGTCGAAAGGTTTTAAAATTGACTAAAAAAATAAATAAAATAGAAACCAAAAAGGTACAAAAAATAACTTTAATAAATCAAGATATAACAAGTAAAAATATTAACACACGAAGGTAAAAAAATATTTAAAAAAAACCTGAAAAAATCAAACGTAAATTAAATAATAGATATATACGAACAATTAAATATCTATTACACAATTTCAGTATACTCACTTCAATTAAAATACAAACCACCAAAAATTCTTTTATAAATTTTGTTTGTACTCACCACTACTTTAATTATTATTTTTCTTTAATTTTTTTTAAAGATTTGTGTTACGTGTCAACATGATAAATTGGTGTAAAATGTCTTTTATAATCACTTGCCTATATTACTTTTTTAAGTATTTCTTATATATTATCAGCGCATACAAAATTATGGTATGTTATGTTATTACACTAACAATATATATAATTTGGGAGGGTTGCCAAAAAATATATTTAAGAGATTGTCAGAATACCGTATATATAAATTATTATGAAAAACACTGATGAAAAAAAATTATTTTTCAAAATTGTGGGGTTGTCATGGCAACCCCTGATCACATGTGTATGCCGCCCCTTGACCAAATCATTACATATATCATTTGGATATCGTCACTACAAACTAGCTAAAAGAGCGCATCATCGAAGGATTATCGCCACCCTCACCATTATCGGATGAGTATCGTCAAATTCACCATTATCGCCAATTTCACCGATAGTGGCAAAGAGAGAGAAGGGGAGAGAGAGAATGCACATGTACTTTACCATTAGAAAAGCAGCAATGGTGGCAATGAAAGCTTGGGCAGTGGATGCACAGCTCGCCGACAGTGGTGGCACCTTCGGCAGGAGATGGGAGAGAAGAAAGGAACATGACACTTTATTATTAAAGAGAGAAAGTAACCGGTTAATAGTAGGGGTGGAAACGGTACATTACCGTCGGTAATTGCGCTATACCATTATCGTACCACACTTCAAGTGCGGTACGGTAATGGTACAGTACATTACCAAAATCGATACGCCACAAAAAATCCAAACATTTCACACATCGACATGACAAACGGTTATTTAATTTAGCAATTGAAATATAGTAAAGAAACTAACAAAGCAGAGCTATACATATTCACTCTATCCAGATCGTTCATTAATTGTCTAAATACACAAGAATGTGCTTTCTATGTAACCCACAATTATTAATACTATAATTGGTAAACGGAACAAGAAGAAAATTAATCACATGTTTTGTTTAAGAAACGTCTTACTTATTTCTCATATCTATATGTATATGTAGTATTACTATAATACTATCAAAGGCTGGGAAAAAGAATCCCGAAATCCCGACTCGTGTCTCAATCCACACCCGATCCGAGAATAGTCCCGACCTGAAAATGTCGGGTTTTGTCCCGACCCGACAAACTTTGGGATCAGATGACAATTTTGATTTCATCGGGTGTCCCGACCCGATTTTTTTAATTAATTTATATTTTATATAAAAATATAAATTAATTTATATCGAATGCAAGTGATGAAAATCGAACATTGTACCTCTAACATACAATGTAAGCACTCTACCATATAAGCTACAATCCTTTTTGTTTTATATATTAGTTATAATTATATAAGTATAATATAGATTTATAGTTTTAAATATATTAAGCTGTTAAAATAAAAAATATACTTAAATTAAAAAATTATATTGTTATTTTCAAGAAAGATAAATGATTATTATTTTCCGATTATAAAAATTATAATGATAATATATCTCATTTAGTATGATAATTGTTGCTTGTGTGAATAAAACTAAATACTAAAAGAATCTGATAAAAAACGTATCAATTTTTTTATCTACTCCATTATTTGTAGTTTCACACTATTTTTTCTACTATATGTTAATTTTTTTTTTTCATTTATTAGGAATATTATTTTTAAACTAGGAATATTGTTAATAAAAAATGACGTCGTCATAGATTCGGGATAAACCTATCCTGACCCTACGGGATCTCGAAAATTCGGGTCCCCAAAAAGTCGGGTCCCGACTTTTGTTGGGTCGGGATCGGGTTTTTTTTTTCACTTTCAAAAGTAATCGGATCGGGATACGGATCGAATCCCGACCCTAACTCATCCATAATACTATCTAACTATCTATTTCCTACTTAATTTAAAAGTTAATGTATCAGTGGGCCAGTGGCCTAGTATTAATATTAAATATAAATATAAATATAAATATAAATTGATTAAATCATGAATGAAAGGTAGTAAACGGTAATCCCGTGATTTTCAAAAAATCAATATCATTACGGTACCATGAAATTTTAGCGCTATACTGTACCATAGTGCGATAGTACCGTAAATTGCAGTACAAAGCTATGTGCAATTGGTTGGCACGATTTGGTAAAAAATTCCAGCCCTAGTTAATAGTACACAATTTTTATCCCCTTGTATGCTTCTGAAAGTTTACCAAATTCTTAACTAGTTTGCTCAAATTGGCACATTTTCTAATTACATAGGGAAGTTGGGATGAAGTTTAAAAAAGTTGTGTTTTTTTGTTCCAGACCTTAATTTCCATAAAACAAAAGAAGATAATCACAAAAACATGAGAAAATGAGCAACCCCAAAATACTCTTGGGTGTCTCAGCAAAATTAAGTTTATCTGGAATATATAAATACCTTAGATGACAGTTTCACTCTTAAGCCTTTGGAACCCGATTGGAGAAGAGAGGACACCCGAAACTGACCCTTTAGTAATTGTAAGAGTGAAATAAAGGCTCCACAATTACCACAAACACATATACGCCTACAAGTTAAATAATGCAGTTCCTAAAGCTGTAAAGAACATACATATATCCAAACGATAAGGTGTTAAATCACAAAACAAATCATAGACCATAAACACCACAACATACAATTTTATCCTCATGTGTATCAAAATTCTCAATGATTCTGTAAGCCTGATCACTTTATAGAGCAGTGAAATACTTATACATACATGTGCAGTAACCTATAAGGATGGTTGTAATACCGAAAGGGAAAAAAGTTACAAACAGGAAAAAGGAATAATGCTTCAAAGGTTTTCATAGAGACGAAGATAATCTGCATCTGCTAGGTGTGCAATGCCATAAACGAATTCTGTTTACGAGCATGTTCTGGTATGAGGCGATGGAGAATATCAGCTGAAATGCTTGAAAGTTCTGTCATAAACAAAATAAGAGCCACTTTAGAAAAATATTGCAGAACAAGATATAATTACATTTGGGACATAAACTTGTAGAGGTAGAAGTATATATAACTCGGTGGTAGAAAGTTGATAAATGAGGTTGAGAAGGCCTAATCAATGTCGAACAACTAAATTATTCAGATTGCATGAGCATTTTCTTAACGTTTTCCACCAAGTATCAGATTCCTATTTAGCTATATTGTAAATATATTTCTATATATTGGCATCTCATCCTTGTCAATGTTTGCTTAGGTATGGACACCACCAGGTTTGCTTTGGTGCCGTGATCCAAGACAACTAGTTATCTAGACATGTGTTTCCACTAACACAATTGTGGAGAGAAGAGATAGCAAAGGCCTTAAGATTTCAATAATGACGCGTTGTGGGCACAAACCATATTCATTAGCATGAGAGGGGCCTCGTTGCGAATAGAAAACACACGAGGGACCTATTCGTAATTACTAATTAATCCAATGATAGTAAAATTGAAACAATAACAATTAATAAAATAGCAATAGTCTTTAATAAAATAACTAGCCCGAGCCACGGGTAAGCCTGGCAATACCGTGCTAGTGGCGCGCGTACGGCTCTAACACAGACCTATTTTAAAAAAAAATGACCCTGCCTTCAAGATCCTTCTTTGCACGAACTTATTCTCATTACGCATTTCCTATACGCGATACATCATTTGCAAATACGTAAAAGTGTTGCTACCTAATAGACCCATGTAAAGTAACAACCAAAACTTCTCTTCAATAGGTGTCGTCTAGGAAAGACTATTGCGTAGGTCTTTCCAAAACGGATCGAAGTAATAGTTTTACGGCTTCCATACATGCTGAAATATCACATTGTATCTCAGACCGGTTTCCTAATGACGATATCATCAATAGCAATCTTATAGAAAAACCAGTGTTTTAAAAATCGCGCTTCAAAGCGCTAAAAGCGCGATAAATCTTTTTGCGATAATAAATGCCAACGCTATTTCGCTTTTTGGTTGGTAAAGCGCTAATACTGACGCTTTTTGCGCTTTTTCAGGACTTTGTAGTTTTTTTTTTGTCCAAAAAACTACGAAAACAACGCTGATTTAGGGTTAGCAATTTTATAAAAAAACATAATTTCAAATAAATTCTACCACCTGTGCTAGTGATACTTGATCGCTCATTTTGACGAACTACAACATTTGAAAATTTTAAGTACTAGAAGACTTAAATTTGTTTGTTTTTTGCTATTTATGAAATATTTCAATTTTCCTAATATAGAAATCGTAAAACGATGTTTTCAAAATATACATTAAACATGTATATTTTTTTTAGATATTTCTAACATGTATATTTTTCTAGTATAAAAAGTTTACGCTTTACACTTCAAAGCTACGCTTTTAGCGTATCTCTCATATTAACGCTTTAATCAACTTAGCGCTTTTTAAAACACTGAGAAAAACCAACCCGTACTCGATAGACCAAACTTGACAAAATATGGCAAATACGCAAGTAAAGCCAAGGCCAGTGTAAAGAAAAGGGAAATAGAAAAATATTTAAATATGCAAGATAATTAAGAACTTATTGAGCTGATGCTTACCTTGAGGCTTAAAATTAAAGAGTGGTGGAAGAGGGCGTCCATTGGGAAGGCGGGCATTTGCGTCCCTCAGTTCGTCAAAAAATGGATGTATGCAAGCTTCCAACTGTAATAGGAAATTAGAATGATTCCAAGCTGCTTGAATGTAAGGAGTAATGGTTGAGGTACATAAGGTTTGTTTGGTTGGAACTTGTAAGAAAATTAGCTAGATATAGTTTGTAATTAGCTAAGTACATCCATGTTAAAGCTTGTAGCTTTTTCAAGCCAAAAAAGTCCAACCAAGCTAAGCTTTGAAGTTGGTCAACCAAATGTGATTCAGTTATTATGCAAAAAGCTAAGCTTAAAAGCTTAAAACACGAAAGGTCACAGTAGCTTAGCAAATAAGTATCTAAACTGCAGAAATCCAATTTCTCAGAAGGCAGTCCAGATAAACCAATGCATGAACAAAATTGACATCTTAATTAACTTAATGAGAACAAGACGAATAAGAATCCCAACTAGTCAGAAAAGTAAACGGAAAAAAAGGGTAGAAGCAAAAATAGTGAATGTAAGACTTACTGCAGTGCAGCGTAAATTGGGTGAGTACTGGAAGAACCTACAAACCAGATCAACTGCTTCGGGAGGCAACCGCTTTTGGAATACCTGTCATGGAATATTTAGAATCATAATAAATATGATTTCACGAGTGTCCTTGTTCTGTGGGCGTGAGACCCAACTTATTACAGAAAGGCATTTTTAGGAATACATTTTTGAAAATCCCTTTCATATAAAACGCTTTGAGAAGCTATATCATATAATTATAAGTCGCAACGAATTATAATACGCTTCTTATGGGGTCTTCTGCCTATTATTATTAGGAAAAAATCAGTGTATCATAATCCATCTACCGAATGATGTAAAACTTCAACACAAAATATAAGGGATTCCCCTCTAGATATACTAATTTGATTTCAGCATAAATACTTATATAGAACACCAATGAAGCTTAATTGGGTTGCATTTAGACTTTCAAATACCACTCACTGTCAAAGAATAAACAGATGTACTACACTTTTCTTTTGGGTAAATAGATGTAGTAAGCCTTATGTTACTGAAATCTTAGATCTGACTAAATTGTGGTAGAAGAATACAGTGTGAAATGTTATCGAATGACCTAAAATGGATTGTGAAATATGAAAGTAACATTTCTACCTTTTTTTTTCCAACCTAATATTGTAAGACTTGGTGTAAAGAAGGAGAGTATGAGGTTGGACATACCTTGTGCCATGGATGAGGCTTTATCTGCGGGAACTTAAATTCAGTATAATTTGGATTCATGCATTTTATTTCCTCCCTAGTAGGTGTTCCCAAGACCTGCAGTAAACAATCGCTTTTATATTCTCAAAAGAAACTCTATACCTTTCTGTTCCTCTGCATATTTGGACAACAAAAGCGTAATTTTTTTTAAAATATAAAAATGAAAGAAACTCTATTTCCAGCCATCTCACTTGAAATAAACTTGACATGAAAATTTGGGCTGGATCCATTAGACATACCTTGATAATCTCAACTAACTGATCGACACCACTCTCTCCAGGAAACAGAGGCTGCATTTTGAAAGGTTGTATACGGATATCATTCTTAGATGACGAGGAAAGATTACGTTTTCAAGAGATAAACGGTGGAGCAAAAGAAAGGTGATTACCTTTCCAAGTAGTAATTCAGCCATGACACAACCTGCAGACCATATATCTATAGCTGTAGTATATTCGGTCGCACCAAATATAAGCTCAGGAGCACGATAATATCTCGAACAGATGTAAGAAACGTTGGGTTCTCCTGTAACCTAGCAACAAGTACCAGTACTGGTAAGACTAAAATTTGAGAACAAGATTAGTATCGAACAGACATTATGATTTGAAATTGATAAAAACTGCTTACCAAAACTTTAGCACTTCCAAAATCACATATTTTCAGCTGATGGGTGTGTGGATTCACCTACATGCAGTTTTAACTGATTCAGGCTTCAAGCATTTCAATAAATCTAAATTTCCCAATATATCATCACAACTTTTAACTAGTATGACAAAGTTCATCAGTTAGCAGGTCTAGAGGCAACCATTACATTAAGACTATATAGAAGGGAAAAAAAGAAGCTTCCGTGTGGTTACTCACGAAAGCAATTTTTTTATCAGAGCCAAAATACTTAAGAAACAACTATAGTAGAAGTCTGAAACAAACCATCAAAATGGCTTTATTTATTTTATTTTTTATGAAGAAAGAGTAAAAAGATACCGTAATCCTACCAGCAAATTCTGAGGCTTGATGTCACGATGACAAATACCTATGCAATTATGAATGTAATTGAGGGCTCTGCATATCTGCACGTAAAACAAACCATTGAAGGGAAAAATCAGCTGGTGCTGCTAGCATAGGACACAGGAAGTGTTTTGGAAATATGCAAATTAAAAATCACAAGGAAGATGCTATCACTGCAGTTTAGAGGATCAGCTTCTATAATGTAAAACTTGTCAAACACCCCCAAATTAGTACTATACAAGATGAATGAAAGGCCCAATTCAAGCGAAATCGATATATCAAAAATGGATTCTAGAGAGAAAAACTCCCTAGTGGTGAAATAGAAGAGATTGATCTATTACGATTTTCATAGATTTGTGTCTAGCATTCTATGAACATAAACACATATATGCTCAATTAAACTTGACTGATAAACTTATATACATATAACTATTCTCTTTTTAGCTGCTCGGTAATAACCACTTAGTGCCTTTATACATATTTTCTAAATATGGTGTTCCTAAACCCACCATCTAAGAAAATTCAAGAAAAAACTAAACTACTTATGGCTATGATGAAAGAGGAAGGTAGGAATCAAACTGATTTTGACTCTACTGAAACGTTAGCCACAGAACATTTATTGCATAAGGTAAAACCAGATTTGGGAGGGGAACTTGAATCAACAAATCAAGTGATAATTGAAGGTAAACAATTGTCTCAAACAACTCTTAATCTGTCACAAGTTAAGTAATTGCCCTGTAACTGTCAAATATGATAATGTTCAAACTAATTGGAAAAGTCCTGAGGCAGAAAATATGCTCTTGACTACTAGAAAACAGAACATAGGGTCTCAAGATGGAGACCAGAGAAATCTTCACAAACAGTGGAATTACAATGGAGGATGAAACATGTATCGCAACCGAGAATGGCATTATGTGGAAAAAAAAAGAGAAATATGAGGGAGATACAAGAAGAGCCGGTACAACATAGTGTAAGGAAAACTGGTAGACAGGTTTGGTAAGGTCTCTAGGGTATCGGAAATTTAAAAGTCAAATGCTAAGGAACTGAGAGTGAAGCTAAAGAAACTGGTGAGCAACTGGGGAACTCTTTTGAAGCTATAGGTGATATTTCTGATGAAGTTTTGTGTGTGGAGAGTGAAGCAAACTAGGGTTTTTCAGTAATGGATAAAGTTGATAAATACATTCAAGGAGTGGATGTGGCTGGTAAAGTTACAACGGGGAAAAATTCGAAGAGAGCAGGGGTAAAAAATATTATTAACGAGTCTATTAGATATGAGAAAAAGTTGAAAGTGGAGGCTAAGCTAGACCAAGATGACACGGTTTTAAAAATGCAGGGCATTATTGATAGATTGTCTAGAATGCAGAGCTCAAAAATTGGAATCTCCACTGAGAAAGATAGTAAAGTCAATGGTGATAAAGTGTTAAAATATGCAGATGTCCTTATGAAGGTGGATGCTGACGCCGGAGATGATAAAAGTGGGTTAAGAGACAACAAAAGTTAGTGGAAAATACGAGAATGAGGCAAATGAGAACAAAGGTATGATCACTCCGGTTATTGTGAGAAATCCAGCGAGGGCTTGAATGTATGTTCTGAAAACTTGGATTGGAACTTCACTGATTATCCTAGTGATAGGCTGGAAAAAAAAGTTAAAAAGATTTATGAAACCAGCATACAATATAAACTTAGTAGCCTAAAGAAAACAAAGAGAGAAGATCCTCCGTAGTGTTATTATTTGTAGTTATGCTTGTTGGCTAGTCATTACTTTTGCTAGTAACTAATCATACTTGTCAGTTGCGGCCTTTTGTTTTACTCAGTATGCTAGTATAGCACCCAATGTAATTATGTCTTGAACCTAAGTAGGGTAGCTAGCTTTTGGGGGGGTAAATTGTAGGGTAGCTAGCTAGTAAGTAGCTGATTACCTTGTACAAAGCACTTTTATAAGCCTTTGTTTTGTTTCATGAGATCATTGACAAATCTGGGCCACTCTTCTTTTATATACACTTACCGATGCTGGTGTGAATTACACAACTGACTCCTAGAACTAAAGATACCATATGGCTAATTAAATGAGAACACAGACCATCAACATGGCTCCGACCAATCTTTTAGATAACAATATGGAACAATGTTCTCAAGTTTGTAAGTTGTAGTATACAACAAAAAGAAATATAATTTGAGAACTCACACCAAACTAGAAACACTTCGCAAATGGTTAAAGTCTAAAAGGCTAAAGGGGTACGGGTCAATCGGTTCAGTTACTAGGAATAGTCTTAACATACGCCAACTAATAATAATAATGATAACAAGCTGAAACATATAGTTGAAGGAATGCATAACGATATTTGTATGAACAAGGAAAATCGGATACTACTGTACATGCCTGGTAGGTGTAGAGTTTCACTATGATTAAGGGCATCCGCTGGTTAATCCTGCTGTACTGTCTCGCAACGCGATTCACAGTTTCGGGAACAAATTCAAGTACAAGATTAAGATATATCTCTTCTTTCTCAGTTGATGAGAAAAAAGAATGTTTAAGAGCCACAACATTAGGATGGTCCAACATTTGCATAATCTGTAATTCCCTGTTCTTATAGCGTTTATCTTGGAGAACCTTCTTAATAGCAACGATTTCTCCTGTCTCTCTGCATTTTGCCTACACAGAAGCCAAAAGTTTCTATTCAACAATATAAAATCATGAAAACCGAGTTAAGACTGCAAAAGCAATAAATAAGATAATCATGCTTACTTGGCAAACGACACCAAACGAACCTGTTCCAACAACATGCTCAGTTATGTAGCTTGCCACCTGCTAATCAGAGCAAAATCATCTCGCATGTCGATTAATCACTATTGAACATAAATAGAAAACCATGGGATTTTTTAAATTCTTACAAATTAGTAACTTTTAGCAAACCTGCTGTTGACCATTGCGACCACCAATATTTGTTCTTATAACATGGCCAGCTTCATCGCCCCCACCATCGCTTATATCTGGTTCACTATCCTGAAATGACCACCATTGTTCACTTACTACGAAGAGGTTCTAAAGCACTTAAAACATACGCATGTATTGTTTCAATTTATAGGATCACTTTAAATGATGTGTACATGAAAATTTACTGACAACCAATTAGTTATATATCTAGGAAAAAAGGAACATACTCTGTCACTATCGTGGTCCACCTTGTCTCCCAATCGCATATCACGCATATCTCTTCCTAGCCAATCAACCGAGCTAGATGAACTTTTGAAACCATTAACAGTCCTGGAACTGCCAACTCCTCCATTTCCTAGGCTGGCAGATGCCATGTGTAAGTATTGCAAATATAAGAGAGAGCATTTATTTTCCACTGTCCACAAGATTCTCTAATATTTGAAATTCCATCTTGTTCAAACACTGGTATTCCTGATAAAGATGATTTAGAGGGAAAAACATACTCAGAGCAAGAAAAAGCAAAAATGGCAATGAAAGGATAAAGTTTCAGATTTAACTTTTTACCTCCCTTCAGATCAAATGTTTAATGAATTAGCAAAAATCATCTTAAAACTTCTACAATCTGTTCTCAAGTTACTATTAACTAGGTTTAGTACAAAAACAAACTTTCCACCCTTACAAATAATCGGGATTCAAATGATAAGCATACACAGGGTTTGCTTGGTTTGTAGTTTTGGGGGCAAAAGAAAAGGGCTCAGCTGAGCAAAACCCAAACAACCTGTATTCGGAAACAAGTTAATACTTATCATTACCCAGCTGATCAAGTCTTGTTAGCTAACAAGTCAAACTATTTTCTTCAAAAAGAAGTAAATTAAGCGTCGCCAATATATAGTATCTACGTTTCTGCATAAGTAGAGAGATAATTTATATTTCAAATTTAACACCGTTATCAAATTATTAAAAATAGTTGGTCTTTTTTACTATTAAAAAAGTACTGATCAAAATGAACATATGTTTTGACCAACATAGTAAACTAAAATTGGTCATACCCATCACCTTTTGTTCAACATTCATGAAGGAAAGAATTAATCTTTGAAGTTAACCAACTCAATTATATCCAACTACAAACTCAATTAAATAATCAAATCCAGATAATCAAAGAAACTAAAACACAAACTTATATTTGTACAGAAATAGCAGTAAATACAGTGACTAGGTAAAAGCTGGGTAGAGAAAGCACACAGAGGCAGAGCAATATTTGCAAAAGAAAAAGAATTAATCTTTTTCCTCACCTAAAAAGAGTGAGTATAAAAATGATCAATTTTTCCTAGTCAAACAGAAAAGAAAGGTGTAGCAATTGTAGCGGAAGATTTAATGAACATTTTGTCCTAAAAAGATTTGAAGTTTCATCAATTCTAGCAAAAGGTAGGTGTCACACAAGATAAATCTTATTCCTCACCTAAAAAAGAGTGAGTATAAAATTGAACATATTGTCCTTATCAAACAGAAAAAAAAAAAAAAGAAAAAAAAAAAAGCAAAGTAAGACTTGCCCAATAATATTATATCATCTAGTAATAAGTTTTATCAATTGTAGCAAAAGAAAGGTGTAACCTTTCAGGTTAACACAAGATTTTATCTGATTCCTCACCCAAAAAAGAGTTAAAAAGAGAATAAAAAGAAACTTGTTGTCCTAGTCAAACAAAAATAAAAGTAAAGTAAGAATTGACAAACAATATTAGATCATCTAGTAGTAAGTTTGATCAATTGTAGAAAAAGAAAGGTGTAAGTTGGAATTTAAAATGAAAAACAAATAATAATAAATAAATAAATAAATAAAAAAGAAGAAAAAGAAGAAATACGCTAGGAAAAAAGGGGGGGAGAGGCTGAGCATATTCAGACAGACTGAGAGAGAGAGAGAGAGAGATGAAAGTGGTTGTATAGATAGATGGATGTGTATGTATGTAAATATGTATGGAATTTTGTATTGTATTGTATTGTTATATGCGGGGTGAATAGTGATTGAAGGGACTGATCAGGATGGTGATCTAATTTACTCTCTCTCTCTCTCTCTTCACTTTTACTCTTTTTCTCTCTTTTTACAGGTTTTACACCGTTTTGTATATGTTTTTACTGGCTTTAGGGAAACATTTCCCTTTTTTAAATTAATTACCTCTCTTCTCCCCCTTCTTATTCTTTCGTCTATAAATTTTAGTTTTTTTATATCTTTTTTTCACGTTTCATCCCTTTTCCATTTTTCGTAACTATGTTTGAGAGTAGAGGATCACTTTTTAAACTTCAAAAAATCTGTTTAAACGTACAGAAATTGTAGATTTAATCTACAGTTTATTGTAGACCGTAGATTTAATCTACGGTCTGTGTGTTTTCACATAAATTTTGAAATTAAAAATTAAAATTAAAATTCTAATAATTAAAATTAAAATACTGAATATTTTTTTCAAATTAAACATGATTTTTTTAATAAAAAAACTAAATGCCTTATTTTTAAAATTATACATAAAATAAATTACCAATATTCTAACAATCTCTCAAAATAAACACAAAATTTACACAAATTTAGTTGATTTGATAAATTTTATGTTTTTGGTTCATGTTATATTTTTGTCAAGTGTATAAGTTGATATTTATTGAATCATTAACTAAATCGTCAATTTTTGTGAAGTACCTTTGGTTTGTTTTTAACACTTGTATAACGCAATATGAAACATTAACTAAGTCGTCAATTTGATGTCAATCGTCAATTTTCTTGAATGAAACAATCATAAATTATATAAATTTCATAAAAGAAAATTAACTCAATATGCAAACATGAACTAAATTTCATAAAACAAATTTATTAAACATTTGTTTACATCATATAAATTTACAACAAATTGGAAAAAATAGTAATTTACATAAAATTAAAAATAAAAAACTGATTATGGACTTAGGTCTATAGCTTCTTCTTCATTTGCTTTTTGCTTTCCCGATTGCTTTTTCAGCGCCATATATAACTTGAAATTTGGTCGAAAAAGTTCCTTCCATGGCGCAGCTGCCTCAGTGCGTGTTTGTTCTCACCGTGCTATAATTGCTGGCATTGGGAATATCCCTTCTTCTTTAGGAATAACCTGAGCATAGTGACAACTGTTGACGAACACCATTACAGTCGGGATGTAATATGTCGTTCCCTGATGCGGACCAGTATAAAGAGGTAAAAAAGTGGCGTTTCCCACGTTTACCCCTCCATTTTTATTTTGCCATAAGAACAACAATACAATTGACATATTGTAATGAGAAGCAATTAAAAAACCATAAGACGGAAATCTCATCCATTTCTCAGAAGGTGCGGGATTTGTATGATGATAAAAATTTAAACTTGATAAAATATAATCATACCGGTAAGCTTCAAAATCAAGATTCTCAAACAACTCATAATGAACACCTTTCATTTGCTACAGCTCTTGAAACAACTCACATCTTACCGCATACCAATCATCTTCCCCATGGTGTTTACCCGTCGCATTTGCAAGTACCCGGAACCCACAGTTACCATCCCCACGCACATCATAAACCGTTTCGATGTAACTATGTAACATGACCCATATTTGGTCACTGTACAGCAAGGTTGCCCTATTGGGGGTGGGTTTAGGGTTCTGGTTTCGCGGCCTCCTAGTTGGGTTTACCCTTACCTCCGGTGTTTCATCCGCCTTACCTTTGCCCTTGTCCCTACTAGCACCAGCACTCTGTTCCTCCACATACTCCCATCCCGACTTATCTCTCTTACTAGATTTGTCTCCCTTTCTAGGTCTCCCCCTATTTTGTCTCACTTCGGGGTCACTGATGGATGTTCTAGCTGGTACGGTTATCTCTCGGAGTTGTGTTTTCATACGCCGTTTTTCAACATTAGTTTTGCTAGCATAAACATTTTTAAACTCTTCTAGATCACCCTCTACCCCATAATCATCGGTGTTCCTATTATCATCAATTACGTCTAATTTTTTCCAGAATTGATGAATATATTCTAGAGTAAGAGGCTTCCCGAATAAAATATGTTCACTCATAATATGATGACAAGGTAAACCGTGAGACAATTTGAAGCCGCAAGAACAATTCTCATCAGCCTGGCCACTACATTTTTTGTGTTCTTGAAATAATAAATCAAAGGCATAGTGTGTGATATACGACCTAAGATTTATAAATAGAGGTGTTCGTTCAGAATGTGGAAAATAAGACTTGCATTTATCCAACTTCATCTTAATATCCTCAAACTGTTTTTCTAGAATTCTATTCACCTCTACCCAAACATTTTCAAGCATGTCAGTATTTGTGGAAAGGGATCTTTTCAGCTTAGCATGTTGTTGTTCGGCTCGATTGCTAGTTCTGTTACCTAGATGTGTTGTATGGTTGGTAAAGCATGCAACAAACTTTTCAGCATAATCATTTAAAAGCTTGTCTACATACTTAATCACAGCAGGGTACGATTTGTAAGAGGAATTGAAATAAGCTCGGTTATGATTGTACTCCTCTATCGACTCAGAATCAACCAATAAACCCCAATCATCTAGAAACGTTTGCCACTCCTCGTCAGGGATCTTTTTACGGCAGTTTTTCAAAACATTTTTTGCAATATGAAAAGTGCACAAAATATGATGAGAATCGGGAAAAACAACGGATAAAGCATTTGATAAGGCCATTTCCCTGTCGGTTACAAACACCCTAGGTAGTATACAACCCTCCAATGTAACTTTAAATTTTTCCAATGCCCATATATAACTTTCCTTTGTCTCGTCACTCATGAAAACAAAACCTAAACAATATGTTTGGTTCGTTGATGTCATTCCTACGACTTCTAGAAATGACATATTAAAACGGTTTGTCCTATATGTACAATCCATTAACAAGACATCAGGAAAATCTTTGAACATCCTTATAGAATCGGGGTGTGCAAAAAACAAGTTCTCAAGGCAATGGGTTGATGGGTTCATATTATAGTAGAATGTGTAGCGATGTCTATCCAACAAATTAAGCAGTTCCTGTATCGGGTTTCTACCATCTCGTTCTTTAAATTTCAGTCCAGCCAAAAAATTATGTATCGTTTTATTGTTTGATACATTGTCAGGATTTCGATTTTTTATGGCCTCTAATATTGCACCAACTTTAAAACTACTTTGCCTTAAAGTTTTAACAATTTCTTTTTCATCTTGGGTTAAACGAGCATGTCGTGCTTGCCCTTGGAGGTAAGTTGGAGGTGGGTGGTTATGTTGTCCATTTTCTACGTGACACATCCATTCACCATTAACTACGTAACCTTTAATGAAAAATGGAAAATCTTTTTTCTTTGTACCTGAATTTATGGAAGATGGTTTCTTTTTTTCGTAAACCCCCGATTTATCACACACAATATCAACATACGGTGTTCTGCTCCCATCACCCCCCCAGACCTACGAATCGTAAGAATGAAACCCCAATTTCCAGCCACATCAGCAAGATCAGCAAGCATTTCATCCCTTGTTTCCCAATTCAATTCATCAACTTCAAAGTGCTCTGAATAATCAGTTAGCTCATCGTTTGAGCCACTGGATGAATTCGCATTGTTGTTATTCCATTGGTTGTTGTCATAACCATAGTTGTAATTCATTTTCTAAAGTGTTTGTTTATATTTTTTTGGGAAGAAAGGAGTATTTTTTAAGAGATTTCTGAAATGTGTTTGTGTTTGATTTTAGGGTTTGTTAGAATTGGCAAAAATGAGCCATATTTATAGTGTTAATTTCAGAAACCCCACAAGGTGGTGTCATTTCCAAACTTTAATAATGCATTGAGTAGTCATTTTCGGATAGGGTTGTCAAGTCATAATAATTCAAAAGTGATAAGGTGTTGTCGGAATTATTTTGATAGATATGGTATCCAATGTCATTTACACTACAAACCGTAGATTACTTTTACGGTTTATAGTGTTTTTTGTTGTATAGTCATTTTCAAACTTTAATAATGCATTGAGTAGTCATTTTCGGATAGGGTTGTCAAATCATAATAATTCAAAAGTGATAAGGTGTTGTCGGATTTATTTTGATAGATATGGTATCCAATGTCATTTACACTACAAACCGTAGATTATTTTTACGGTTTGTAGTTTTTTTTTTTAACGTTATTAACGGTGATTCAGTGCAAAAAGTACATTCGTAAAATGACGCTGCTTAAATTAGGGGTACAAACCGTACATTTATTTTACGGTTTGCACATAATACATGCAAACCATACATTTAATATACGGTTTGTATGAAATCTGTAAATTTACGGTTTGTATGTATATTTCAGAATATTTAGGGTTTAGGAGTTTAGGGTTTAGGATTTAGGGTTTAGGGTTTAGGGTTTAGGGTTTGTAATTTAGGGTTTATGGTTTAGGGTTTAGGGTTTAGGGGTTTAGGGTTTGTAAAAACTCAATATTGGTCCTATCAATTAAAATACATAATATTTTTTACAAACATACAAATCAAACATACGAATCAAATTAAACTTACGAATTTATAACGTACAAATCAAACATACAAATCAAATTAAACTTACGAATTTATAATATTCCAACTCACCTACGAATAAAACTTACAAATCAAACATACAAATCAAATACAAAAAACACAAATATGCATTTTTTTTTTAACGACTAAATGATTTAAAGTTGGACGTAGGGAGCATCTTTCCCGCCGATGTTAATCTATCCGATGACGGCTCAGTAGACTCTTCGATTTCGTTTAGCTCTGGACGGCGTCTCTGTCGATGCTGCGATTCTGGATGCGGAGCATGCTCGTGGGATGTAAGTGTCAATCCTCGACTCCAACTGTAGTCCGCCCCAAATGATTGTCTATGATGATCGAACGGAACATCATCTTGAACGTACTCCGACCCAGCAAAAGAAGCACGACGACCATGACCGCTTGAACTTGGACCCGGACCCTGATCTGTAGTCGGGGGTCGACCTCCAGTCGATCTTCTACCCCCGCTACGCCCGCCGTTACTAGATTCGCCTTCCCCTATGCCTCTTTCGTCGGGACGCCGACAACTTGAAGCCCTAGTGTAAGTTCTTGGGTCGTAATGTAGGTCGTCATCATCATCGTCGTCATCGTCGTCGTCATCCTCCTCATCCGACTGTTCATCAGCTGACCCATACGGATTCATTCCCATTTCAGCGAAGTCCTTTCGTAGTAAGTCCACTTCCGTTTTTGCTTTTAGCCGTTTGAACGATTTGAAATTGCGGCGCAATACTGCTTTCTGAAAAAAAAAACCAATACAAAACGATTTATAAGTATTGAAATATACAAACAAAAAAATAACAATCAAATATTAATGAACTTTAATTAGTTGTTACCATTTTATTGAACAACCCCGTATGCTCCCGGAAACCGTGAGATGGCCGGGCAAGTTCAGGTGGGTTTATAAAGATCCGGGTCCTCTCTCTATACCATCTCATGTAATCCGGTGACGTCCCCGTGCAATATTCGCCGTTAATAAGACGGTTGTGGCGGTCATTCCACACGGCTATAAACTCTCCACAAAGTAAAGGCCAGTCGTGTTTTTGCCCAATCCCATATCTTCTATCCTTACCGTGACCCTGTCTGGGTTTCCAAATATATGTAGGGACCCGCTGAACAAAACCGAACTGTCTCATGAACCTGTCCGCGGGGTGGAACTCAATCTTCTCATTACAAATGAGAGGCACAGAACAATGCCACATATAACGGCCCCGCGTGCAGTATTCCGGATAGTCATCGAGGTTCACGTAAGGTTGCCACACTATCTGTAATCAGCAAAATTATTATTAGAATATGTAAACAAGGGTTTCAAAATACTAGTAATAAATTCTGCGAACATAAGACCAATGCAAACATATACAACATATAATACGTAAGTTGCATGTAGGAAATAAGAAAGTTAAAATTTACCTGTTCTGGCGACATATTGTCAAACTGGTCACGTATGTGGACCACATTATGTCCGTAGACATATGGCTTAAGGTTAGTTTGCCTCCAAACCTTCCATATGTAATATACAAACAAAACCCGATAAACAATAAATATAACCGGCAGCTAAGTAAATGATAGATGACACAATAAAAAAAAAACACAAATCCAATACAAAAACTAAATAATATCATACCTGTTACCGAGGGAGAACCTAGGCCAGCCCTCAGGTGGCTCGATATCTTCCGGCAGCTCTTCACATGGTCTAACCGGTAGTAGTCTGGTAATCGCCCACATATCGAGAAACATCACCACCCCGCTTACTCCGTTTGCCTTACAATGTACCAACTTGCATATATTAGCCTCTAACCAGGCCAAAGAGCTGATCCCCAACTATACTCAGCACATGTGTCAAAATCCTCCAGAAATAGCAGAGGCCATAGTGGAATCTGATCACTGCTCTTATCCGAAAACACATGTGCCCCCAGTAATAATAGCATGGCAGCCCTAGACTGATATAGCAAACGCTCCTCACTAGGGTTGGGGGGTAATTCACCAAAGGTGTGTAACATCCAATCAAGTCTAACTGTCAAACAGTTTGTATGCACTTGATTGTCAGCCGGTCTAACACCCAACAAACTCTCTATCATATCCAACCTGCTCGCCTTGGTGTCATTCCGCTCCGATCGGGTAACAGCAAGACCATCCACCCTGAGACCAAGCATAATCTCTACATCCTGTAAAGATATCCCCAACTCTCCACCGACAAAATGGAACGAGTGCGTCTCATCACGCCACCTATCAACTAAGGCTGTAAGCAAGACTCGGTCTACGGTATAATTACCTATAGTGTGAATATCATAAAAACCAGCCCTAATCATATTTTGAACTACCCTTTCAGGCGTCGGTATCTGCCAACTATAATTATAAACCCTAATCTTATTGGCATCTCCTCTACCCGCTTCTCTTCCAGCATCCCAAGTCTGATTAGAAATGTGTCCGGTCTGTCGTAAAATACCCAACCTGCCTTTAATATGTGCACCTGGCTCTATCATTCTAACTATGATAACCAAATATAACTCAATTAATGATAATCAAACAATGATAAAATAACCAATTAATAACCAATTAATGATAATCAAACAATGATAACCAATTAATGATAACCAAACAATGATAACTCAATGATAACCAATTAATTATAACCAAACAATGATAACTCAATGATAACCAATTAATAATAACCAAAACAATGATAACTCAATTTATAACCAAACAATGATAACTCAATTTTTTAATCATAACCAAACACATTTAATGATAATCAAACAATAATAACTCAATTTTTTTATAAAACGGATAAAATATCAACAACCCCAATTTTTATTGGTGATTTGGGCAAACAAACTAATTAAAAAACATAATTTTAGAAAAACCCATAATTTTCAAAATGGGTAAATATTAATAAAACGTAGATTTACTGTAAAACCGTAATTTACACCGACGGTTACATACATTATCGATGAGTTTTGGTTTTCTAATCCGGTTCGTTTTCGATCATCTTCAACAACTCTGAGGTTTCATCTTCAATTTCTTTTTATTATTTTCAAATCTGATTTCTTTTCTTTTCTTCGATAAATACATGTATACAAACTCACATATACATACAAACTCATATATATATATATATATATATATATATATATATATATATATATATATATATTCAAACTCACATATATATACTACAAGATCACATAAATTCTCTGATCTTGTTTTCTCGTTTTTTCTTTTCCTACGAATCGCCGTTCTATGCTCTTCTCCGGCGAACTCCGTTCGTCTCCTACGATGTCGATGTGTTTTCCGATCATCTTCTTCGTGTGTGGAGTTTTCCTTCTTTCTCTCCCTATATCTAAATATGTATGTATATGACTATTACTTTTCACTTACGTCAAAGTGACGCTGCATCAGTTGGACAGATTTGTTAGTTTGGGTTAATTACACCATGGTCCTTAAGCTTTGGATGGATTTCAGTTTGGTACAACATATGGGAATTTCAAGTTTTGAGTGACTTACTCCATAGTCATTGAGGTTTGGGAGAATTGCAGCATGGTCCAACATATTTTAGTGTTGATTCTTTTTAGTCTGTAACAGTTTTAGTACTATTACATTATGGTCCAACAGATTTGGGAATGATGACAATTTGGTCCTATAGTTTGGACGTCATTTTGTATAGTTCTCCAAACGAGTTTGGAGTTGATGTTTCGGTCATTTGTAACCATTTTATTGGCTATGTAGCCATTTGTTGCCCATTGTTGGCTTTCCCGAGTGGCGTTTGTTGCCTTTTATGGCTTTGATATCATCTTTTATGGCGTTTTAGGTCGTTGTGACCATTTGATGCCCTTAGTTGGCTTGTTTGGCCATACGTGGTCATTTATTGCCGGTTGTGGCATTTGTTTGGTCCTACGTGGTCGTTTCTTGCCGGTTGTGGCATTTATTGGCCTTACGTGTTCTTTTATAGCCGTTTGTGGCATTTTATTTTCCGTTGCTCATTTTATGTGCAAGTTGGAGATATTTTCTCCAACTTGAGGGGGCGTGTTAACATACATAGAGTTAGTTAGATTAACTTATAAATAGCCATTTGGGTCAATTGTAAAACTTGGTTGATCATAATAATACATTTTATATTTTAGAGGTTCTCTCTTTAAATAATATCGGATCAACCCCCGATCACCCATTTCGACAATCTGTATCTATATATATATATGTATGTATGTATACTATATATATATATATATATATATATAGATCTCTCTCCTTCTCTTTGCTCTCTCGGCGGAAATGGCGACAACGGCGTCTGCGGTGGCATGTGGCGGCGGTTGCTGCTGCTAGGCTTTTCAAGCCTTATTTGTTGAGTTTTTACTTCAGGGACTGGATTTGACGATGTTGACCTTTTACATTGGTTAATTCTGACTAAGCTTTGAATTGTAGAATTAAAAGTTATTTACCCTTAATTGGGATGTTTATTGACATGAGTTTAGCTGTATGATGTCGTGGATATGAATACGGTTTATCTTTACCGCTTTATCAATGAGTTTGCGGTTCGGCGGAAAAAATGAAAACTAATACAGAATTATTCCACATTTGCATCATGTTGGTAGGTAAATAGATTGTCATGTTTACATATAAATTTCGTATTACATTGTCAATTTTTTTGTATTAGATTGTCAAAAAAATTGTACCAGATTGTTAAAAAATTTGTATTAGATTGTCAATTTTTTTATATTGTGGTCTATTAGATTGTCACCAAAACAACATTATATTTTCTATTAGATTGTCAAAAAAATTATATTAGATTATCATTTTTTCTGTATTAGATTGTAAAAAACCTATTAGATTGTCAATAAAATTGTATTAGATTGTCAAAATTTTAGTATTAGATTGTCAAAATTTTGGTATTAGATTGTTATAAAAATTATATTAAATTATCAAAATTGGTATTAAATTGTCAAAAAATTTGTATTAGATTGTAAAAAATGTTGTATTAGATTGTCAAAAAAAGTTGTATTAGGTTATCAAAAATTTATATTAGACTGTCTATTAAATTGTCAAAAAACTCGTATTAAATCGTCTATAAAATTGTTAGAAAAAGATTATTAGATTGTCAAAATTTTGTATAAGATTGTATATTAGATTGTCAAAAAATTTGTATTAGATTGTCAAAAAATTGTATTAGATTGTAAAAAATATTGTATTAGAATCTCAAATAAATTATAATATATTTTCAAAAAAATTGTATTAGATTGTAAAAAAAAAAATTAGATTGTCAAAAATTTTGTAATACATTGTCATAAAAATTGTATTAGATTGTCAAAAACTTGTACTAGATTGTTATAATCATGACTGGATCTCCTCCGTGTCTCTGTCGCCTCCTCCGTGTCACTGGATGTGATCTCCGGTAGTTGCGCACAACAGGCGTGGCGGGTGTGAACTATACCCGCTGCATCTGTAAGTGACGAGGACCTGTTTACAAAAAACCATAAACTTGTTAGCTAAATGACTCTATTAGATGCTTAAGAAAATCTTGTTAGATTGTCAAAAAAACTTGAATTATATTATTAAAATTTTGTATTAGATTGTTAAAAAAATTGTATTAGATTGTTATAAAAATTGAATTAGATTGTCTATTACATTGTCAAAAATTGCATTACATTGTCAAAAAAATATTATATTAGATTGTTAAAATTTTGTATTAGTTTGTAAAAAAAATTGTCAAAACAATTGTATTAAATTGTCAAAAATGTTGTTTAGATTGTAAAAAAAAAACGTATTAGATTGTCAAATTTTTTGTATTAAATTGCCAAAAAAATTGAATTATATTTTCAAATTTTTATATTACATTGTCAAAAATTGTATTACATTGTCAAAAAAATATATTAGATTGTCAAAATTTTATATTAGATTATCAAAAAAAATCATCAGATTGTCAAAAAAATTATACTAAATTCTTAAAAAAAGGTTATTACATTGTCAAAAAATTATATTAAATTGTCACAAAATTTATATTAGATTGTCACAAAATTTGTATTATATTTTCTATTTATTGTCAAAAATTTGTATTTGATTGTCGAGAATTTGCATTATATTTTCAAAAAAATTGTATTAGATTGTCAAAAAATTTATATACGATTGTCTATTAAATTGTCAAATAAATTATATTATATTTTCAAAAAAATTGTATTAGATTGCAAAAAAAATGTATTAGATTGTCAAAAAATATGTATTATATTCTCACAAAAATTGCATTAGATTGTCAACAAAAATTTGTATTAGATTGTCAAAAAAAAATAAGAAAAAATTAATTTTGGTAAAAAAAAAAGTTTTTTGATTTTTTAAAGAATTTTTTGGATTTTTTCCAAAATTTTAACTTTTTTTCGAATTTTTTAATTTTTTTCCAAATTTTTATATTTTCTTTAGTATCTTTTATTTTTTCGGAATTTTTATAAATTTTGTAAGAGATTGTTAAAAAAATTGTTTTTTTTTTAATTTTATAATTTATTTTCCAATTTTTCCAATTTTTCCAATTTTTCTATTTTTTCTGGATAGTTTTTAATTTTTTCTGGATTTTTTTTCATTTTTTTTATTTTTTTATTCTAGTTTTTAATTTTTGGTCAAATTCGAAATCCGGCGATCAACATCGAAGACTGACGGTCAACGCCGGAGGTCGACAGTCAATGACAATACTAGTCAATGGTTTTGGTCTTGGTCAAACTTTTATTGGGTCAAATGTGTTGGGTTTATGTATATATTGACAAAGATTACTAATTTGCAATAAGTATTTTGAAAGTGGTAGCAACTCTTAATTATTACTTTCGTATACCGTATTTTAGCTATACCGTTAATGCAAAATGATAATGGCAATTGAAATTTCCTTTTTCCTAAGTTCTGAATGCAATTACGTGTTTAGTTGCAACTGAGTTGCGAGTCGGTTGCAACTAAGGAGTAACCAACAGAATAGTAAAAAATACGTTGATACACGATATTTGATTACGTAGTTCGACTTCACCAAATCTACTTATCCAGAGCACTCACTCAGTATTTATTGATATTGGTTAGTCACTATGTCAAACTCACGATTTACAATATGCACTCATATATGTCTATCTCACAAAGCTCTAATCAAAACAACTCTCAATATATCAATGTCATCCCGTCATAAATTTCTCTCAAAGATAATGTTTTTCACTCTGTATTTTCATGACTTCTGTATTTTCATGACTTTCACATAATACTAAATGCTTCATAGGATTAAATAGAGCTAAAATAAATCCTATACTATCTTTTAAAGATATTCTCATATCATATTTTCTTTCTTTTCTCCAAGATCTTCTTGCCTTGATCGCGTATATATACGTTGATCGATATATTCATTATATTTTTACTTGATGGCTTCTCTTCATATACTTGAGATATAATTTAATTGTAAATATTTCCTTTTTTCGCTCTATCCTTCTTTAACTAGGAGTCTTTGATATAATTTTTTTTTAAGTTTTCTATTCCAATAAGTAAATATCTTCAAAATATTCTTTCTATATATCATTATGAGATTGATTCAAATCAGTTTAAACTTGATCTTCACGTTTTTGCCTTCATTAAATCTCTTTGACCGAATCTCCTAGAATCTGTCAGCCCACTGTCAGTTCCAGCCCATTTGCAACTGGCTTGCAACTGACTGCACGTGAAACTTAATCACAATTTGAAGCAAAATGTTTAACTTTTTATACAATAAGAGTTCATTGTAAATAATTCAAAATCGTTTTAGCAATACGATGACAAACACACTAGGATCTAGGACCTAACAGTATGATACGATACATTACTAATATAAAAAAACATCACAATATTATGAAAAATATCTCATTTACAAAATATTAAAAGAAAACACATCATTTATAAATAGTGGAACATGATTATTAACATTATGATGCTTTATTTAGATTAATTTGTATCTTAAATGCTACAAAATTATATAAATTTATAGTTAGATATGCCTATTTTATATATTAATTGTAATATGATACAAATGATACATCATCATGGTATCTAAAATCGATTAACATTACCGTACCACTAAATTGACTGGTATGCTAATATCATACCATAGATATGGTAAATGCTAGGGGTGCCTTCGGTGCGGTACCGACTTTTTTGACCATATACCAATAACGAATTGAACTTGTTTGGTTTGAAAAAAATTATACCATAACCGAACCGAAAAAGTCGGTATACCGAAAGTTCATTATACCGACTTTTTCGGTTGGTACGGTTCGGTTTTCCGTTTTATACTGAAACATTACTATTATTAAAAGACAATTCTTGGTAACAATAAAATAGCAAAAAAGTTTATAAAAAATAAAATGTGTACAATTGTTCTTATATTAGTTACATTTATCGTGAACTTGATTAAAATAGTTAACACTAATAAAATAAGAATTATTTTAAAACATGAGACAAGAAAATGAAGAAATACGAAATTATTGTATTTGACTTCGTAAATATGACAATAAGTCGCATGGAAAATTAAACTAAACTATAAGGCAATTTATTTTATAAGTTATGACTATGTGTAAATTTCTATATATTTTATAATTTTAATATTTGGTTTGGTTCGGTATTATACCAAACATACAAAATAGATACCGAAACCGAACCAACTTTTAAAGTTTGGTTCGGTTGTACCGTACCGAAAAGTCGGTATTCCGAACTTTCGGTATCAACTTGTTTGGTTCGGTTCGAAAATCGATCGGTTGGTACAAATCGGTATAAAAAGTGCACCCCTAATAAATGCAATAAAAGTGGTATGATATGAGTCGTTCATATGTTATGCTAAAAAAATTTCCACCTCTACCGAAAATTATGGTTTAAAGTATAGTTACCAAGGAAACTCCATTTAGGTTTAAAAAAATCGTTTTCCCAGAAATCATACTCTTTTAAATTTTGGGAAAACGTTTCCGAAACGAAAGGTGTCGGAAACTTAAGTGAAACATTGTATAATCTTAAATAATACTTTCATAACTCTAATAATACGAGGAAAAAAAAACTTAACTAAAATTTTAACAAGGTTTTTACGGTACCATATTTATAATAAAGAAAATACATTACAGCATGATATGAAATCAAGTTTCTACAAAAGACTATAAAATATTTAAATAAATTGTTTGTTTAGTTATTAAATTTAGGCTATTACTATATATCATAAAATATAAGAAAAAGAATAACTTCACATCATTATTGTGTAATCCACAAATTCATATAAGTTTTATAAAAGTGTAATATATATTTTATTTTGTATTTTTAACTATACCCGTGTTTCCTGTCTCACATAAACTTTTATTGTGCGTTTTTCGATTCCTTTTCTCGCACAACTTCCCGTTTCCGCTTACCAAGTTACGCAAGTATATTTCAAAGCGCTACGATGATGAGGTATTTTTTGATTTTTTTTAGGTAATACCTTTGGTCCAGGTATGGTCTGGATATACACTACCGTCACCTTCATTTTCGAACCCTTGAAAAAAAAAGTACTCCTTATACTACAATAAAATACATTTTTAGCAACCGATCTCAGCAATAAAAAATTGATTTGTTGCTAAATCAAGAAAAAATAATTTCGATGTGAAAGGGTTAAGTTTTGACTATAATTCAAATTAGCTAAATTATTGTTAAAACTCAGTATCTAAGGCAACAAAAAAAAAAGACTTTGATACCAAAAATATAAACTTTGAGTAACAAAAAGAAATTAGTTGCGAACGGTATTAACTTCGAAAGTAATGAAATTTGATCCTTATTTGGTGTTTTTTGAAAAAAACAAGTGGGGTTGATAATTTAGGATTCCAAATTACATAATGTTATTATGATTGTTCTTCTTAAGTATAAAAGTGTTGGCCCGTAAGTGTCTAAACCTTAGAGGGGGTGAATAAGTTTTACGTACGATTTTCGCGGAATAAAAGATTTGAGCAATTAACAACGCAAATAGTAGAATTTATAACCAAACAAATTTTGTTAACACTATAAAGCTAGTTCAAGCTACGCAAGCAATCAAAACAAGCAATAATATAAATGCGGAAAATAAGAGTTAAGGGAAAAGAAAGAACACAAGATGTATAGAGGTTCGGCAAACCCGCCTAGTCCTCTCCTCGGTATTCACACTACCGAGTATTTCACTAGAATTCTCTTCCCAAGATTACAACCTAACGAGCTAATCTGCGGATTAAGCTCCCCCTTACTCTATGAGTATCCCGAATGAAAAGACCTAAAACTTTTAAGCAATACTCGCTTATAAAGCCTCTACCCGATCACTCCTTCACAAATGAGTTTATAATTCACTCTACAATTTGAATCGAAATGTATCACTCACTAACAAATAGTATCTTGGTGTTTATATGATTACAATAAGATTACACAAGAGTATTTATGAAAATAAGTGAAAAAAATGAAGTATAAGCTTGATTATTGATCTTGAAAGAATAGCTTATTATGTGTGTGAATTAGGGTGATTTCACTAAGAATTTTGGGGGTATTTGAAGGCTAATTAGTCTTTGTTACCGTTGTATGAAGGTTTATCTCTTTAACCATTGGTTTTTACCAATTTTCCATTTTTCTAGAATAAGTCAAAAAGCTATTTTTTTGAATTCTGCAGAAAACGATCGGTCGTTTTCTGCATTTCGACCGGTCGTTAAATAACGACCTCTCTGGTCAATTTAGGACCAAAACGATCGGTCGTTTTCTGGCAATTTTTTGGTTTTCCCGCTATACTTCGAATGCTCGTAACTTATTCGTTTTAACTCCGATTCTGGTTCTGCTTGATCCTTTGGCTTCGTATTTAAGTACTCTATCATTTTCAACCTTAACAAGCTAGATAAAATGATTAGTACGCAAAACGAGCTTTTATCATGTTTTACATATTTTGTTATCATTAAAACAATTCATTAGAAGAACATCGTTCAACAATCTCTCCCTTTTTTATGATGACAAAATATTGACATTAAACATATTATAAGCTCTTTTTGCTAAAGCAAAAAAAATAAACAAGATGTGAATGAGACGTTTACTAGGGTAAAAGGTTTTGGTGAAAAACGAGTAAATGTCACAACATCCGATAAAACGAAGTTTTTCAACGCTAAAAGTTTTGAAGGATAAAAAAAGGACAAAAGCAAGCGAAAAATCGGCCATAGTTTTGTCTAAAAATGTTCAATCGCCAAAAATGGAAAAATAATAAACACAACCCAATTGACAAGATATTATTGCGCACAAATTTCAACAACATATAATATGATAATAACGCATTCATCTAGAATAATAAAAATTAATAACCATGATGCATTTCGTCAATCTCACAAAGTATTAGAATTAAAAAGCAACATAACACAAATGTAAAAATGCTCCATAACATAAATGCTAGCGAAAAAGTTTGCTACTTATTACATCATAAAACTTTGTTCGAAAGTAGAAGCATAAAAGAAATACAATTGCAAAACAAAACGAAACGAAGGGGTATTTCTCCCCCTTTGACATCATAAAAAAAAAAAAACCGCCGTGGGAGGTCGCATCGTCGTCATCGTCCTCGTCCTCATCATCGGCATTTGGACCGGCAAGCTCAGGAAAGTAAGTGGAGAACTTTGCCCTTTGCTCGGCGCTTAGGCGATCAAGTTCGTCAAGCTTTTCTTGACTCGGATTCAAGAAGCGAAACATGCTTCGGGTCACTTGCATATTTTGATGTGTCGATGTAGAGATCATTGTAGAATTGGTCGGAGCGCGGGAGCGGGGTGGAAGAGCCTACTTTAGCTTTGCCTCTACCTCAAGAGGGACAAGAAGAGGTAGGGATGTCGGTTGGGGGAATGGACTCGGAGGAAATGGGTAAGTCCTCACGAGGGGCAACTCTCGGTGCGGCCTTGGGGCCGACATACTCTTCCTCCTCAAGGGAAAGAGAGGCGTAGTCGGGGCCAGAAACCTTCTTACCCGACCAAGTTATGATCCTTTTGGTAGTATCAAATTTGATATACATTTGGGCTAGATGGGCGACGTCCCAAATGCGTTTATCTTTATTTTTAAAAAGGAGTTCCACCGGGAGCAATGTGGAGGTCCTTTAAGATGGTGAAAATTAGAGCACCGTAAGGTAGCCCATTTTTGGATTTGTTTTTAAGAGAATTCATTTTGAAAAAGATAAGGGTGGCCAAGTCAAGTTTGACTTGACGATGGATGCAACCTAGGAGAAAAATGTACTCATTTGTGACATCGGTAAAATTGGAGGAATGAGGGAGCACGATGTGTGAGAGAATATGATAGGCCATTTTATTGTTAAAAAGAAGGCCGTGAGCCTTATTGGAGCGATTGTTGTGATTTGGATGGAAAAACTCGTCTTTGAGACCATTAAATCTATCAATCTCGAGCATTTGACAAAGTTCGTCACTTTGCTCATACACACCGTCGTCATCTAGGTTTAAGAGATTTTGTAAACGGTTTATACCGTAAACAAAAGGTTGGTCATACATAGAGGAGCGTAGACGGAGTACGTTACCTCTACCCTTATCAACTACCAAATTTGCATAAAATTCGTAGACGTTTTCGTGAAAAAATGGCTCTTTCAAAGTAAGAATAGTGTCTAATTTTTGAAAACGAAGATGATCCATTAAAAAAGGAAAGCGTTCAAGAAATAGAGGCATGTCGATTGTGAAATTGGGCAAAATACCTCTTTTAGTGATAGACGAGGGATAATAGAGGCGTCGGTTGGAGGAGCGGAGGTCGAGACAGCGATTCGAGGAGCGCAGGGAACACACGGACGCCGAGAGGATTGAGGTACGTACTCGTCCTCACTTTCATCGACAAGTGTGGGTTGAGCTTTCTTAGAACGACTCATTTGATGATTAATAAGGGTTTGAAAAAATTAGGGTTTTTGGAAGAATTCAATGGATTTGTGATTATAAGGATAATAAGGGAATTAGTGGATATATTATAGAGATTATTGGGATTTTTGGAAGATTTTAAAAGAAGTGGGAGAAATTTTTGGGAGAGAGAGAGAGGATTGATATAATGAAAAAAATTAGGGTTGAAGTATTATAAAATACAGTAAAGCAGAAAAACGATCGGTCGTTATAGGCATTTCGACCGGTCGTTTTGGGTAAAAAATTACCCGAAACCACGTTAAAAAACGATCGGTCGTTAGTAAGATCGATCGGTCGTTTTTCAGAAAAACGACCGGTCGTTTTTCTACAGTCGACCGGTCGACTGTAAACTGATACAGAACAAGAATTTTTGCACTTTTCGACACCGATTTGGCAAAAAAGATAAAGAAATTTTTACCAGATAGTCATATAAAGTCAAATATATATATATATATATATATATATATATATATATATATACGAGTCGCACATCAAACATACCTAACTCTCGTCGAATAAAGCAAAATTGTTCCTCGTTAAGGGGTTTTGTAAAAATATCGGCTAATTGTCTATCGGTACTTATATATTCAAATATAATATCCCCTTTTTGAACATGATCCCTTAGAAAGTGATGTCGCAAATTTATATGTTTAGTATGAGAGTGTTGGATCGGATTTTTCGAAAGATTTATTGCACTAGTATTATCACACAAAATAGGCACACTATCAAAGGATAATTCAAAGTCATTCAATTGTTGACGCATCCAAAGGATTTGTGCACAACAACTACCCGCGGCAACGTAATCCGCCTCCGCCGTAGAAAGTGCAACCGAATTTTGTTTCTTGCTATGCCAAGAGACTAAAAGCATTTCCTAAAAAATGGCAATTGCCACTAGTACTTTTTCTATCTAAACAACAACCGGCAAAGTCGGCGTCGGAATAGCCAAGCAAATCAAAAGTAGTATCATGTGGATAAAACAATCCTAAATTACATGTACCTACAAGATATCTAAATATGCGCTTAACGGCTATCACATGCGATTCCTTAGGACAAGATTGATACCTAGCACACAAGCAAACACTAAACATGATATTGGGTCTACTTGCGGTTAAATATAAGAGAGATCCAATCATACATCTATATAGTTTTTGGTCCACGCTTTTAGCCGATTCATCCTTGTCTAGTTTTGTAGCCAGACTTATTGGAGTTCCTAGCGACTTTGCATCGCTCATGTTGAACCGTTTGAGCAAGTCCCTTGTGTATTTGGCTTGATTTACGAATATTCCGTTCTTTGTTTGTTTGATTTGCAATCCGAGAAAGTATGTAAGTTCACCCATCATGCTCATCTCGAATTCGCCTTGCATACATTTAGAAACCTCTTCGCACATGCGAGCATTAGTAGCACCGAAAATAATATCATCAACATAAATTTGGATTAAAAGCATGTCTTTTCCATCCTTTTTGATAAAAAGCATGGTATCCAAGGTACCACGACAAAAACCATTATCGACCAAAAACTTGCTAAGTCTTTCATACCAAGCCCGGGGTGCTTGTTTTAAACCATAAATTGCTTTTCGAAGTTTGTAAACATGATCGGGAAAAACGTGATTTTCAAAACCGGGTGGTTGCTTTACATAAACTTCCTCGTTAATAAAACCATTTAGAAACGCACTTTTAACATCCATTTGAAACAATTTAAAGCGTTTAAAAGAAGCATAAGCAAGTAACATACGAATGGCTTCTAGTCTAGCTACGGGAGCGTAAGTTTCATCAAAATTGATACCCTCTTCTTGGTTATACCCTTGAGCGACTAGTCCAGCTTTGTTCCTAATAACTACTCCGGATTCGTCCATCTTATTACGAAAAATCCATTTTGTGCCTATGATGGTTTTCTCACACGGTTTAGGAACTAAAGTCCATGCGTTACTACGCTCGAATTGATTTAATTCGTCATGCATAGCTAATACCCAACTCTTATCGAGTTCCGCTTCATGAATGTTCTTAGGCTCTAATTGAGACAAGAATGTAAGATGATTAACTAAATTTCTCAAAGAAGAACGTGTATGCACTTTTTCTCCCGGGTTACCAAAGATTAATTCTTGCGGATGGTGATTGGTAAACCTCCATTTTTGAGGCAAATCGTCATGAATATGTACACTAGATTCTAGGTCCGTTTGAAGTCTCTCTATAGTGACTTCTTCAACAACGGGTTCAACCTCTATACTAGGCGTAATCTCTAAGCTAGATGTAACATGATTAGAAGAAGGTGCATTATGAAAAATATCATCATCAATATTATGAACAATTGATGGCTTATCAATCGTCGGTAAATTCTCATCAAAAGAGACATGTACTGATTCTTCCACCAACAAAGTTCTTTTATTAAAAACTCTATACACTTTACTCGATAGAGCATATCCGATGAAAATTCCTTCATCAGACTTATCATCGAATTTTCCTAAATTATCCTTACCATTATTATGAACATAGCATTTGCAACCAAATCACGTAAATGAGAAATATTGGGCTTTCGCTCATTCCATAATTCGTAAGGTGTCTTTTTCAATATGGGCCTAATTAAGGCTCTATTTAAAATGTAACAAGCGGAATTTATGGCTTCGGCCCAACAATACTTTGGCAAATTATTTTCACAAAACATGGTCCGTGCCATTTCCTCTAGGGTTCTATTCTTCCTCTCTACCACCCCATTTTGTTGAGGCGTACAAGGGGCCGAAAAATTATTATCAATACCATTTTCATCACAATAAGTTTGAAATGGTGTATTTTCAAATTCCTTACCATGATCGGTTCGGATAGTTTTAATCATATAACCCTTTCGTGTTTGGAGCATTTTGCAAATAATAGAAAATTCTCTAAATGCTTCATGCTTATGAGTTAAAAACAACACCCAAGTAAAACGACTAAAGTCGTCAACCATGACGAATGCATATGCACGCCCTCCAAGCCTAAGTGTCCGGGAGGGACCAACTAAGTCCATATGAATGAGCTCCAAACAACGAGTGGTAGAAATAATATTTTTAGACTTAAAAGAAATCTTTGTTTGTTTGCCTAATTGGCAAGCGTGACAAAATTTGTCCTTTTTATAGGGAGCTTTTGGTAAACCTATTACCAAATCTTTTCTAGAAAGTTTAGGAAGTAAATCAAGACTAGCATGACCAAGTCTTCTATGCCACAACCAACCTTTGTCGTTGATAGTAACAAGACACTTGACCTCATTATCCACCGAACTATTCAAATCAATCATATAGACATTATTTTGTCTTTGACCCATGAGAATAGTCTTATTTTCCGAAATACAATGAATGATGCAATGCGATTTTTGAAAAATGACTTTGTGACCCAAGTCGCAAAGTTGACTTATACTAAGCAAGTTATGTTTAAGACCATCAACAAGCAATACATTATCAATAATAACATTTGATAGTTTAGAAATACTACCAATACCGATGATTTTACCCTTGCTATTATCCCCCGAAGGTCACAAATCCTCCGTCTTTAGGTGCAAGAGTAGTAAATTTCGTTTTGTCTCCCGTCATATGTCTTGAGCATCCAATATCCAAGAACCAGTTGTCCTCGTTAATTTTTTTTACCTCAAGCATACCTACAAAACAAAACGATCATTGGTACCCTAATCCACTTTTGGGTCCATGAGGGTTAGTGTCTCGACCCTTTGAAATTCAAACCAAGTCATTTCTATTTAATTTATATCTACAGGGCAATAGACATAATCTTCAAAGTGATCACAACGGTTGCAAGTAAGACATTTACCATGCACACTTGGTTTAACAAAACGATTATAAACTAAGTCATTTTTATGCAAGTTGTTTTTACGAGAGTAACTTGGTCGTCTATTTTCATTTTTAGTCATTTGTTTGGTGTATAGATTTTTATGCTTTGCCGTTAGAAGTGGGTTGTACCCTACACCAGTTTTATCATACGCGCCATGTTGAGAAGCTAATATAGTACTTAACATTTTACTTCCTTTAGTGAACTTAGCAACAGTAAGTTCGCTATCCGCCTTAACTTTACATGAACTAAGGTCATTTACTAACTTATCATTTTCCATGGTAAGTTCGGCATTTTTAGAGGTGAGTGAGTCATTTTTTATAGCTAAGTTTTCAAGTTCGTCTTGTAAAGTAATTAACATTTTTCTAAAAGATTTGTTTTTACCTCTAGCTTTTTCTAAAGAAGCTAACACATCATTTATGTCAAAACAATCATTACTAGAAATAGAAGAGTTAGAGGAGTGGAAGCTTACATACTCGGTTTTGTCGTCTCTAGCCATGAGACATAGGTTTGCGACTTCTTCATTGTTGCTATCAGAGCTATCATCATCGCTCCCCTATGCGGCCATGAATGCCTTCTTGTATTCCTTTTTCTTTTCGAACTTTTCCTTTTTCTTCAAGGGACATTCATTTTGCATATGGCCGGGTTTGTGACACTTATAGCAAATAATTTCGTCCTTCTTGTTCGATTTGTCGGATGGTTCTCCCTTATATTCCTTTTTCCGAAGTCGTTGTCCGCCCTTCCTTTTTCAACTTAGGAACTTGTTGTAGCGTTTGGCGAATAGTACTATTTCATCATCCTCACTAGAGGAATCGTTATCACTGTCGTTATTCGTTATACTTTTGAAAGCGATGTCTTTCTTCTTTTTCGAGTCATCCTCTTGTTTTCGAGTTGTCATCTCTAGTTCATGAGTGCTTAAGGATCCTATGAGGTTGTCGAGAGAGAGAGTGTTCATGTCCTTAGCTTCTTGTATAGCCGTCACTTTTGATTCCCATTCTCGGAAGACTTCTTAGGATCTTTGTCACCATCTCCTTGCTAGAATACACTTTTTCAAGTCTTTTAAGATCGTTAGTAATTTTAGTAAAACGAGTGTACATAGAAGTAATAGACTCGTCATCATCAACTTTAAAAAGTTCGTAATCATGAATAAGCCTGCTAATTTTAGTGTCCTTAACTTGACTAGTTCCCTCGTGCATAATAGCTAGTTTATCCCACATTTGCTTAGCGGTATCACAACCGGAAATCTTATCATACTCACTAGGCGAGAGCGCACAAGTTATGGAAGTCATAGCTCTACAATTAAGAGAAAAGGCATGGCGTTCATCCATGTCGAGTTCTTCTACGAGTTCATCTAAATCATTTCTCCTAGGCGTTTTATAGCATTCGCTAATGCTAATCCATTGATCTATTTCGTAACCACATAGAAATTTTTTCATAAGATCTCTCCAACACAGATAGTTTGTACCGTCAAAGAACGGGGGCCTAGTTATGGATTTTGAGTCTGCGTACATACACATATCGGATCTTTAAACAAAAAATCGTTAGATTTTATAAATAGAAGAGCTAGGCTCTGATACCAATTGTTGGCCGGTAAGTGTCTAAACCTTGGGGGGGGGGGGGTGTGAATAAGGTTTACGTACGATTTTCGCGGAATAAAAGATTTGAGCAATTAACAACGCAAATAGTAGAATTTATAACCAAACAAATTTTGTTAACACTATAAAGCTAGTTCAATCTACGCAAGCAATCAAAACAAGCAATAATATAAGTGCAGAAAATAAGAGTTAAGGGAAAAGAAATAACACAAGATGTATAGAGGTTCGGCAAACCCGCCTAGTCCTCTCCTCGGTATTCACACTACCGAGTATTTCACTAGAATCTTCTTCCCAAGATTACAACCTAACGAGCTAATCCGCGAATTAAGCTCCCCCTTACTCTATGAGTATCCCGAATGAAAAGACCTAGAGCTTTTAAGCAATACTCGCTTATAAAGCCTCTACCCGATCACTCCTTCACAAATAAGTTTATAATTCACTCTACAATTTGAATCGAAATGTATCACTCACTAACAAATAGTATCTTGGTGTTTATATGATTACAATAAGATTACACACAAGAGTATTTATGAAAATAAGTGAGAAAAATGAAGTATAAGTTTGATTATTGATCTTGAAAGAATTGCTTATTGTGTGTGTGAATTAGGGTGATTTCACTAAGTATTTTGGGGGTATTTGAAAGCTAATTGGTCTTTATTACCGTTGTTTATATGATTACAATAAGATTACATACAAGAGTATTTATGAAAATAAGTGAGAAAAATGAAGTATAAGCTTGATTATTGATCTTGAAAGAATAGCTTATTGTGTGTGTGAATTAGGGTGATTTCGTTAAGGATTTTGGAGGTATTTGAAGACTAATTGGTCTTTGTTACCATTGTACGAAGGTTTATCTCTTTAACCATTGGTTTTTACCAATTTTCCATTTTTCCAGAATAAGTCAAAAAGCTATTATTTTGAATTGTGCAGAAAACGATCAGTCGTTTTCTGCATTTCGACCGGTCGTTAAATAACGACATATCTGGTCAATTTAGGACCAAAACGATCGGTCGTTTTCTGGCAATTTTTCGGTTTTCCCGCTATACTTCGAATACTCGTAACTTATTCGTTTTAACTCCGATTTTGGTTCCTCTTGATCCCTTGGCTTCGTATTTAAGTACTCTATCATTTTCAACCTTAACAAGCTAGATAAAATGATTAGTACGCAAAACGAGCTTTTATCATATTTTACATATTTTGTTATCATTAAAACAATTGATTAGAAGAATATCGTTCAATAAAAAGAAAATCTATTCACAAAACAACCTAATTGTATGAATTAAAAAGTTAGAAGTATTGTATAAATTGAAAATCCAACGGTTTTAATTATACCAATTAACAGATTGTGGTTTTGCAAAATAAATTAAAGACAAATTGTCATTGGGTGCCTACATAGTTATTGTGTTGCAGATTGTATTGCTTCAAAACATTATGTAAAAAAATATGCATAATCGACGATGTTACTAGTTTGTCAAGTGGCCGTTCTTGCCATAAACCAAGTAACCCAGATAGTTTAGGTGTCGGTACTTGAATAGACAAAAAAAAATAATTATTATTTTTTGCCGAATGTAGTCGTGTTACCTAGTAATACAATACAATACGAATCTATTTGATGATCTATTTTGTGTAATGTAAAAGAGAAATGTTTATTTTTTATCGCAAAATGGTTCATATTTTATAAAAATAAAATTGGGATTTAAAAATAATAATATATATGATATGAATTTTTCGGTCAAAGTGAAAAGAAACTCTAAACAAATTATACAGATTAGGTGTAAAAATCCGGCCGACCAGCCTTTTTCCCGATTTCCTAATTCAATGTATTATACCAATCATCATCTTTTGACATTAATTTATATTCTGTAGTATCTTATAGGAATTTTCTTATGCTGATACTTGATCCTTTATTGCATAAGCAGCGGTCTGTATGGGACGAATTGATCTCAATCCTAACCCAATCCGTAAAAAAAATCGCGGGACAGATTGAAACGGTTCGTAAAATTTAAATCTTAACCCAACCCAACCCGTTACAATTAAAACTCAAACCCAACCCGACCCAACCCGTAAAATAAATTCCGGGTTGGTGCGGGTTGAGTTTGTTTTGATTCTTAAATTTACATTTTAATCTTTTATTTTTCATAGTTTGCATAATCAACCTAAATTTTAAAATTAATTGAATTTTTCAAAGATTAAGACAAACCAAAATCAATCAAAATACGTTTATAACATTTACGAACAAGTATCAAAACTAAAATATCATAAGAATAAGATGTTAGTATTTTGAAATATATATATATATATATATATATATATATTATATTGCGAGTTGAAACGGATTGAGGGATTAACCCGCGGTTTGAAAATCTCAACTCTAACACAACCCACAAAATATATAACGGATTAGTACGATACGTTTTTTTTTTTACACTCACAAAATATACAACGAATTAGGACGCTACGATTTTATTTTGTTTTACACTCCAATCCGGTCAAGCTGCCACAGTCCGTACGGGTTGGGTTTTAGAGAGATTTTTTGGCCACGAGTAGCTAAAGTAATAAGTATTTAAATATAATAGGAGTATATAAAAACTCTCCAAATATCCCATCAGTCCCTGATTTAGTAAACCACAATACATGAAACGTTTTGTCTTCTAATTCACAAAACAGCCTAACATCAGTTCTCTCTCCGATTCTATTTTCAGGTTTATCTCTATCTCCTTATCTCTTTTCATCGTCCGTCTTTATCTTTTCATATATATTTTTTATTAGTTATTTGTAAAAATATCTAATCATAAATAACTTGACTTATTATCTATTTATTTGCAAGAAAATATTATTATGTGTTCATTGGGTCAATTTTATAATTATATTTCGAGATATATTTTGATTTAGTGGATTCAATTTTTTTGTGGTATAGCACGCCAACTCCTCGTTAAAATGTCCATTAGAATTCACTTGTATTATAAATATTCTCTCTATAAAAATCTACATACTAACTGAATGTATAATATGTGTATTGTTATTTCTTTATTTGGTACTCAATATGAAATTCCTATCCGCAGTTCTAGTTGCTGTAAAGCCGATGGTTGCAACTGTGGTTGCAACCGCGTTAATCTGATGAACAATTAACGTCTGTAATTTAAAACGTTTGTAACGAAGTTCATCCCTCTCCCGGGCTACGTCTTCGGAGCACTCACTCAGTTTGTAGTATTATTTCAAGCGTACAAAATAGGACACAGGACTTATGAAAAACTCTCAGACTCACTCTAGATTTTTCTCCCTATCACTATTTTGCTATTACCAAATAATTACTACTTATAAACAATAACATCCCGTCATTGTTATTCTCGTATTTTTAGCCACGTGTATTCTTTCTAAGATAAGTTATTTATAAGTTTAGAACACATAATTTTTTACAAGCAAGTATGAGACTATTTATAAGAATAAAAGTCTTTCAAATCTTCGCATTAATTTTCTTTAATCTTCAAGAATCCCGCTGCCCATTCAATGAGGATTTGATCGCCATATTTGTAAGATCTTCAGAGATTAATCTTGTTAGAAACACATGCCTATTTTAGCTCCAATCTCTTGATATATTCGGCTGAAATTGTTTGTGATAAGGAGATTAGTTAGATAATTTTAAGAAGATAAAAACTCCATTCAATCTTCAAGATATCCTTTCTATAATTCTTACAAATTAAGCATAAACAAATATAATCAAATTTGTTAGCACAAGGAATATATATCTTGAAGTAGGAGATAATATATTTATTCAAAAAGATTCACACGTGACAATCTTTTTGATAGATTTATATATGGAAAAATATATCTCCTAACAATATATCTCCTAGCAAGTTTTAAGGAATAGAACAAATCTTTTCATAAGATAATATTTTTTAAAAAAACAAATCCCACCCAATTTGGAAAGATAATTACATTTCTTTAATACCCAAGTATTTTGGCATAATCCAATACGACAACAAATTAAGTTAATTTAACAAGTCAATTTAAGTTCTAACACAATAATTATGGACACGAGTTGGATGTAAAGAGCAAATAGATGGAGTGAGGAGTATCATGGGTGAAGTCGTTCATTGAATTTGCAGAAAAAAAACCTTGAACCGGCTGTTAACATGGTTTACTCATGTATGGAATGCATGAACATAGCACAGAAACCTACACATATAGTAAAATTTCATTTGTATCGAAATGGGATAATAACTAATTACACGATTTGGACTGCACATGGAAAAAAAACCAATCATAAAGACAACGAAGTCAACGTAATGATTAATGTTGGCGTAGATGGTATGGATACAACTACAAATGATGTTGATGGAAGAAAACTTGAATAATAAAGATGATGAGAATGGTTTACATGATACTTTAGGTGATGTTGATGAAGAAGATGAATTGTATGATATGGGGAAGATCTTTATAGGCGTATTTTTGAGTGTGAGATTCTTGATCAAAACACGAATAATTCCAAGGGAGAGAGCATACAAAAGTTTTCCATCTTGTTTAATGACGTTCAACAAGAATTATTCCCAGGTTGTCCAAGTTTTAGTGTCTTGTCCTTGTTGTCAAACTGTTTCACATAAAATTCTTGTATAAGTGGAGCGATGTCTCATTTGATAAACTTTTGAAATTATTGAAACATTTATTACCTGGCTATAATATGGTGTCGTTTACCCTATATGAAGACAAAAAATTCTTACGGGACTTTGGTTTAGGATATGTGAATATTCATGCTTGCTTGTATGATTGTGTACTTTTTTTGAAGAAACACGCTACCTTAGATTACTGTAAAGTTTATGGGGAATCTAGATATGAAAAGAATGACGGAGAAGGGAGAAAAGTAACTCATAAGGTACTTCGTTACTTTCCTCTAACACCGAGATCAAAAGGTTTGTTTATGTCAAGAAAAACAGCGTCAGATATGAGGTGGGATAATGATAAACATGCATATGATGATATATTAAGGCACCCCGCTAAAGAGGAGGAATGAAAGGAATTTGATTGACAACATCCTAAGTTTTCTAACGAGGCTCGAAATGTAAGATTGGGACTATCAAGTGATGGGTTTAATCCTTTTGGGGACTCCAAAAACACCAAAAGCTTATGGCTTGTGATTGTTTTTCCTTATAACTTACCACCATAGAAATGTATGAAAGAACCCTATTGCATAATGTCTTTGTTAATTCCCGGACTTTAGGTACCTAGTAGAGATATACATGTATATCTAAGACCGCTTATGAGTTGAAAATTTTATAGGAAGTTGGTGTTTCCGCTTATGATGCCATAACTGGACAAAATTTTCAATTGCATGCTGCAATTATGTGGAATGTAAATGACTTCCCTGCATACAGGAATATTTCAGGTTGGAGTACACAAGGTTATTAAGCTTGCCCCATTTGTAATAAGGATAGTTTTTCAACACGGTTGACCGACAAGGTGGGTTATACACCGACTCGTCGTTACTTGCCAAAGAATCATCATTGGCAAAAGAATAAGCTTTCAACGACCCGAATGAGAATCATTTAGGGCCCAAAGAATTGTCTGGGGAGCATATCTTGCATCAAATGAATATTGGAAAATATTTTGAATTCGAAAAGAAGGTTAAGTAAAGGAACGCAGATGCTAATCTAGTACATAATTGGCACAAGAAAAGTATTTTATGAGGGCTACCATACTGGAAATTTTTGAAAATTAGACATAATATTGATGTCATGCATATCGAGAAGAACATATGTGATACTGTTCTTAACACATTGATGAATTCATGCAAGACCAAAGACATGGATAAGGCTCATTTAGACTTGAAAAAGTTAAGAATAAGAGAAGAATTTCATTTAAAAAGACGTGATAATGCACCTGGATTCACGAAACCGCGTGCCTTATATGAATTAGATATGCGAGAGAGACAAACTTTTTGTGAGTTCTTAAAGTCCGTGGAGTATCCAGATGGCTATGCAACGAACCTTCCAAGAACATCCAATGTTAAATAAGTTAAGATATAATGGCTTAAAAGTCATGATTGTCATGTACTTATACAACGAATTATTTTAATTGGTACGAGGGGGTGCTTAGATGATGAAACCTGCTCTACATTGTTTGAGTTGGGAGATTATTTTAGTCAATTGTGCTCCAAAACATTTAGCTATTCATTTACCTCGTGAATCATTACATGGAGGTCCGGTACATTATTGATGGGTGTATCCTATAGAAAGGGAGTGGTTCTTTTTACATTTAATAATTATGTTACAATTACTAGTGATTTTTTGAAAATCCATTTAAAACTAAATTCGTGTTTATTAAAAGGTTTCTAGGTGTATATAAGGCATTCGTGATGAACAGAGCTCGTCCAGAAGGGTCAATAGCTGACACATATATTTCTAGATAGTTCACTACATTTTGCTCAATGTATTTGGGCGGGCATGAGAACTGCATTTAACAAAGAGGAACGAAATCAGGTGGTGTGTTAAAGTTATACATACATTTAAAGTAATACATACATTATTTTTGTATCTTTTCATAATAAAGTTTATAATATACTGTGTATTTATTAACAATTATGTGGTGTGTTATATTTATCAGGAAGTACAAGAGCTTGTTACAAAGTCAAGGAGATAACGATGTATAAAGAAGACAGCGAAAAGAATTTCCAAAATGGTTCATACAACATGTAAGAATTTGAATTCAAAGTAGAAAGTTCTTTCTAAGAACAAAAAGATTTGTTTATGTTTCATTATTTTTGTGCAGATTATTCAATTACGATTAGAGAAGTCGCTGAAAGCAACTGACGAATTATGGTCTTTAGCTACGGGTCCGAATCCAATAGTAAATTTGTATACAACCTAAATATCTAACGGTGTGCGTTTTATGGCACATAACGTGATAATCGACGTAAAAGTCAAAATAGCGGTGAATTTATGATGGGAGATCACAAAGGAAAAATGCACGAGTTCTATGGATATTTGTATAAATTGTTGGAAATAAACTATTTGTTTGGGAACAAAGTATGGTGTTCCAATGTGAATGGTATAACACTCGGAATAATAGAACCTACAAAAAAGACGCACAAGTAACCACCATTGACACCATATCTCGTTGGTATCGTTGTGACCCATTTGTATTCCCTAGTCAGGTTCAACAGGTATTCTATTTTGGTGATAGCAAACTAGCTGAAAATTGAAAGGTCGTGGAAAAAACGACGAGGCATTTGGGATATGCCAGAGTTGCAGGAAGAAGATCCCACTAATGCTGATTCGCCCTTTTTGATTTGCGCCCCAATAAGAAGAAAACTTCATCGTTTAACCTATATTAGTTGAAATTTCTAATCAAGAGGAAAGTAATCTATAGAGAAAGAACATTGACGAATGAGATCAGACCAAGTGATCAGACTTTGCGATCATGCAAGAGAGCACGAAGGAATGGTGCTAATGATAATTCTTTTATATGTGATTCCGATAAAGATCCTATAGAGGAATGTAGCGGAGATGAAGCTCATGTGATGCCTGAAGAATCAGAGTTTTATTTTGATCTTGATACATGATTTTAGGCTCCTCAAGACTATTTTATCAAGACCGTGTTAGCATTTGATTGCAAGTTGTTGAATTTAGTTTTCAATTCTAGTTTTGACTATACGGATTCTGTTATTTCTGTTTTCTATAGATCCGATTACATCGCAACTGAGTAATACTTGTTACTTATTCATCGTTGATAAACAAATTTTCAAATGTTGTGAATATTGTCTGTATTTTTACTTTTTGGGCTATATCTTTCGGCGTCCATTCGTATGGGTTATTCTAACTTGGTACTTCTTTCTTTAGTCTATTCTATTGTAGAAAATACTATATTCACATCCTCCTTAACATATTTGGAACTGAAAATCTATGGACTGATACTCATTTATAACTTTATTAATACAAAACTACAAGTCATATATGGGCTTGTTTGGTAGCAGATTTTAAGGAAATAAGATAGAATTTTTAGGATAAAAAGAAAGCTAGATTTTGTCTATCTTTCAACTTCCATCTTTTATAATCCAAAAAATACTGAAAAAGATTAAACTTTAAACTTTTATATAAAAGTCAACCCCACCCAAAAAAAATAGCTTTCAAGGAAAAAACGAGCACACCCATTACCATCATAGTTCATACGTGTAAAAGAAAATTCTATAACACTAAAATAATAAAACTAGTATAGTACTTGTATATTTTACTTAATCCAATAGTAACAAACTAATTAGCCTTTTATCGAAAAATAAAATAAAAACTAATTAACGAAAAATATAATTAATGCAATTGTCTCGGAGATAATACCATGAAAGTTGCTAATTCGTTGGGTATTCATGTAAGGGAAAAACACATGTAGAGGGTGGTATCGCTTCGTTGAGTGACATTAATCAGACTATTAAATAATCTATAATTAATGGGTTGTGAGTAAATTTTATCATTTGAACTTATTCTACATGAACGATACTAATCTATTGACCGCATAATTACTAAGGAAAAATCAAACAAGCTTAGGATAAGCTTACATTATATAGCGATTTTGGATAATAGTTTAGTGGCTGTGAAATAAAATAGAAGCTTTGGTCGTTATCGGATAAAAATACTAAAATGGTATCCAATTTATTAGTTTTTAGTGATTTGATACCTAACTTAACATACTTTCTAATTTGCTACTCAATCTATACATTTTCGTTCAAATTAAGGGACTCAACCCACATCCGATCATTTTAACCTAATTAACTCAAGCATATTAAGTAGTGGTTTCATTTTAAATTTTTTAATACAACAATTGAAGGTTTCACATAGGTTAATAAATAGTAAAAGATACTTATTATGCGTTAATAACGGGAAAAATGCTAAAATGGTATATAATCTATCGGTTTTTAGTGATTTGGTACCCAACCTAACATACTTTCTAATTTGGTACCCAACCTATACATTTCGCTCTAATTTGGTACCCAACCTACCACTTTTTCTAATTTGGTACCCAACCTATACATTTCGCTCTAATTTGGTACCCAACCTATACGTATACAGTCCAATTAAGGGACTCAATCTGTGTTCGATCATCGGTTTTTAACGCATAGGTTGGGTACCAAATTAGAAAAAAATGTTAGGTTGGGTACCAAATTAGAAAAAATGTTAGGTTGGGTACCAAATTAGAGTGAAATGTATAGGTTGGATACCAATTTAGAAAATGTGTTAGGCTGGGTACCAAATCACTAAAAGTTAATAGGTTGGGTACCATTTTAACAATTTTTCCGTTAAAAACCGATGATCGAAGACATATTGAGTTCTTTAATTGGACTGTATACATATATGTTGGGTATCAAATTAGAGCGAAATATATAGGTTGGGTACCGAATTAGAAAAAATGTTAAGTTGGGTATTAAATCGTTAAAAATTAATAAGTTGTGTATCAATTTTCAAATTGTTATTGAAATGTGTCGTGGTTATCAGACTTATTTTTTGTAATCCACTTTTCGTGATAATGTCACTAGCTATAGCTATGTAGATATGATAGTATTTCAGAAATAGATCTAGAAGATGATCTAATAGAGTAATAAAATTCAATATGTTTTTAAACTTACCAATATAAGCTAGAAGGTTGTAGTGAATGTTTATCGAAATGACTAATGAAGGTACTATCTTAGCAGTTCATCAAATAGTTACCATACGAGGGTAGGCAATATAAAGTTCAGAACTTCCTGCCTAAGGGAGTTTGAACTAGCTTATGTAGCCAGGCAATAACTTAATTCCCATTAATTCATACTTAAAAATTATCATTCGTGTTAAGCTAACTCCATTAACGTATTACTAGCTGCCATTTAATCTAGAGCAATATATGTTGGCAAGTTTTATGATTTGAAATTTGCCTACATGTAAGATACTAATGTATTAGCTGCATAAATTTTAGTGTATAGAGCTTATTTGTTATCAAGGCAGCATTACTGCGAAGAAAATGGAAGTTCTCGATACCAAATGCAATCATCTTTACAGTAGCTGGAAATGTAGGGCAAAAACGTTTTACGAAAGTGTTTTGGCCAAAGGTGAAAATCCATATACCCATCATTATCCCTCGATGTTAGAGTCAAAATAAAAATACATGATTTATAATATTTGGAATACCGAGAAGTTGCAGGTAATGTGCTGCTGGTTAAATTCTTTATTCAATTATTATCGGTTAGAATGATCCCAATACTTTACCTTTGATAAATACTTTTGAAGTTAATTTCAATATTTGCGTTCATAGAAACGTTTGAAAATAAACAAGCAAAATCGGGATAAGTTGTCTTCTATCCACACCATGGGATGAAAATCGTTTGCCTCAGCTTTGTATGAAACAAATAAATAATAAGGTACTTTTATCATTTTATTTTGAAAATTCATCAAGAATAGAATAAATTTCATAGTAAATAACACAAAGATCCATTTGCCACATGTTTGTGGTTAAATCAGGTTAGATAAGACCAAGTGAAACCTAAACCAGGAAGATCATATGAGTTGGACTAATATTCAAGGTTAAATACCGTTTTCTCAATTCGAGGTAAGTTTTATATTTTAGTTTTTTATTGTTATCTTATTACTTGTTCCTTTTTGAATTATAGGCTGAGCTGGAATGACTTGAAAATGAATACTTGCTCAATGAAGAAGAATCTATTTCACCAAGCGAATTATCCTGAGTAGTTTTTGATTGAAGTCATTCTTTGAAAGGTTTGGGACGTACCATGAAGGCGTCGTCTAAGACACAACGCAGTGATTCAACGTCTAAAGATAACGAGATAGAAACTCTTAATATAGAGGTTGAGACGCTAAATATTTTTATCAAGAGTATGTGGGACGTTTAGATGCACAGGACGATCAAAGAAGAAGAAGGCGTGATTGGGTCTCTAAAAAAACAGTTGAAGATATGAAAATTGAACAAGTGGCGTTTATGAAAATGGTCATGGCAGGTAACCACATCTAAAAGGTTATTATTTTAACTTTTATATTTAAAATAACCCCATTATACTAATTGTGTAACAGTTATATATAATTATATGTTTTTTTTTTTTTTTCTATTTCAGAATGTAGATTAGATGATGGGTTTGATTGATGAAATACTGAATATTTCCTGATTTGCTTTTGATGGCTTCTTATATATCTTGCAAGTATGTTACTATTAGCCTAGTTTTTGTTTGTATAGATTTTATTTAGATTCTTAGTGTATGTTTGGCATCAAATTTTTTTAACTTTTTTTTTTAGCCTTTTGATTTTAAAAAATCACATGCGTTTGATATCACTGCTTTTTTTAGCTTTTAAAAATCTAGATTTTGGAATAATATAACTAGAAAAGCTAAAATAAAAAAAAACACACATTTTGAAGATTTTGGTAGCTTTCTCGCCACCATTTTAATAATTTGAATGAATATTGAACTTATTTTAGCTAAAAAAAATTTCATATACTTGACGTGTTACTTGCTCGTTTAAATATGATATTTTGAAAATTTATTAAAAAAATGTCTTATAAAGTTATTGTGATTGAAAAAGAAAAAGATTATTAGCTAATGTCAAAAATCAATATGTTGAAAATTAGATTTTTTAAGTTTTTGCCAAACAACTCATGTATATTTTGGAAAGCAAGATTTTTTCCTACTGCTTTCTAAAAGCAGTTTTTTGACTGAAAAAACTGATAACAAACGGACCATTAGTTTCCCATTATTATTTGTGAGACATTGTATTGTTATGTTAGACATATTGAACTTTGTTTTAAGCATATATAATTATCTTTTTATTTTGTTGTTTTCTATTAAATGAATGTCAATCATAATTATGTTTGATTTATTATACAAGACCAAAATATAAAACATTTGAGATCGACAACAACTTTTATTTCATTGTTATTGGTATGAGAAAAAAGTTCCGTTTATTGTTGCGAAAGAAATAGTATAAAAATAATGTTAACCAACAACAACAGTTTTTGGAAACGACAAATTATTATTATTATTGGCAACAAATAATATTAGTATGCGCAACGAACGAGTTTGGAATTGACAACAAAATTTAACTTATCGACAACAAAGAAGGTTGAGTATTTACAGGAAAAAAGTGCTAATCAGCAACAAAGTTTTTTGTTGTCAAAGATTAGCTTTAGCTTCAATTTTGAACTTGTTTGCCATGACAATGGTTCCACAACAAGCTCGCCGAAAAAAAATAGCTGCCAATCTTTTTTGGTAATAAAAAATGAATGTTTTGTAACGAATTTTTTCGTTGACAAAAAAGTGCATTTTCTTGTAGTAGTCCTTATCATCAAAATCTAAAAAACATTCTCATAATAAACTTCACAATTATAGAACCTCTTACGAATTGATTTTACAAGGTTTTAAATAAAAAAGAAAGAAAAAAAAATAAATCATTATAAAAAAATGTCAGCATACCATCAGAGTGTCTGTTACTAAACTGATGGTAAATTGAGTGTCGCTAAATTTAGCAACAGTTTTTGTTACCAAACTGTTGATAAAATTTAGCAACAACAGTTTTTAAAAAGTAAACTGTTGCTATATTAACATTTTCTTTTTGCAGTGAACAGAGAAAGAGGTTTTTGTAGCGAAGGGAGAAAGAGAACATGACATATTTATGAATTATTACATAATAAGGAAGTTAAAATGACATTAGAAAATATTTAAAAAGACTACGTAAATGAATTGTCGTTAAATGTACTGGATTAATAAAAGTCTAATATATTACTCACATACAGTGTAAATTTTAAGTTCATCACTCGCATTTCAAAAATAAAACCAAACTATATTACATTATATGTTGAAGACAAAATTTGTGGCCCCGTTTAAATGAGAGGTCCTTGCAAAACAATAAGACGACATTTCAAGCATTACTAAGTGGCTCTCCGGCTATAATACAACATTTCAACTATACGACATGATTGTGCGTGTAATATTAGATGTAGTTATTTTTTATTTTAATTAATATTTAAATTTATGGTTGCGTCAACTAAACAACTGAGATTCTAATTTTTATTTGGATTTTTATATGTTGCCATTTAATGTTGGTTTTAATTAAAGTTACAAATTTATTGCTAAATGTTGTTATTTATATAAAGTCAACACAATAAGTAAGGGTTAAAGACTCGTTAACTTAACTCATAAACAAATAGTGTTTCGTAACTTGTAGCATCGGTGATTACGGATAGATAAAAGAAAGTTTTTTTTTTTTTTTTTTTTTTCTGGCTTAACCTAATCTTAAGGCCTACTAGTGAATGTTTGTAATTGTGATGGAAAAACAAGAAGAGATTGTATTGAGGTAGTATATCCAAGTAATACTATAATTACATGGTTGATCATCATATTAATGAAAGAATTATTTCACAATTAGTATCAAATCATATAATATATATTTGATTAATTAATCAAGATTTATAATATATTCATTTATATTTATTTATTATATAAACATAACACAATAAAATTTGTACAATATTTTCACACCCACATATATATGAACATCAACTTAAACATTAATTTGGATAAATTTGTTTAATACAAATCTCTATGATTTCACGACGGAAACACAAATATGATTCTTGTTTTTTTTTTCCGAGATGTATAATGACATGTTTTCGAAATTATGGTAAAATTTAAAAATTCAAAACATGTCATTATACATCTCAGAAAAAAATAATACGCATATTTGTGTTCCTATCGTGAAACCATGAAGATTTGCATTAATCAAATATTGATTTGGAACTTTTTTTTAAAAAAAAAAAGTGTCGATTTGGTGTTTTTTTTTTATAGTGTACATATGTACTCCTCTCTCTCTCTCTCTCTCTATATATATATATATATATGTTTAGAACCAACTGTACACTTTTTCGTATATATATATTAGAGTTAAGGTATTCGGAAGGAGGGAGAGAGACCACGTTTTAATAGCTTTTAATTTGAGAGAGAGAGAGAGAGAGAGATGTTGAGGTTTGGTCGTTTACAGATAAACCAACCCCGTTTGGGCATGGATGACATAGTCTGACGTCAGCAGAATGTCATTTTCCTTGATTATTAAAGTTTAATTTGGTGGCCTTTTTTCTTAATTAATATTAATATTTTCATATAAGTTTCTTTCAAAAACAAAAGTTTCTTATAAGTAACTGGCCTATAAATTTCCCAAATAATTATTCTAGTATAATTTTGACGAATGGTCAGTTGCAGCTCAATCCAAGTTCCCTCACATTTCATCTAACCATGAACTCATTATTTATCCTTTTGTTATTTTTAATTTTTCTTTATCCCCCCGTTCAACTTCTATCGTTTCAAACTTTGACTACAACAATTTACTACGACCTTCTCAAAAAGCAATGCATGCACGAATTAACGTTATAGGGAAAATGTGTGAACTGAGCGTAAAATCAGTATTTCCATATAAGCGATATAGGGATGTAAGTACGTAACCTATCTATGATGTTATTAAATTCCAATAGAATGTAAAATAAAATAAAATATGTACCAATTTTTTTTTTAAATTCCAAGAGCATCAAGAAGCTGAGAGTGTTGAGAAACAGTAACCAGTGAATTTGCAACAATGGCCCCACTGGCGGCGACAGCTGGCACCCCAATACCAGGGAACGTTGAATCGCCACAACAGTAGAGCTGTGGGATCGGAGTTGCATGTCCCGGGAAAGTATTTTTACCAGCTTCTATAGCTGGCCCATAAGTCCCTCTATTTCGCCTGAGAAACCTTTTGTGTGTTAATGGTGTTCCTACTAACTTAACCTCGCATCTGTCACGATTGAACCCCGGGCCTAGAGTTCGCTCCACCGCCTTCCACATAACCTGGATTGTTAAGGGGTGAGAACAATCGCGTGCATAAAATATTTCCCTTCACTGGGAAGAGTTATGTATAAAAAAGGAAAACTCATATAAAAAATGGATAACTAATTGGTAAAAGAAAAAAGGATAGTTACACTGTTTCATAAAAAAATAGTTTTATGGTCAAGCAACATGACTGCAACAACTCAAGCAACATGACTGCAAAAACTCAAACAAGCCGTGCTAATAAGTTGAAATGGAAATGTGATAAGAATCATCAGCCCAATAGTTTTCTGACAGACTAACCCCCTTCTCTAAATATCAAAGCATAAAATAAAGAAACATACTCGACTGTTTTTGGTTTAACTGGAAACACGCTTGATTATGAGATACCGCTGGAACTTTTAGTTGCTCGTAAACATAAGGAGATCAATGATCATAGCTGGTTTCAGTGGGAGGCTGACCGGCAAATGCTGAACCCCCCACCTAAGAAACAGCCCTAGTTTCGTTTGGTATAAAGATAAATATCAGCCAAGTTATTATGATACCCGAATTACACGTCTGCTTGTTAAAATATAAGATTTGACAACTACTCATCATAACTGATTCATTAGTACCTAATGTCAGAAGAATATTTTTACTGATCACAATAGTTCTTACTTATAGTACCTTAAGTAAGTTGATAATTATCACATCCTAATTACAAAATTGGTGGTTAAACTCGACTACAACGATCTAATTGACAACTTTGCAAATCAAGAAGCAAGAAGAATTTGAAGCTAGTATTTTGTTTTAGTAATTAATTTTAATTTTGGTCTAACAAAATGTAATTTTTCGACAGGCTTTACATCCAATTTGCTTAAATGTTTTGGATATGAGTCATTTTCGGTGTATTTAGTATTCAATTATGTTGTGTCGTTGTTATGCCCACGAGATGAATATTCATAGGCCCGGATAGTTTGGTTTTGCAAGGGCCCAGGATTCTCTGGAGACAGCTCTGCCAAAGATACTAACATAAATAGGAAACTGCTATTTTCTGATACTGGTTTACAAGCGAAATAACTAAAATGTTAGTTATAAGTTATAACAAAGTCAGCCACACTAAAATACTAAATCAAGAAGAATACTGAAAAAGCTGGAAATGGAATCTTGTTGAGCACTACTGTATTAATAGTTTGCCCGACTAGCTAATTATTATTTTTCCTGATTTTCAATCCCATACCATGAAATGAAGAAAAACTCGAAAGTTTGTCGTTCAAAGTAAACAACTTGTTTATATATTACCAAATAAATTTGGTTGCTGTAGAAACTAAAGATAAGAAGCATACCTCTGATCGTTCAGCTTTTAGTTCTTTATACTTAGTGCTTTTACGGTCCAGTCCTTCCCATAGTTCGAAAGGCTCACTTCCTGGTGTATAAGCATGCAATATATGTTTCCCAGGGGGTGCAAGATCAGGACTAAGTACACTTGGTACAGATATTAAAACAACATTTTGGTCAGCATCAACGCCTCTCTCCCAATCATTCACAACTATATGATGAATCCCAAGGTCCTCCCGCATGCCCTGATAAATTTAACACACGTTCCAAGTTCCAATGATTTGTCATTTGTGCATAAATATAATTCAGACAGTTTAAAATCAGTACAAGATAACACAACAAGACAACGTAAGGATTGCTATTTGAATCTCTCACCTCTGCATCGAAGCCCAAATGAAGATGCATAAATGACTCGCACTGTGGAGTTGCTTTAACCCTCTCCTCATATGCCTTAGGAATGGCATTTTTAGGTAATAAAGCCATTGTATCCCACATCGAGGCATTACATACAACAGCCTTCTTGGCACGTATAAACTGCAACATTTACCAACTATAGATAAAATTATTAATTCATGACAGTAAGATATATCAACATTTTCACAAACTATATACTTACTTGACCACTTCTAAGATTTACCCCGACTGCCCGGCCCTTTTCAACAACTATATTTTCCACATGGCTTCTAAGAGATATTCTCCCACCAAATTTCTGTATTCCCTGTACAAGAGCATCAACAATGGCGCCACTTCCATGAAGAGGGTACTCCAAAGTGCAGCCTGGCTTGTACCATTCAGCAAACATGTATATCTGAAAAAGGTTATAGATCAAGTCAAGTTGTCACAAAACAAGGACCAAAATAAAATGAAATAAATAAATAGAGAAAAAATCCAAATGTAATAATTACCATCTCTGCTGAGAGTATGCCATTTGATTTCACCCCTGCAAGCAAAAAAGCAAGAAGATCTATCCAATTTCGAATAAATGGATCTTTGAGATCCAATGAGTCGAGGATTTCAGAGAAGGGTGTGAGAAGCTTTGTGGCACCAAGTGGGCCCATGTGGACGAATGATTTCAAGAGAGAGGGTCCGTATCTAGTGGCAGCTGTGGAAATAACTCCTAAATCACCTCGGATTGATAATGGGGGAAGAGCCATAGCAGCCACTGACAATGGAAGAATCGCATCCTGTACAATATCATTACTTTAATTTAAAAAATAATGATATCATAATTTCCAAGTTATTACCCATCCTCGATTCTAAAGAAGAAGAGGACATTCTTTTTTAAAGCTTTTAAAAAAAATATACACATTCTACAATCCTGGCTTCTTTATGAGGAACAGAATGATAAATTAATTTGAAGACAAAAATTGAATGAGACTTACGATAAGTTTTCTCCATTCTCGGACAGCATTGGGACTAGCATACTTCTCGAGATCCTATAAATACATAGTTAGAATTGAATAAGATGATTGTATTGGAGTTGGATTTTTATGCACCATTGTGCTTGATGATCCTCTTTGCTTTAAAGTAATAGATTGCGAGGACTATACACAGCAATACCCTTACTATCCAGAAACCTGAGAAACCTAAGCAAATGCCGTACTTTTCAATTGGTCTACAATCTGGCAGCTTAAGAAAACGCAAGAAATTAAAAACAAGCACAACTGTGCAAGTTTTTTATATCAATTCTCCCATACACCAGACAGATATTAATGAATTTAGCTGAGAAATAACCTTGGTGGGCGGTAATAAGATAATGGCACAACAGCAGTTCCCTGCCTGGTAGAGACCACTCCTAACACACATAGGCATTAACAAATAAAAAAATTGTTTGTGTAGGCTTTTAACTATCTCAATACTAGAAAAATAAAATCTCCCATTAATTCTATGGGTTTCTCTTGAATATATTCACATGTGAAGTGTACTTCCACAACTTCAGAAACGCAGCTACATAATCGGATGGGCAGTCGATTCAAGACAAATAAATTCAAAAGATAGTAAGATCCACCTTTAGAAACTCGGTCGGTCCTATACGTGATAAGAAATCAGCTTCAGGTAGGTAAACCATCCACGAATCGTAGCTAACACAAGGGATTGTCTCACCCAATGCATCAAGGACCTGAGTTGAAACAGACCAGATAGAATACGTATACGTTAATGTATTATATGAATATATTTGCGCTAGTTTTTTTTTGAAAAAACGAATCACCAAATACAAAATATTTACTTGTGCTAACGGATTAGCCTGAGGACCTCTTGATTGGAAACCAGAGAATAAGGATGGCCCTGAGTCGAACTTGTAGCCCTTAATTTCAAACGAGTGAGCCGCACCACCTGGCACGTCGTGGCTTTCCAGAACTAAAACATCTTGCTCGTATCTAGATAGCAGTCCGGCACAGCATAGTCCACCAATGCCACTCCCTATTACGACAACATCTGCCTCGTGTTTGCCTTCAAGTAACGGTTTGTTATTTCATTTGGCTTGAAATGACATCAAGGAAATGTTAATAGAATTATATAAATAGTTTTAAGCCCTTATTGTTCAAGATTTTCTGAATGCCCAAATCTTATATCTACAGTCTTCAGTTGTAACACCTTCGTATTTGAAAAAGCATCAAGTGTAATTTTATTTTTGCTTATATTCATATTTTCCATTACGTATTTAGGTTCGTCTAGCTGCTGCCTCTTAAGAGATAAAAGGCTGGATTAATTGAGATTAGAAAAAGATGAACTCATTCAGCTATTTTTTTTTTTATCTTTTCAGGTCCGCGAATGAAAAAGGCATCCACATGAAATATACCAGAATTTGAATTGAACAGAAACATTAAGTTTGGTACCGTGTGATTACAGGTTTTAAGCTCAAGTTTTGTCTTTTCTTTTTTGATTTATAAGATTACCTGCTTTCGAACAGTCTTCTTAAATCTGGAACATTTTGTTCGTATGGTAAAAAAGTCATCTTGTAGAAGTTTTAAGTTGACTGATAGTAATAGATTAGAAATACTTATTTGTTTACAAACCGTAGCGAAACAATCCATTATCACTAATTTTGCTGTTTCCTTGCAAATTAAAAAACCTTAATGAAACACCAAAAAAGATAAGGACTGGTTTCCATGTAAATGTCAATTTTTTCCTCTGCATTTCGTCGACTATATATTAAAACCTGAGATTTTCTGGTTTGTTGGCCTAAAAAGGTTAAAACTTGACGAAAGTAGAGTTTTTCTTTGTCCTAAGAATTCAACTGCTTTGCTTCAAAATGTGCAACCAAAAAAACCTCAAGGCAGAGAAAGAGAGAGAACCTTGGAAGGTTGAGTTAGAAGGGGACCGCCCACTGCCGTTGGCATTTAGTACCAAAACATTTCGTTTTCTCAATCTATTTTGAGTTGAATATGAAGAAGAAGAAGGAAAAAAACGGCTTGTTGGAGCCGCCGCTATATTCACTGTCATACCCATGTTTAGAATGATCTTATGAGACTACGGTAGAGTGAGAGAAAGATGGGTAGGAGCTCATATCTATTATGATTTGTGGAACAAATATGAAGCTATCACTTGTGTAGTTGTAAGCTTCCCACGTCACAACCAAAAAAACATAATTATGTGAAAAACATGTCTAGATATCTTGGTTTGTCTTTTACCAACTTTAGCCGACATAATGAATAAAGTTGATTCAATGGATCTTGAATCACCACTAACGCAATTCCTCATTGAGTACATCTATCTTGTTTAAAAAAAAAAAAAAAAAAAAGGTACATCTATCTATTTCACCTAAAATACATATACATTGAAAGTTTCAAGATATATGAAATTCAACATATATCGATTTGCATCTTACCCTGTAAATAAACTATCAGCATCATACTCCATAAAAGAGTACTTTCCGACCGAAAAGGACACTGAGGGATATCATGAATAAAGGTGTTGCCAAAAAGTAACAAAACTGGAGGCATGTCTAACAAAATCAAATCAAGGTTTTAATGAAAGAGAGCAATAAAAGTTGCTAGTTTACAACTCAAAATGGCAGCGGCTTAACTCTACCTCAAAGAAACAACAAAACGATCAAAACTAAGCATAAAACACAGACCATAATGTTTTCTTTCTCTTTCTTACTTAAAGCACTTGGGAGTCAAGCAGAGGCTCTCCCTCAAAGGGTTCAAAGTCCTCAATCATTTGGCTGGCCCTCTCCTTCTGGGCTTCGTCGGTAATGTCCACCTTGGTCCACTCATATAGCTCCATATCATAGCACTCGTCCATTACAAACTTTGGGATTTCCTGACCACGAAAAAGCCATAGACCCTACCACCTTGAAAGGGGGATCTGATCCGATGACCAGCATCTTGCCAAATGCGTACTTACGTGCCAAATCTATACGCTGAAGGAATCCACCCACCTTGTTCATGGTTACAAATGACACTGAATTCTCTTCTTGGTACTTGTAATCACAGAACCACAGGGAGTACCCCTCCGGATCGTACATGTCCCAAAAACCTGAAATCAGTATAGAGTTTTGTTTATAAACCTCCTGAGGAAGTGTAGACGTATATCAATGAACTACAAGACTGACATCAGTATATACCTCCAAAATTCATCCACTTCACAAATCACTCACACATGATGCAGACAGCTAGGGCTGGGTTCGGTTCGGTTTTTAGCAAAACCGAAACCGAGCATATTTTTCGGTTCGGTTTTTTTCGGTTTCGGTCTTTTTATTTTTTAGACCAAACCGGACCGGTTTTTTTCGGTCCAGTTTCGGATTTTTTCGGTTTTTCGGTCTTTTTCGATTTTTTTCGGTTTCGGTCCTTTTCGGTTCGGTTTTATTGAAAACCGAAACCGACCCAAAATTTTTTCGGTTTTTCGGTTTCGGTCTTTTTCGGTTCGGTTATCGGTCCGGTTCGGTTTTTTCGGTTTTTCGCCCAGCCCTACAGACGCTATAAGCTTAGTAGGAATTGTTTTTCCGGGAGCACGAATTCTGCATACTTCAGCGTTATATTTTTCAACGTTTTCGAAGTCCTGAAATCGCAGATTCAGCCAATCACAGCGGGCTTCAGGAAGCCAAATGGTCTTTTGGTGGTCGAAGCGCTCTTTCAGAGAGTCCCACAATGTCTTTGGTGAGGTGGTCGCTATGAACTCAGATTTCATGGCGTTTGATAAGTGGCGGCGAAACAAAATCATCGCCCGAGCACTCATTTCACGCGTTACTTCCATTTCACGCTCCTCCTCATCATATATGACGTCCAATAGGCCTTGGGCATCTAAATGGTTTTGGATATCCTGACTCCAATCCAAGTAGTTCTTGCAGGCAGCATCCAAAATTAGAAAGTGAAGCTTGATTTGACATTTTTCTTCAACAGGAGAAGAAAATAAAGACTGGATTAGTCATCATATAAAACAACGGGTTTATATGTTTATGGTTTATATAAGCACAAACTTTATTTCGAAATGACAGGTTCGAAAAACAAGTTTTGCTTTTAAGTGAAGAGGTTCTCTTTGATCGAACGACAGGTTGATCCTGAAACACCAATTCGGCGAATACATATCTATATAGACACATTCGGGGAAATTATTATTTACTCAACCCCTTTTGGTAGCTCTATTTGAACACGACCAGGAAAGACGGTGAGGGGGTGGGCACGAATGCCCCTTACAAACCGACCTCATTAGGAGAACGACTTCCGCCTTTATCTTTCGTAGACATCGTATCCAAATAGGTGAGCCTATTTGGGGAAAATTCATAATTTTTCCAACTTAAATGTGAATATATACGATTTTTGCATTTTTTATATATGGTAATAATATTAACAATATAGACAATATCTATCTAGATTAAGCACATATATATAAACAGGCAGTAAATATATTTTAGGATCTATATCATCATGCAGTAGATTTGGTGTTATAAACAAATCAATTTAAAATTATCAATCAATGCATAAAGATTCTAACATATCAAATCAAATCAATTATATCTAATCCAATAATTTACTGGCATATGTGATATTTATATATATGATAATATCAAAAAGATATGATTATGCTAACAAGATATCAATCAATTATCTATGTTTATCGCCATATGAATAATTCTATACATGGTAGTTTTAACATGCAAGCAAACAATATATTTTCAATTATCAATCAATTCTATATATGGTAAAAAAATATTTTAACATGCAAAGAGGTTAAATTTACATGGAAACATATCAATTTATTCAATTAACATGCAATTTTTATTCGTTTGACTTTTAATAAAAAAAAATTATAACATAGGTCCCGTTTATACATGTTTTAAACAAGGTTACAGTACTAGTAGCATAAGGTTTTTCTAAATTCATACGCAGGCTTCTAGACTACCAAATTTTCTAACATGGTAGTAGTACTGGTAGCTCAAAACAAACAAACAAACTATCTTAGAATTATAATTATCAACTTGTATCTTGCCACTGTAGACCACTGTAGACTAATGATTAATAAAGAATTATAATTATCTTGCCACTGTAGACTACGTCACATGCATATACTATAAATTGTGGAACTCATACAATTTATTCTGACATATACCACAAAACATTCACACACATGCACAGTAGTATAAATCATATATTATACAATAGTAACAAACTATTTATGCATGGTTACAGTCGTTTAACATACAGTTCAAAAAAAATTATATCCGAGTATCTTACGGTATGTTGGTGAAGGTCGATATAGTAAAATACTGAAAATCCGGATAAACCTCAAGGTTTATTGAATCCAGAATCCGTACTTCGATCTCCGAGAGCAGTGCTGATAACGTGTTGTAATACAACTATTAGCTACGTATTTAGGGAGACAGAAGTAGAGAGAGGGGAGAACTATCGTATTTATTATGAATGAATATGAATGGATGTAAAATATAAGACCCCTAGCCCTTTTTATATAGATAGAGCGGTAGGGTTATAAGCTCACTTGGGCCCATAAAGTATAAGAGTGCAATAATCTTATAATAGAATACTATTTTTAATAGGAAATTTTACGACTTTTCAAAAAACATTCCAAATTCTTTTTTTTATAAAGATTTCCTAGCTTTATTTTCATTTTGCACCTATGTTTCCCACTTATTTTTTAATAAACTTTTGAAAAATACTGTATGTGAGACACATCTCTCTATCTCTCTCTCTATCTCACTCGCCGCACAAAGGAAAACAAAACCCTAGATCTATACCCACCGCTCAACTCTTCTACTCACATGTCTCTCTCTATTTCCTCTCTCCCTACAATTATGTTATGTTAGCTTGAATCTGATTATTGTGTATTTAATCGTCTATAACGGTAAATATGTTCTAATTGGTGCAAGTCTTTAATTAATTCTAGCCTTTTTACCTTTTTCAAATCTTAAATCATTTATAGGTGTATCCTATGCTTGAGTGTATGTTGATTCGTTGAAGGTAGTATATATGTGTATTATAAGTTATGTTTATATACCTGCAATTTATTTGAAATTCACTAATTTGATGGTAAGTTTTTGTAAATCTAAAGTTTTAAAATTACCCCCAACTTATAAATATGGAGTTTTGGATCTCAGATAATTAAGGATAAGTTTTAAAACTACAGTTCATATTGTCTTGATTCCTCACTCCACTTGAAGTTTGATACACCTTGATGTTTACTGGACTGAAATCCATTAGACTTCGTGAAAGCTTAAACTAAACAAATCTTATATGTATATGTTAATTCTTGTTTTGTTCAAGTGTCAAATTGTCTAAGGTAATTGTGGAACTAAAAAAATCCCTTTATTGTTGTTCTGCTTGTTCATAAGCAAATAAATACAAAATATGTTGGTTTATTTGTAAATAAATGGGAATAGTCCATACAATTTATAATGGTTCCAATGCTCATGGTTCAGGTGGGTGGGGGAGTGGCGTGAATATGCGGTTGAGGCTAAGGCGTCAGTGCTCATGCCCTTTAGAACGATGCGGTCCGTGTTGATATATAAATCAATGTGGCTACAGAGAAAGTTCCTCGGTAATAAAATTAAAGTCTGCACACTTGTTTTTTCTTGACTTTTTGCATTGTCTACATTGTCTTTGAACTAATTCGTGATACTTTCTAATAGGTTCCGACCATCAAGAACCATGAAAATGAACCAGATCTTCGAAAATAAAGTACTAGAAGATGGGTTAAATTGGTCAAGAGTCATGCCCGAATTAGAAGAAAACTATCAGGAAGAATTTAGGTATCTCGATATGTCTTGGATTTTGAGACATTTATGCTTGTGTATTTGATTTCATAGTTAAATGTTAGTGCACATAAGAGTTGCACATACAATAGAGTACCCCACTGTTGTGCAATTGGATATGATATAAACTTATTTTACATGTTAATAGTCATAATTATATATGTGGTGTACTTGGTTTTATGGTTTTATTATGTGGTGTGTGGAGTGTTCAGACTTTCTAATTGTGAGCATAACATTGTTGTCTTTTTAAGTATTATAGCGAAGCTTTACGAAACTGTTTACCAATTCACGAAATGAATATATACGTTTTAATTACGGAGAACATTACTATAATCGTAGCTTGGGAATGTCTCAAGTGTCTTTTCTATATTCTCTCTTCTCTTTTTGACACATTTGAGAGAAAACAAGAGTGACATCCGTCAAATAAAGGTCAGGGCTAGAAATATGAAATTCAATTGTAAAATACTTGACTCCAACCCATATTCATTGTTTTAAGTTGCAGCCGTTAAGCTGAGTTTTTTTGCATCTATTTGGTTTCATGTTTTGTATTTGATTTAGTTAGTTTGAATTTAAATTTTATGATATTTTGCTTGATATCTTATCTGTCGAAGTACTTCGTTTCGCTTGAAGGGCTGAAGAAAAGGTTACGAAGTGCTGGGATAAAGCAACTCAGAGACGCTATCGAGATTTTACAAATGATCGAGAGAATAAGTCGGTAAGGGGACTATAACCCGGAAGTTGTTTGGAACAAGTAGAAGGCGGAATAGAACACTCCTGAGGCTTTAGAGCTCTATCAAGGAAGAAAAAGTTAGCATTTATAGGCCTTAACGGATAGTCTTCTAAGCATACTAGAGATTCCATCACGACTTGTGAGCACGCTGTTCCTTTTGAAATGAATAAAAGAAACCAACCTACAAGACCAGTGACCTATTCGTTTTTTTATTTTGTTGCCTGTTTTGAGATTACAGGTCGGAAGTGATCAGTTGTAATATTTTGAATTAACTGATCAAGTCAATACTAGTTGTGTTATGCTGAAGTTTGTTTATACTATATATCTATATATATATTAAATGCAAATAACTAGCAACAAATTAATTTATATTTTTAATTTACTGGACAAATAATAGCAACAAATTATGGTAAGAAAATTGAAAAGAGAATGATGAAAAATTGTAACAAATTTCTGACATAACCCAGTTATGTCATAAAAGTGTTACATTTCCATCCAAAAAAACTCATCAATTGGTAACATAAAAAATATATTACAATTATGTTACTGATATTGCAACATAAACATTATGTTACAATTATGTTACTTGGTATAATATTGTGTTGTTAAGTTAGTTGCTGAAATCTGTAACAAGGCAAACAATAACATACCAATTTTTGTTGCCATATGCATTTTTTCTTGTAGTGATGGCGACAATGGAGGAGATAGATTGGATGAAGACGAAGGAACCCTAATCCTAGAGAGAAGACGAAGCTGCTGTAATATGTTGTTACTTTATTTATTTTATACATGTATAAGTAGGTTAGGATCGAAACCCAACCCGTAAACACTCAAACCCGTATTCCGACCCTGTTACTTTTGGAAGTCAAAAAAAAATCCCGACCCCGACCTGACAAAAATTGGGACCTTACTTTTTTCGGTATCCCGTAGGGTCGGGATAAGTTTATCCAGAATCTTCCGACATATTTTTTTATTTTACGACGTCATTTTTTATTAACAATCTTCAATGAGAAGTCTAAACATGTTATTAACACCAAACATAATTCTAGTTTAAAAATAACATCCCTAATAAATGAAAAAAAAAATTAACATGTAGAAAAAATAGTGTGAAACTACAAATAATGGAGTAGATAAAAAAAAATTGAAATGTTTTTTATCAGATTCTTTTAGTATTTAGTTTTATTCACACAAGCAACAATTATCATATTAAATGAGATACATTATAATTATAATTTTTATAATCGGAAAATAATTATTATTTATCTTTTTTGAAGTAACAATATAACTTTTTAATTTAAGTATATATTTTATTTTAATAGTTTCATATATTCAAAACTACAAATTTATATTATACTTATCTAATTATAACTAATATATGAAACAAAAAGGATTGTAGCTCATATCATAGAGTGTTTACATTATATGCTAGTTGTACAAGGTTCGATTCTCATAACTTGCATTTAATATAAATTACTTTATATTTTAGTGTTGAAATAAAAAAAATATGTTATATAATATAAAATATAAATTAATTAAAAAATCGGGTCGGGTCAGGACACCCGACGAAATCAAAATTATCACTCGATCCCGATCCCGAAGTTTTTCGGGTGGGGACAAACCCCAACATTTTTCGGGTCAGGACTCTTCTCGGGTCGGGTGCGGGTCGGGACACGTGTCGGGTCAGGATTTCGGAAATTTTTTCCATCCCTATGTATAAGTGTTTATTATGTGTTATTATGTGCAATAGATTTGCACCGTTGATAAAGAAGGAGACAATTCCAGAAAAAGTCATTTCCTTGGCAACGAGGGACCAACAACCTGGTACATGATCCCAATCAAATTAATTTTAAATCAGTCAGACTTGAATTTCCAAAATCTTTTGGTGAAAAAAGTGTTGGGTGGGTTTATAAGGCCAATCAGTTTTTTAAATTGTATTACACCCCTGAAAATCAAAAGATTACCATAGCAAATATGCATTTTGAGGATCAAGCACCTATTTGGTATCAAAATCAAGAAAATACTGGATTAATTACAACATGGGAAGAATTTACTTAGCAAGTTATTAGGAGATTTTCTACTAATCTTAATGAAAATCCTCTAGATCTCTTAATTAAATTAAGGCAAAATGGTACTGTTAAGGAGTATAAATGTGAGTTTGAAGCTATTTCTAACAGAGTGAAGGATCTGTCTGAGGGTCATAGGTTGGTGTATTTTATTAGTGGGCTTAAAGAAATAATTGGTTTAAGTGTAAAAATGCTTTTTCCTAAGCATGTTGAAACTGCTTTTTCAATAGCAACATATCTAGAAGAGAAACTAATGATAGAAAAAATGCATCAACTCAAATCTCTTAATAATAACACCAAGTTTAATAACCCTAATACACACTCAAATTACACCAGGGTACCAAACACAACTGTAACTGCTAAATTTCCACCAATTAAGAGGTTAACCATTACTGAATTAGAAGAAAGAATGAATAAAAACTTATGTTACAATTGTGATGAAAAGTGTGTTAGAGGTCATGTTTGTTTGAAACCAAAAATTTATCTTCTTCATAATGACTTAGTGAATGATGAGGAAAGTGAAAATGAAGATAATGTAAGTGATCAAGAGAAAGAGAACTTAAATGAACAACCTGAAATCACTTTACAAGCAATTACTTGGGGGCACTAATTCTAACTCAATTAGGTTTTTGGGTAAAATATTGGGGCAGAAGGTAGAAATTCTAGTGGATTTAAGGAGTACACATAACTTTATTGATCCAAGGATGGCTAATGGAGAAAATTTGCAAAGTATGGGGATGTGTGATAAATTAAGAGTGAACATTCACGGTAACACTTTCAAAATGGATTGCTTGATACTTCATTTAGTTGGTTATGGCATGGTTTTAGGGATTCATTGGCTAAGCTCTTTAGGGGAAATTGAATGTGACTTTAAAAAATTAAATATGACTTTTAGTTATGAGGGATCAGAACTCAAATTAAAGGGAAATAACAACTGCCAAACTGAAATGACTGAATTCAATTATTTAGAGGGAAAAGAAATAGAGGGACATGGACTTATCTTGTAATTATATTCAACTTTTGTGCAGCATGATGTCTCTCTTGAGATTTCTAAAATTGAACCCCTTTTGAGAGATTTTCCAGATATCTTTTCTGAGCCAAAATGGCTACCACCTGAGAGGCAACATGAGCATAAAATTGAATTAGTGACAGGTACAAGTCCAATTTCAGTAAGACCTTATAGGTACCCTTACTTCCAAAAGAATGAGATAAAAAAGATAATAACTGATTTGATGAAAAATGGTTTTAAAAGACCGAGCCAATCACCTTATTCATCACCAGTAATCTTAGTTAAAAAGGCAGATGGGTCATGGAAAATGTGTGTAGACTATAGGGCTTTAAATCAAGCTACTATTAAGGATAAATTTCCTATTACAGTTGATGAATTATTGAATGAATTAAATGGTGCAACAATATTTTCAAAGCTAGATCTTAGGTCAGGGTATAACCAAATTAGAATGGCTAAAAATGACATACCTAAGACTATATTTATGACACATGAGGGGCAATATGAATTTCTAGTAATGCCTTTTGGACTAACAAATGCACCAGCAACTTTTCAGAGTACCATGAATGCTGTTTTTAAACCTTATTTAAGGAATTTTGTGTTAGTTTTCTTTAATGACTTCTTAGTCTACAGTAAGTCTAGAGAAGAGCATGAAAAGCATTTAAAATTAACTCTAGAGACCATGAGGAAACACCAGTTTTTTGCAAAGCAATGTAAGTGTAAATTCTTTCAACAAGAGATAGATTACTCAGGTCACATAATATCTAAACAAGGTGCAAGTGCAGATCCTCAAAAGATAAAAACTATGCTAAAATATAAAAAAATTGAGGTTTTTTTTGGGATTTACAGGTTATTACAGAAGGTTTATTAAAAATTATGGAGGGATTGCAAGTCTTTTGACTGAATTATTAAAGCAAAATGTCTTTGTTTGGAGTGAAATTGCAGAAAGATCCTTTAATAACTTTAAAATTGATGTTACTACCCCACCAGTTCTTTACCTTATCTGATTTTACCAAATCATTTCAGATTGAATGTGATGCGTCTGGTACTGAAATTGGAGCTGTTCTACAAAAAGAGAAGAAACCAATTCTATTTTTTAGTAAGGAATTGAAGGGAAAGTTACTAAGTTTATCTATTTTTTAGAAAGAGTTGTATGCACTTGTGCAAGCTATTCAAAAATGGAGGCCTTACCTTTTTGGTCAGGATTTTTTTTGTTAGAACTGACCACCAAAGTTTAAAATATCTGTTAAAACAAAAAATTGGCACTCCAATGGAGAAATGGCTTTCAAAATTATTGGGTTATAATTTCAAAATTTTATACAAGCAAGGTATTCAAAACAAAGCTGCTGATGCTTTATTTAGGAAAAAACGAGAGTCAGGGTATGTGCTTTTCTTTAATGGTAATTAGTCCTAATACTGAATTAGCATAGACTATTAAAAAATCCTACCTTCTTGACCCAATGGTACAAGAAATTAAAAAATAAATGGAAGAGGTGATTTTGTCATTTTTAAGTTATAAATGGGTGAATGGACTTCTTTTCTACAAAAAAAAAAGGTTGTACATTCTTAATGACTCTAAACTTAAATTGAAAATGATGAAGGTTCTTCATGAAGATCCCACTTCTGGCCATAGTGGATTATTAAAAAGTTTAAGCATTGCTTATAAAGAAATTTTTTTGCCAGGACTTAAGAAAGATTTTGAAAAATTTATTTCAACTTGTGATGTTTGCCAGAGATGCAAATATGGTAAAACAAAATCTTTTGGTTTACTTCAACCCCTACTAATGCCAGAACAGGAGTGGTCTGAGATCAGTATGGATTTCATAAATGGATTACCTACTTCAAATGGATACAATTGCATTTGGGTTATGTTTGATAGGTTAACCAAGTATTCTCATTTTATTCCACTGAAGCACCCTTTTACTGCTGCTGAATTAGCAAAAATATTCTTGAAAGAGGTCTTTAAGCTACATGGGATTCCTGAGAAGATTGTTTTTGAAAGAGATATGGTATTTACAAGTGATTTTTGGAAAGAGTTATTTAAGTTGCTGGGAACAAAATTACTTTTAAGTACATCTTTTCACCCACAAAATGATGGCCAAATAGAAGTTGTAAACAAAACTCTAGAGACTTATTTGAGATGCTACTCATCTGACTATCCAAAAAAATGGTCTTTGTGGATTTACTTAGCTGAATATTGGTACAATTCTTCTCACCATGCATCCATCAAAATGCAGCCTTTCAAAGTCCTATATGGATATGATCCACCTAAACCATGCCACTGCCTTACTACAAGTGATCATAAACCAGATGTTCAAGAGCTTGTAACCACTAAGAATGAGATTATACAAACTGTAAAACAAAATTACCTACAAGCTCAGAATAGAATGAAACAAAACACGGATTTGAAGAGGATGGATAAAAGTTTATGAGATTGGTGAATTGGTCTACCTGAAACTGTAGCCCTATCGACAAGTTACTGTGGTAAAAAAAATTAAATCAAAAGCTCGCGCGCACCTAGATTTTTTGGTCCCCACAAAATAATAGAAAAATTGGTTCAGAGGCTTATAAACTAGATCTCCCGAGAGGAAGCTCAATTCATCCAGTTTTTCATGTGTCTCAATTAAAATTAAGGGTGACAAATGAAAATAAAATTGTACCTGATCTACCTCAGCAGGATATGCAAGGACGCCTTCGACCATTACCAGTACAGATCTTGGATTTACGTCAATGAAATAGAGGAGAGAGGGTGCGGAATGAGATTTTGGTACAGTGGGGTGAACAATAGGAAAAAGAGGCAACTTGGGAAATTTGAAGAGGACGCTTCATCAATTCAATGATCTTGTGGGCAAGATCAAAGCTAAGGGGGAGGGAATTTGTAATGAATCTCTGGCTAATAAGCTTATGGAGATAGTGGAGGAGATAGATTGGATGAAGACAAAGGAACCCTAATTCTAGCAAGAAGACGAAGCTGCTTTAATATGTTGTTGCTTTATTTATTTCATATGTATAAGTGTTTATTATGTGCAATAGATTTGCACCGTTGGATTATAGTAGTAGGATTAATAAGGACTGTAGGATTAAATTACGCCAGATCTTGCCTTGTGGCTTTGGTCTATGGTTATGGCTGAGCAGTTATTAAACTGCACTATAACTGCATGTAGTTTGAATTATTTTCGAATTTAGTATATATAGGAACCAGATGTAACAGTTTAGGGAATGAGAAATATAATTAACTGTTTTTCTCTTACTTTGCGTTTTTACTTTCCACGCTTATTATAAAATTACAAAGAAACTACAATAGAAAAGCAGCTAATCCGTGTTCTCAAGGCCAAAACAACAACAATCAACATGGACTCCAAAGCCCTCCTCCCCACCAATATTGAAATTACCTATAAAAAGTCTTACACAAGAAGAACAAGAAGAAAGAAGAAAGAAGAAAGAAGAAAGAAGAAAGAAAAAATTATGTTACAACTGTGATGAAAGATGGGCTAGATGCCACATTTGCAAAAATCCTAAACTCTACATGATAGAGGAAATATATAAAATGTTCCTTGGAGAGGGGGTGGACAAATTATTTGAGGAAGACATTGAAGAAGTTTAAGTTGAGCTTGATAACCTTGAAACTAATGAAGGTAACTGATAATACTATGAATATCGTAATTAACTCCGTTTATATTCAATGTATTATACTTAATTTTCATCCTAAATGTACTCATTAGTTTTATATTTAGATTTAGGAGACAAATGGAGAGTTACAATAAAACAATGCTAATTCGACAATTATAACTAATTACGATGCTGTCCAGTAAAATGATCATAATTAATTCATCCGGGCTTCGATTTAGATGATTCAAGACGATTCAGAACACTAAAGGTGAAGATCTACAAGTTTTGTGTTTTGAGTTTCAAGAGAAAACGAAAATATGAAGGCCAAAATCAAGATATAAGTTGCTGCAGTTACTTATTTTTGAATAGAAAGTGACAAAATAACGAATTAAAGGGACTAAATTAAATATAACGAAAATATCGATCCCTCTAATTATCAAGACTATTGTTAAATTTAATCTTAAACACTTGTGTTAGGGTTGTTTAATAGTAATGGTCTATTAGATCGCGTGTTTCTAATAAACAATAAATAAGGAGAGATAGGAACATTATTCCAACGGTAAATATTCAAAACGTTAATTGATTTATATTTGCATCGATGATCAGTATTAAATTCCGAGGTGGATGTTAAACTAGATCAATAGTTGTCTCTCATATTAATTACAACTATTCTTTTTAAAAATGTTATTTCTTATTTTTATTAGTTATTACAACAAAAACCCCCTATTTATATTTCAAGTTACATGAACTAGGCTAGATACTCTCGGTGGAAGTGAACCTTACTCCAGCTACTACATATTATTTTTAGGAGTTTAATTTTATTTTTGGTTGCTTGCGACAGCACACCAAATTTACCTTGAGATTACCTTACAAGCTTTAACTGGCAGCTCTTCTTCAGCTTCCCTTAGACTTTGGGGCTCGATACATGGCCACAAAATTCACTTACAAGTTGACAGTGGGAGCACTCACAACTTTTTGGATCCCAAGTTATTCTCCAAACTAGATTTAGACCTGTCACAAGAAGAAGAACACCATGTCAGGGGGCAAATGGTGACAAAATAAAGAGTAAAGGGATATGTTCTAAAGTGCCATTAAAATTGCAAGGGCAACTTTTTGCAGTTGATTTTCTCCTACTTCCCTTGGTGGGATATGGTGGAGTATTGGGTATTCAATGGCTCAAAGGCTTAGGGAAAATTCTTCCTGATTTTTTAAATTTAAATATGACATTTGAGTGGCAAGGTCAAACTGTCATCTTACAGTATTCTTACGTGAACCAATACGTCCATTCCTTCGCGAACCCACTTTTGGTATAGTTTTTGCCATATTTTATCATCTCATAAATATGAGTCATATGGATATATCCATTTCTTATCAAAACGCATATCCTTTTTATTTGTACATCGGGTCTTTTAGAGAGTTTTTTACACTATCCTTGTCTTTGTTTATGTCTAGGGTTGGAACAAATTAGTGGTCCAAAATGAACATACATCTACAGTGATGGAACCACAAATAGCGAAAGTTTTGAGCTCTTTTGAGGAAGTTTTTGGGGATCCCAAGGAATTGCCACCTGTAAGGGGACATGAGCACCATATATTACTGGAAAAAGGCACGAACCCAATATCTGTACGACCATACGATACCCTAGCATACAAAAAAATGAGATAGAAAAGCTCATCAGTGAACTACTGCAACCTGGGTTTGTGAGACCTAGTTCCTCACCATTCTCATTACCTGTGTTACTTGTCAAAAAAGTTGATGGAACATGAAGACTATGTATTGATTATAGAGGTTTAAATAAAGCCACTGTGAAAGATAAATTCCCTATACCTATTGTGGATGAGCTACTTGATGAACTACATGATGCAAAAATATTCTCTAAATTGGACCTCAAGTCTGGCTACCATTAAATACGAATGGCTCCTGAAGACATACAAAAGACTGCTTTTTGGACTCACCAAGGCCATTATGAATTCTTGATCATGCCTTTCGGCCTTACAAATGCTCCTGCTACATTTCAAAGCTTAATGAATGAGATTTTTCAGCCGTATCTTAGGAAGTTCATCTTGGTCTTCTTTGATGATATACTAATATACAGTAAAGATATGGATGAGCATCTACAACACTTAAAAATAACTTTGGAACTAATGCAAAAGCATAAACTGGTAGCTAAACTCTCCAAGTGTAAATTTGGGCTGTTTAAAGTGGATTATTTGGGGCACATAATATCTGCTGAAGGGGTACAAGCCGATCCACAAAAAAATAGGGATATGATAAATTGGCCAAGACCAAAAACCTTAAAGCAATTGAGGGTATTCTTGGGTCTCACATGGTACTATAGACGATTTATCAAAAATTATGGAGGCATAGCTAAACCACTAACTAATCTCCTAAAAAAAGAAGCTTTTATGTGGAATGAGCAAGCAACAGAAGCCTTTAATTCACTCAAAAAAGTTGTCACCTCTCCTCCTGTCCTTACATTACCAGACTTTCACAAACCATTCATTATTGAATGTGATACTTGTGGTAGTGGTATAGGAGCAGTGCTAATGCAAGAGAATAAACCTATTGCTTATTTTAGCCAAGGGTTAAAATGAAGACTCATTCATTTATCTACATATGAAAAAGAACTCTATGCCCTGGTGCAAGTAGTGAAAAAATAGAGACCCTACCCCTTTGGCCAAGATATCATTATTCAGACCAACCATCAAAGCTTGAAATTTCTGCTATAACAGAAATTTGGCACCCCTACACAACAAAAATGGATAACCAAATTATTAGGTTATGACTTTAAGATTGTGTATAAAACTGGTGCAACAAATAAAGTAGCCGATGGTCTCTCTAGATTACCTGTTGGGGAACCTAATGCATTATATAGCTGTTGGAATATGAAAGTGTGAAATAGTACCTCACATCTTCAAAGAACTCAAAGAAGGCTATGACAAAGATGCCAAGAGCAATTGTTGCTAAAGTCCCTACAAGGTAATCCTAATACTCTTCCTGACTACACCTTACAAGATGGCATCTTATTATACAAGGAGAGACTCTGTATACCTCATGATAACAATATCAGGCTAAAGATTCTCTCTTACTTACATGATGACCCTGTTTCTGGCCATGTAGGGTTAAATAAAACACTTTTAAGGACTTATAAAGAAGTTTTCTGGGATGGAATGAAAAAAGACATACAACAGTACATTTCCTCTTGTTCTGTTTGTCAAAGTTGTGAATTAGATCAAAAAAGATCAGCTGGTCTATTACAACCACTCCTTATACCAGTTGAAACCTGGCAACACATTACTATGGACTTCATTGAAGAACTGCCTAACTCTAATGGCAACTCAGTGATTTGGGTAATCGTGGATGAAAAAGTGTGCACCGATAATCATCATGCCTTTATCCCATTCGCTTTTGACACTTTTGGGTTCTTAGCACCTGACGCGGTAGAACTTCTTAGTAGATGTAACATCCCGTATTTTTATAAGTAATTTTTATTTATGTTTTAATTTATACAAAAATGTTTTATTCAAAATTTTACCAAAAACCGGTCACTCGACTAATTTTTAGCCAAAAACCGAAACTCTTCTGAAAAACTTTATTTTAAAAACCTGTTACTAATTTTACTAATAAAAAGGACCCAATAGATTTGTTTCTAAAAATCTGTTATTATTGAGTAGTTTATTAATATTTTTGATTAAAAGTTAGCTTTTAGAACTTTGGAGACCAAATAGTTCGCTTCCACAAACTATCAAAAAACAGTTTTTCTAAACCTAAAAATCAGCCCACTTTCATTCTTTAAACCTAAAAACAAGAGAGAAAAAGAGAGAAAAGAGAGAAAAGAGAAGAAGAAGAAGAAGAAGAGAAACCACGTTAGCGGATTATCACCAGAATCATCTCCTCTACACGCTAAGATAACGGGGGTTATCCATTGCGACTAGACGAGGGTGTATGTTAGGATTAGGTTTTACGTTTAGTATAAATTGGGGGTTTTTGCCTTTTATATTAATTATGTTCTTAATTTGTTAATTAGGGTTTAGTTGTTATATTTTTAATTCACTTATTTGATTTTGGATTAGTTGTGGATTTAGTCTTTTGATTTCGGATTAATGATAATATTAATGGGTTGCGTGTTATATGCGTTGATTATGTATTATTATGGTTGTTGATAGAATTGGGTAAATTATTGTTGAATAAAGATGGGTTTTATATTGCGCATACAAGGTATTTGTTAAAATGCCTGAATGAGTTTTTATGTTGATTAGACTTGTTTGGCTAGTTGTGAATCTAGCACCTATGCTTTTGGATTATGTTGTATTATGTTAAGTGATGTATGAGTTGGTGTTATTTGAATAGTATAATATTATTGGCCGAGGCCTTAATATTTATACGTATGAGATTGTGTTATATGAATAGTATAATATTATTGGCCGAGGCCTTAATATTGATACATTAGCAATGGTCTCTGTCTCTTCCTAATTCCGGGGACAGAAGACGGCCGTGGGGATAGGGAATGATTCGTCTTACGGACTGGGGCGAGTGGCATGAGAGGTCCTAGTGTGCACTCTATTTATTTTTCTGTTAGCAATGGTCTCTGTCTCTTCCTAATTCCGGGGACAGAAGACGGCCGTGAGGATAGGGAATGACTCGTCTTATGGACTGGGACGAGTGGCATGAGAGGTCCAAGTGCGCACTTTAAATCTACTTTTATGTTAGCAATGGTCTCTGTCTCTTCCTAATTCCGGGGACAGAAGACGGCCGAGGGGATAGGGAATGACATACCTTACGGACTGGGGTAGGTGGCATGAGAGGTCCATGTTTGCTTTAGATTTGTGTAGACGTTATTTAATTTATTTAATTTATCCCGTTGTAGAATGTTATTATATTTCCTTTTATACGTCTATTATTTTAGTTGTAGAATTTGTGAGCTCTTGCATTTATGGGATGGAGTGACGGTATTTGTGGTGCCGTCCCGTCTAGTTATGTGCGTGGGACTCACCGTTACAATTTTGTTGTTCAGGTACATTATAGGCTGAGGCTTTTGGTTAGGAGCTTTAGCAAGGCATCACATGGGCTCGGGGATTCCGCTTTCTTTTCATTTATATTATCTTTTGAGGTTGTAGCCTACGGACAATTTCATTCGTTTATTTTATCTCATCTTGTAGCCGCGTTTGGCAAACACTTTTATTAAATTGATTTATTGTTCCTTTAGCTCGCAAGTATTTTTCTTTTAAAATTTTTAATTTTGTACCAATAGGTTTCATTTTCCTTTTATTTAAAAAGGTCATGCCTCGATATCCGTGTTTATGGAATTTGGGGCGTGACAGTAGAGTTCAAAGAGTCGTGCATAGTGAAATTCCTATCCGAAGTTCTAATTGCTGTAAAGCTGATGATTGCAACTGCAGTTACAACCAAGTTAATCTGATGAACAAAAAAAGTCTGTAACTTTTAAAGCAAAAGAACACAAGACGTTTGTAAAAAAGTTCACTCCTAGTTCCAGGGCTACGTCTTCGAATCACTCACTCAGTTTGTAGTATTATTTCAAGCATACAAAATAGGACACAAGACTTATGAAAAACTCTCAGACTCCTTCTAAATTTTTCTGCCTATCACTATTTTGCTATTACTAAATAACTACTACTCATAAACAATAACATCCCGTCATTGTTACTCTCGTATTCTTTGCTCATGTGTATTCACTCTAAGTTGAGTTCTTTATAAGTTTAGAACACACAACTTTTTAAAAGCAAGTATGAAAGTATTTATAAGAATATTTCAAATCTCCGCATGCCTTATCTTCAATCTTCAAAGATTCCATCTACGCATTTTCATGCTTTATTGATTAAAGATTTGATCGCCATCTTTGTAAGATATTTATAGATAAATCTTGTCAGGATCACATGCCTATTTTGGCTCCAAATTCGGCTGACTTTTGCTTGTAGCAAGGAGATTTAGTGAGCTCATTTTTAGGAGATAAACTCCTTTCAATCTTCAAGATATACTCTTTATATTTCTCATAAATTAAGTACAAATAAATTTAATCAAATCTGTTAGCACAAGCTAATATATATCTTGAAGGAGATAATATATTTATTCAAAAAGATTCACACGTGACAATCTTTTTGATAGTTATATATATGCCACAATATATCTCCAATCATGTTTCAAACTTATACTCATCAGATCAATAACTAATCATTCGTATAAGACTGGATAAGAAAAATTTTTATTTAGCAAACTTTAAGTAATAGAACAAATTTTTTCATAAAATAATATCTTTTTAAAAACAAATCCCATGCAATTTGGAAAGATAATTACCTTTATTTAATACTCAAATATTCTCAAAACATATAACATATCTGTATAAAAATATGAGAATATCATCTGCATTAATAAAATATTTTGCAAATCAAATAAATACATAAAACACAGATTCTGCAGGAATCTGCATTAGCAGGTTGCAATTGTGGTTGCAACTGCCAGTTGTAACCAGGAATACCAGTAACTTTTCCTGCAAGCATAATACATAAGTATTTTGGTATAATCGAATACGAAAATAAATTAAGTAAATTTAGCAAGTCACATTGAGTTCTAACATCTTCTCATTTGTCACTGGATTTGACAAATACTTGAAGTTTAATAGTTAACTCCCAGTGCACATAGCATTGCAAAATTCATATATGAAACATAAATAGTAAGATAGTAAATATAAACTCACATAATTTTCTCCCCCTATTTGTCACACCGATGACGAATAGGAGTTCCTGCCGTTTTAGTTCATTTGGTGCATTACTTGTAGCTGGGCCTCCTTGCCTTGATAGCGGTTCCGCGTTTGCAAAATCATCCCCAAAAACAAAATTTTGGGCGAGTGGTATATACATGGTTCAAAAAATTGGTAATAAGAATTTAACAAAAATATTTTTACCAAATCAAAATATAACCGTTTTTAAGATATAGATATACCCAATTTTTATAACATCTTTTTAAAAGATATGACTATTTTTAAAACAGATTTGTTTCAAAAAATGTATCTTTGGAAATTTTATCAATCAGATTAATAGACATAGAATTTTACCAAATATACCAATAAATCATTATAATTTTAAACAATACTGATCTAAATTTTGGATTTCATAAAGCTGAAGAAATATAATAGATTTAAACATATTTCAATTAAAACTAGCAGAGAATATATATATATATATATATATATATATATATATATATATATATATATATATATATATACATATACATATAAATTGCCAAAAAAACCAAAAATAATAATTTATTTTTACAAATATGCTTATTGGGAGGATCCACACAGTAATTTTATGCACCGAGACACTTAACATTGAGAAAAACTTACCTTTACTCTACACAAATACTTTTTAATAACCCAAAAGATAAGATCAATAAATTTTAAAAGAGTTTGGAAACAATATTACTCAAAGATGACTAGCGTGTGTTATGAACTCCCGTTAAAAATAGATGGGCATACTAAGAATATCACAATGTTATCTGATACATAAAAAAGTCTATCCCAAAATATTGGCTAGGACATTAAGTGAACACTACTTATCACTTAAATCAGGTATGATAAAAAAACTTAGGTTACAACTACAGTTGCAACCACACTTATAATTATTTTACTTTTTGTGTACTACCACTTAGTGCGCTCGAAAGAGTTTTAGATTCAATTATTTTTTTGCACTCAGTTCACATCTTTTATGGTCATTAACCAGCGATTTTTTCAAGATAAAAATACGTGGCAAAGAGGAATAAGCATATTTGTAAAAGGTAGACATAATTGACCTAGAACCAACCCTGCCAGACTTTTTAGTTTATTTTGCTATACTTAAAAAGGCTCTGTTGTAACCGATATTTTGTTATAAAAACTAGAATTATTTTATTTTTATTTTAGTTTATTGCAGCTCAATATTTGGGTTGTTACAGGATCTACCATCAAAGTTGTAGAATGGTCATATGCCTCTCTCATTTTTTCTTAACAAATGTGCCCGGTCTAATGAATTTGAACATGAAATATCAAGTTTTTTTCCAAAACCGATCAATCTTGTCTAGCGGAATAGGAATACTCTAGAAATATATACCTGCAGCTCGTGTACACAAGGTAGTCCGTGGCTCACTCTAATTCGGCATCCACATTACTCAACGTCATGGATGCTACATCGTTGCACCGATTCATCTCATCAATAATATGTTGCAATTCGGTGGCTGATACATAATTTCTTAATTATCAGAATATTGGAACTCGATGTGCATGTTACTCAAATTTACGACTTTTCTCCAAATTTCACTTGATTTTCGTAAACTCGGAGTCGATCATTTCGTTAATATACTGGAATATTGTTGCCAGATTGTCCATCGAAGTACGAAGATATCTTTTTAGTTTTAAATGTTCTGGTTCAACCATATCTGTTCTCATATTTCCGTAACACATAGATTAATAGTCCAAAAGGCAACAAATTTTACCTTACACTTACCAAGCAATTCCCCTATATATTTCAATGCAATAGAATATCTCATATACCTATTAATTGTGTGTTCCTATGATACTCTTCAAAAGTGTTGGAATCCGCAATTAGTTTCCACTGTATCTTAAAATCCTTCCATGCATTTCCATATGTACTATTGCAATTTAATTTAAAGTTAGTAGATATGTGTCAATTACACAACATTCGAGTAAGGAAATACAATGCTCATTGATTGCATAATAGACATAACCCTATTTGTCAAAATGACTTGTGGAACCTTACACCCATCCAAAGTCTGTCGTAGACATTTTAAAGTCCATACATAATTATCAATTTTTTCTAACTGCTTGAAAACTAATGCAGTTGAAAAAGTATCCTATGTCGATGCGACACCAACAATTTCGAACAATGGGAGTCTGAATCTGTTGGTCTTGTACGTACAATCAATAAACAATATATAGGGATATTGATTTCAAAAACTCTATAAAATGACTTTGCACAAAAAATATGTCTTGTAATTCATTAGTTTCGTTATCACTTCTCAAGGTTCATAAGTAAGATTAGGTTTGAATAAGATGAAACAATTGTTGAACCTAGTTTCTACTAGCCTATTCAAAAACGCAAAGCTTATTACGAACATTATTAATCGTCTTGATAGTAGACTTATTTTGGGAATTTTCTTTCTTAATTACAGCCAACATTTTAGCAAATTTATAGTGTGATTAAAAGACATAGCTTCCATTATCTCTCATTCACGTTTTGTAAGCTTACCAATATAAGCATGACCTTTTTCATAATTTATAGTTTAATGGTTGTGAACTCTATTAACAACCTCTATTCTACCAAGTTTATCGTGCTTATGACTTTTCAAACAAAATTGACTCATAATAATTTTTTTGTACGTGTATTTGTTGTTGAAACATTTGAAGAATTTTTTAAGAGGCAATTACATAAACATACCCTACAACGATTATATTAACAAAAATATACCCTTAAAAATTAAATTATCAAAAACATACCTTACATTAAGGATAAATTAACAAAACATACTACTTTTGAAACTAAATTAACAAAAACATACCAAAAAATTTTAATTAACAAAAACATACCCAAAAGTTCGTACCCTAATTTGTATATTTCATACACTTATTTCAAAAGTTTATACTCTTATTTCAAAAGTTCATACCATAATTTGTATATTTCATACCTTTATTTCTAAAGTTCATACCCTAATCTATATATTTTCATACCCTTATTTTAAAAGTTCATACCATTATTTCAAAAGTTCATACACTAATTTGTATATTTTCATACCGTTATTTCAAAAGTTCATACCCTAATTTCAAAAGTTCATATG